>WBMW01000614.1:996265-1330676 GCA_013396635.1 Penelope pileata
GTGGTTCTATGACATCTGAGCAGGCACTCCTTGCTCCTCTCCCCAAGCTGCGTGGGCTTTTATCTGGAGGGGGGAAATGGCCAAAAGCACCAGGGCCTCATTTGTGCCAGAAAGTGGCACTAGCATTGAGCATCCTTGCAGCTCACAGCAGATTTCCTTCAACTTTTGAGGAACTAGGCAAGAAGAAGTCAGCTTTAAAGGTGCATGAGAGTGTCCCCAGAATAGTTTGCTCCTTTTTAACTGAGACGGTTTTAAGCCCAGATATAATGTAAACTGGGGCTGTGTGCAGGAGCTCTGATTGCCTGCAAGCCCGCGTTTTGTGGCCATTACCTCCAGTTTGCACGGGTAGGTGTGCCGTAGCGCTTGCCAAATCCCCAGCACACACGTACAGAAATACGTGCGCTCCTGTGACTGCTTTTCACGTTTTGCAGCTTGGCTGAGCACAGCTGCGTTTTGGAAGCTGCAGTGGACGCTTCATACTGTGCCCGACACGAAGAAGCACAGAGCTCTCCACGCGCTTGGCAATTGCTCAGAAACAAGAAGCTACCGATAGCGATTGCTGCTTTTCTGAAACGTGCAGTTTCTCTTCTTTTTATTCCGGTAACAGCTTATTCCTGCAGAGCGATTTTCGTGAACATCATTACTGCCCTGTTGCAGCAGAAAGTTAATCTCTCTGAACAAGGGCAGCTGAGCAGCAATGAGTCACCCTGCTTCCAGTAAGGAAGCCCCTTCAGGAAGCCTCTCTAGCAATGATGTCCTGCGCAGCCCTGACCAGCCTCGGAGCCATTCAGCCCTAACAATGCTGACAGCATGTAATACTGCCCCGGAAACCTTTGGAGATTGCTTGTCAGGCACAGCCAATGTCTCCAGTGCCCAGGCAGCTAATCTAGCAGCAGACAGGTCTTGGGTGAGGAGGTCAAGGGGAAAGGAGGCACCCTCTTGGCTATCGAAGGCAGGGGACCAAAAGGCACGGGAGTTCTTTCATGAGCACCAGTGGCAACCTGGAAGGTGGTCAGAAAAATTAAAGACTGCCTCTGGGGATCATGAAGCCAGCTGAGCTGCTGGAAACAATGGTGCTACTAGAAGTGGCCTGGGAGAGAAGAGGCTTCAAGAGCAGACTGCAAGCGTGAGGGCACAGTGCAACTGGTGTGTGAGGCAGCTCTGCAGCACAGCGCTGAGCCTGGGATGAAAAAGGCTCGGTATCCCAGAACCCTTTTGTCCCTGAATGATGCATGTTTTGTCAGGACAGAGAAAGGGAGAAAGTGCATTTGCCAATCGTTTTTAATTATAATGGAGTGTTCTGTAGTGATAGGGAGTTTCTACTGTACAGCCTGTCTACAGCATGCAGTGTCCCACTGGAAACCTCCTCACTGATAAGGCTGTTGCAAGAGGAGCACAGAAGAGAATGGAAAATGCTGCAAAAAATAAAACGTTAGACAAAGCAGGAGTTTCTGTTCAAGTGTTCTGCTGCTATTAAGTCATAGCTTATTAGACCTGCATTTTAGTTTCCTTAGGCATAAGAAGGTGCTGCAGCTCATCTTGCAGGGTGTCAGGAGATGCTGCCTCTGTGGTTCCTGCTGCACTCTACATGCAGCCCTGCAGGACAAGGTAGGGCATAGCTGTTGGGATGCTCATTTGAGATTCAGAAGTCAGGAGGTCAGTTCCCTGTGCAGCCACAGGCCTCCTGTGGACCAAAAAGCTGAGGAGTTGAGCTTCTATCAGAGCATTCCTGATTTCAGAGGGAGTGCGCTGGAAAATTTGGTCCTCCAAATTGGTTTTCAACCTTGTCCTCTTTTCATGTGACCTTCTTCCTTCCTGCTTTAATCTGACCACTGTTACTTGGGTTGCAGAAGTCTTTGGGATAAGTATCTGAAGTGGCTGGCAGACACCAAGGGGCTGTCACCTCACTTGGTGGCCACAAGTGCTAAGGAGCCATCAAAGACTGATGCTGCAGTCTGAACAACAGGTGGTGGGGGGAAGAAGAGGCAGCGTGAGGTGTTGCAGGCACCCAGGTACTGTTCCCAGCCTTGGTTGGTTGGGTAGCTGCAATGCAGCCTTTCTGTAGACCTGGTAGTCTGCACAGAGATAGTGACAGAGACCGGTGAATGCTGCTAAGAGTCCTTTCCAGCCCAGGAGATGTTGCTCCTGCCAAGTTACAGAGGAGTCATTGGAATAACAAGGCTCTGGGCGTGCTGCTCCTGCATGTCTGCAGCCCTGCCCACACCCAGCAGCCTGAAGTGGGGCACTGTGAGCTCTGGGGGGGCTCTTGCTGTGAAAGCAGGGTGCAGGTGCTGAGAAGAGCAGCCCCTATATTGCTGACACTGGTGTTGCTGCTCTCACCACCACAGTTTGTGGGAGGGAGAAATACTTCAGCTCTGTGCTGCTTGGCCCTCCGGATGGGAGGGTGCTGAACTCCTCAACGGGAGACAAGAGGAAGCAAAGAATTAAGCAATGCTTTCTGGATACTTCGAGGGAAAACATAAAGGGCAAAGGGCATCCTGGCACCGAAGGGAAGAGAAACAAGAAACTGGTTTCCAAGGATTCAACCCTTAAGCATAGTGACGTAGCGAGAAGGAGATTCTGTTTATGGAGGAAGTGAGAAGGGAAATTAAAGACTGGGGGATGAAGAAGCAGCTCACTAATGAAAGCCTGTGCTTTGGGGTAGGGCAGAGAGGTCTGTTGTCTCCCAGGAGCAGAAACCACCAGCTGCAGCTGCCCTGCCCGCAGTGCTGGCCTGCTGCTGCTGGTGGGCCAGGCCGCGAGGAGGCCTGCGTGGGCCAGGCCTGGCGCCATTCCCTCTGATGGGGACGTCAGGGCCACATGCCTTTCAATTATTTAATCCATTCATTTTTGCAGGGCTCTACTTCCTTGGAAAGGAAGATGTAGGATCAAGAAGCGAGCGACCTAAGCCTTGGAGTGTGTTCCATGTGCTTTGTTCCTGCTGCTAGTGGGAGCCTAGGGAAGCTGGCTGAGCCTATGGCATCACTCTGGCTGCACATCAGGGCATCTCCCAAGCTTAGCATGGCCCCTGCGGCTCGCTTCTCCCTGTGAGGTCTCAAAGAAAGGCCTTCCTTCATTTCACAAAGTCTTAGAGCAGCGTCCTTGCAACACAGAACCTGCTGGCAGCTCTGGACAGTGTAATGAGCTGACGGCAGGTTAGCTGCAGCCAGGCTGTCCCCGAGAGGCTGTGAATCCTGTCTTAACCAAGCTGACTGGTACTTCTGCTTCTCTGCATCAGCAATGAGCCTCGGATTGCTGCAGAGGATAGAGCAGAACTGAGAGGAAAACAGCAGCAGCGGTGGCTGGAGTGATGCGTGAAGTCACCAGGAGCTGCCCAAGGTGGGCTGATGTCCTCTGTCCGCTGCACGGCCCTATCCTGCAGAGAGGAATGGAGGCAGGCAGGTAGGCGCATGACTTTGTTTGCCCTGACCCTCCCCAAGGACTCTCTGTGATTCCCTTCCTTCCTCTATCCTGCAGTGGATGCTTTGTTGTTTTTTTTTTTTTTTACTCTGAAAATCTCATTATCCTTGAAATCAGAATGGCCGAAGATGCAACAAGGACAGGGCAAAAGGTCTCCTGGGGGTCTGTGACTGAAGATGGGAATCTGTTCTCATCCTTGACCCTTTTCATTCCTTTCCACAGAGACAGGCACCTTCCTCTGTTCTGCCCTCTTTGCCCTTCCAGGGATTAAGCACTAAAAATGCATACAGACCTTTGTGCTGAAAAAAGGATGAAAACTGCTGTAGCCTCTGGAATGTATTTGTTGTCAGCAGCACTAGACCTGATGCTTGTCCAGCTGGGACTACTGCAAAAAGGCATGCAGAAAGCACCTTCGCTGTCATGCAGATGATGCTACCGATTGCAGGGCTTTGGGTGCTCTGCTGGGATGGGATGAGGACGAGATCAGGACCAATGAAATGTTACTGAATTAGCAGCGTTTGTGTATTGTTTAACAGATTTTCTGCACAAGGCCAGAACTAATTTGTAGCTGAGCCGCAGAGGAGCTGTCTGCAGGCAGCTGGCTGGATTCAGGGGTGACTCAGCTTGCTACGCATGTGTTCCCTCAGATCCAGGCATTTCCCTCCCCCCAGCTCGGCTTTGCTATCTTACAAAAATATTTGAAGAACTAACTGGAAGTGTGTGCCTAGCAATATGATGCAGGGTATGGATTTCCACAAACATCCCAGGTTTTCTCTTGGGAAAAGCAATGCGTAAAGTTTGAAAAAAAGTCGGATTAGATATTTTTCCTTCCTTTCTTTCTGTTGCGGGCTAAGATTCTTGATATGGAGCGAAAGCAACAGTATGAAAGGACAGAAATGGGAGTTTGGCAGCAGAGCACTGAAGCAAACCATAACTTCAGTGTTGATGATATTATTTTTCAGATGAGCAGCACTGGAAGACATTCCCAAGCCATTGCTAATGCTCTGCTCCTTATCTACTAGATACAAAAAGTCAATGCCGTGCATGAGCATTGCTAAGCAGATCTCCACCTGCCTTCCTGCAGTACCCATGTCTCTGCATTTGCTTGTGTATACCTGGAGCATAGCTGGTGGCTCTTTGGGTTGAGGTGTTCTTTCCCCAGCAATTAAAAGGGAACTTGCCTGTCCTTCTAGGAAAAGATCAGGGAGAGAGTCGGAGACTTTCAAAGCTTGACTGGGGAAATCACTTTCTCTGTGAGGGCAAGTAGCTCGGGCTGTAATCTGTGCCCTTGGCCACGCTGGCTAATAAAGATTCCCAGGTCAGAGTCCTTCCACATGGAAAGCTGGAGGAGTGAGGACAAAACTCACGTAGCTGCCAAGAAGACAGTTAATGATCATAAAGCCAGCTTTTGAAGGCCTGTGCTCACAAGAGCTGTCTCCTTTCATAGCATGTGAAAATACATCCCTGGGTCCAATGAGTGGAAATTGGTTTCTTGCACCTGTGAAAAGAAAAAGCCTCTTCTTGCAGGTTAGGAAGAATTTGAAAACTTGTGTAGTGTACACCAACATCTCAGTAGGGATTTTCCACTGATCTTTGCTCCAGTAGAACTAATATTTGCTTCGTCTTTTTCGAGATGAATCAGAAATTCCAGCATCTGCCCTCTCCGAGGAGTACTGCAGAAGGGTATGGCTATATCCAGCACTGTGTTGAGCTCCTGGGATTGCCAGGCAAGGAATCTCTCTACTGATGATGACATTTTTAAAAAAACACTCTGCAGGTTTGATCTTGGTCCCATTGGGCGTTTTGCCATAGATCTTAATGGCTGTGTGACTGATCTCTTAATCTCTAATGCACCTGTGCAAACTTGACAGTTTATTGCAATTTCATGCTTTTTGGAAATCGTGTCACACTAATGCCATCAGAGAGAACAATTTTTAAGGTCATTAGCTCAGGACGTAGCAAATAAATAGTGAGAGAAAACAAAGCATAAATGTCATATTTGTTCGACACACATAGTAGCTCCTGAAGAGCAGTTCTCCTTATGTCTAGAGGCAGCATGAAAATTACATTCTGCACCTAGAAAACGTGAATCTGATGGAAGTGAAAAGAGTATAACGTGGTTGCTTGTCTTCTCTACTCTGTTCCCTTTCTCCTCATTACTCCCCATACATGTGTCTGTTTGACTTATTCACCAACATCTTTAAATTCCTGGACTGCAGGCTAGAGCTCAAGGTAGAAGACTTCATGCTCTTCTGCAGCTGAGCTCCGATAACTGTGTTTTGCTCTTAGGATAAACACTACTTTTTAGCTACTATTCCCAACAGAAGGAATTGTGTTAGGTGGGAAGGCTTATCCCTTCTCCACAGCAGTAGAAAACATACAGACGCACTGAATGTAAGCTGAGGCAGATACAGGTGAAACACTGAGTCAGGTCTGTTCCATTGGTAATTATGCTTAAAACTCCGTTCTAAATCTGCCAGTGTTTCGCTGGCCAGAAATACCATTGGGATGTGAAATTTGGTAGAAAGACACATAGATACTCATTTTTCTAGGGGTTAGGATGGGGAACAAGATTAGTGGAGGTGAGGAGACTGTAAGGCCTCTGCCCCCCTGTGTCTCCCATCAGTTCTGCCCAGTGGGATGCATTTGGCACATGGTGTGATGAGGAGAGGCCACGCATGCCAGCCACTGCTGGAATATCATCACCATTGTTGAAAACATTGGGTGACCAAGCCCCCAGCTCCTGAGATGGATCTTTGGTAAATAGTCTCCCTGCCCTATTTCAGACATCTAACTGAGTTGACAGGTTTGTCAGCTCTCCAAAGACTGAACGAAGCCCCAAGTGAGTCACTCAAAGCACCCAAGTGTTTCTTGGTTTATGCCCGGGAAGCTGGACCTCTTAAAGCAGTGGGTGGATTAAATAAGAGTGGTGTCCAAGTTAGATGTGGAGAAAAGCACACTCCTTTACGTGCTCCAGGAACAGCAGGCTATCAGCAAGCCCAGATAAACTTCGATAACGGGTAACTGTTACAAGACATTGTGTCAAACTTGGGTTAAGCACGACAAGAATTTCCCCAGTGTAAGAAGATGACGTTTGCTGGAAGTATGTGCATTTTTTTTGCTTGCTTAAAATATTTGCTTGTTCATTCTGGAGAAAGTTCACACCATGGATTTACGTTTTACAATGTAAATGTTAGCCTGCTAGCTAGTCTTTCTTTTTGGCCAGGTTTCTCTGAGTATTAGCAAAATGTTTAATGGTTATTTCGTTCATTACAATTTTATATGCTTCTCTTATTGATCTTGTAACTCAGCAGGGTGGCAGGGCCTCGAAGCAGGGCTTTGCTCTCTTTATGATGACGTCTGTTTGCTTCTATCAAGCCCGGTGACTCAATTTCAATTGATTTGTACACCCAGAGTTTCAGCCATGCTAGAGTGCGGATGCGATTTAAAATAAAGAGAGACAAAACAGAGCGAATATAGGAATGCTGACAGTTTGGTCATGTGGGAGGATCTGGTGCCTTTGGTCCGGTGGAAATGTGAAGTGGCAGGACTTGCTGTCCGAGTGGCAGCTGCAAGATGCTGGGAGCCTTCTGGGAGCTTACAGCCCGGCACACCGCTGTAGCTCACATCACTGGTAATCCAGACATTCCTGCCCAAAACATGCTATCAGTCGGTGCTGAAGAAACAGCAAGAATGGCATCTTCTGCAGACAGGTTGTTTCTACTTTAGTGGAAAGAGTATGGTAGCTGTATCAGACAAAATCACAACCCTTAAGGCAGAATCCCCTGTCCAGCTGTGACCATTACTCAAGACAAATGCTTAGCACCCAGGGAATAGATACATTTCTTTAGGGGAATTAGGATCACTTCTTTCTGAGCCTCTTGTGTGCTCTCATCTGTGCTCTGAAGCATGAGTTGTTCCCTTGACCTTTGCCACCTGCTCCTTGGCCACTGCCTCATGCTTTGGCAGGAGAGGGCACTGTGGTGTCCCTTCTGCCCCGTAATTCCCCCTATCATTGTGCCTGATGCAAGGAGCCAGCCTGAACCATGGTCTGTGCCGCATTGCCAGGAGGCACATGCTCCCTGCCTGTGGTCCTCCTCCATCCCACAGCTGGGTGGCCCTGTCCCATGCCCTGGCAGTGGAGCAGCTCTCTCCCTTTTGGTATTGTTGATGACAAGGAAGCTCATACAGATTCCATAGGAAGTTGGACAAGTTTGTGGAGAAAATTCCACTAAGTATCACCAGGAGAGTTATAAACCTCACAGCTGGCTCAGGAAACCCCCAAAATGCAAGTGGTTGTGGGCTGGAAGGGCAGCAGAAGCAGCATAAGGAGCATAAGGAGCATAAGCCCTGTGCCTGGAGGTCTAGGGTTGCTCAGCAAGGCTGGGCGCTCGCACTGCTGTGTCTTCAGCTATTGAACCCTCAGCTCTCTGTCTCTGCTTTGCACTGGGGCTCACTTTCCTTCTGTTGTGCTGGCCGTCTACTTTTGGCCGCTGCTGTCAGGCAGGTGGGACGTCTCAGCTGGGTCAAACCCGAGGATGTTTTGTCTTTTTTAATTACTTACCTGCTGAATCCATCACTAGTTCAAAACTTGGCCCTTCAGACAGTGGTGCTGCGTAGTGGGAGGGAATGACAAGCGGGACGAGAAGGGAGCATTATGTTAATTGCCTGAGTGTTGCTACTGGTGGCTTTGTGTTGTGAAACCAGAGCCTGTTAGTCCTGGTATTACTTTGCCCACAGGAACCTTTGCAGCTCAAGCCTCAGCTGATGGCAACAGCTCTCCGTTAAAGTGAGAAGTGTGCTAATTTGCAGCAGCAACAAGTAATTGTAGAGGATACCCTGTGGCTCCAAATACTCCACATCCATCTGACCCGGCCTGTGAACGCATTGCTGTGCTGTGGCAGTGAGATCTGCAGGCTCCTGGCACCATCGGGTCTTTGTACTCGAGCAGGTATAGAACTGGGAATGTACTTTCTTCTTCTCACAGGTCTCATTAGTAAAGCTACAGATCTCTCCATGTCATATTCAGTAATGGATTTTAAAATCCTTGGGCTCTTTTTGTATTTCTCTGTTAGGAAAAAAAAGAATTATATACCTATGGATATATGGATATCTACCCATGTATGCATGCGTATATACAGTTATGTAACTGCTGAGAAGAGTAAGTCCTGCTATCTTACTGATTTTAAGCAAGAAAAGGTTCTATGAAAAGCAATGAGCACATCAGTCAGGGAAAGGCTGATACAAAATAATAGCAGCCGGAGTCCCCTGTGTGCTCTGATTGCTGTGCAGCTTTCCGGGAATTCAGTAGAGCCCCAAGACCCAGCTTCACTAGCTGCTCTGTGCTGCTGCGATTGCTCCGAGCATGTGGCTGGATCTGTAGATTTGTCCCTGTGTAAAGCAGAGACTTCTCAAATGCAAAGTGCGTCCCCCTGCTGCTGGTGAAGCCTTCCTCTGCAGCCTCCAAAGGACCCGGCAATCAATGCGTGATGCACAGAAGCAATCAATACGTGATTGCTGTCATTGTCTGTTGCACTATTGTATATCCGTCCCTTTCCAGCCTGGCATCTCGCTGGTTCCTTTGGGAGCGGAGCAGCCTTCTGTGTCTCCCAAATCAGCAGTCACTCTGGAAACCTTAGAAAACTCACTGGGGAAAAAGCCGGTGTCTTTGAAGTACGTCTTCCAGCTGAAAATCCCAAACCAAGCAGCCAGGTGCTGACTTGCCTTTGCAGCCATGGCCCAAGTGTAGGGGGACGGGGTGGAGACTTGCTTCCTGGTGGTGTATTCCTAGTTGAATTATGGGGCGACAGCAGAGACCTCATTTTCTCCAGATGACTCTCAGGAAATACCCTCCCCATCAGCTATTATTGCTTAAATAATAGGGAGGGAAGTGCAACAGGCTTGAGCAATATCTGAGGTACGCCGTAGGGCACATCCCAAATCTTGTATAGGGCAAGGCTGCTCAGGCAACTGGTGATAATGTCGCTTGGTGGGTGTATGCACTTCTCTTTTTGCCCCAGAGTGATGAGGTCATGTGGAAAAATACAGACACTTGTTTAGAAACTGGTGAGATGGTGAAAAGAAATGTCACAGAATCTCTTCCTAAACGTGGGCCCACACTGCCAACATTTGTGTATAGATTCAGCTTTAATAATAGGGCCTGTAGGTAGGAAAATATACACATACAAATGTTTGCAGGATTAGAATTTTAAACGTTACATTTCCAGAAAGTCTCGTCCAGGAAGGGAAAAGCCTGTCGAGGGAGAGGTCTGCTGGGATTTGATTTATGAACAGGAAATCCTGCTCAGTTCCGAGATCTTGCAGATACGATTCTCGTTGGACTGCTGGGTTATTGTGATGGCAAAGAAAAGGAGCTCACCCTCTCCCTTGTCTGCCAGAGGCGCTCAAACCTATCTGGGCATCATATCAGTGCTGAACACTTGGCATTCTATGTCACGTTTCATCACCACTGTTTGGTAAGCGATGTTAACAATGCCCGGCATGTGTTCAGCTCCATGCCTGTCGTTAATTAGCAAGTTGCATGCTGTCATTTGTCTGATGGAGCTCCGTGTCACTTCCATGACCCAGCCATGGAAGAAGACTTTCCAGAAAATTGGGGCAAAAGGGGAGGGCTCTTCAGAGGGTGATTCCTAGCTCCTCTGCCATTGCGTCTATGCTTTCCCCTAGCAGAGGCCTGGGTTAGTTCAGCTCGTGCACCCAGGTGTCCTTTGAGTGGGGACTAGGGTGCACCAGGGAGGAGAGAAAGGATGCTGCACTCCCACATCCCTCTCTAGTAGGGGATAAGAGGTGCCCAAGACGTGCTCTAGGGTGGTGATGTTGACACATCTTCTGTGACTTGAATCACTCAGTCGCAACAAAGAGGCTTTAGAAAGCTGCTTTGTTCGGGTGCTGTGGGTGCTGGTGCCCAGCTCAAGCCACGAAGGGCTGACTTGTGGCTGCCAGACTGCCCTCTGCTTTTAGATGGAGCTGCAGTGCTTCAGCACCTCGAGCTGCTTCTCCTGTACCCAATTACGTGATGCCAGGGCACATTCCCAGACCTTAAGACTGAGTTGTCTTTACTCTTAAATTGTTAGCATGTCTGAAGCAAATCTGTGGTCCTTCTGATGTTTCCCAGGCATGGCTTGGAAGCCAGAAGGGCCTGGAGACCATTCATGGTGGGCCTTGGTTTGGCAGACAGGAAAGTTCAGTGGTCTGGATGTGGAATATCCCATGCTGGCTGGCCTCAGTGCCGGAGGACAGACCTGGGCATGTCTGGTGCACTGTTATAGACACAGCCTTGGTGTCTCCAGCTGCCTGTCTCTAGGATAGAGGGCTCTTTTATTTAGCAGGGGGTTACAAAGGATTGTATAGTGCTTTAAAGGTCAGTGCTTCTGTTGACTGTTCAACTAAATATAATACAGTGTGGCTTGATGGGAGCGGGTAAGGAAGGAGGTGGGTAAACTCACTCATCTGGTTGCTTCCTCACATGTGAAGGAAGGAAGTGTCTGAATTAGAAATGGGTAAGCTGTGTTTACCTGTGTTTCCTTCAGGCTACAACACAGACAAAGCTAACTTTTTACCTTGTTCTGTTCCTGATGTTCCCCGTATTCACATCTTCCCTTTATCTGTTCCCGGATGCCCACAAACTGATGTTGAATCTCACACTTTGTTAGGCATTGCAGAAAGCCTCAAGCCCACCCTGTTGCCCATGGACAAGTTGTATGCATTACCAGGAGTAGTTCTTCCAGTCGCTGACTAACAGGAGTCCTCCAGGCACAGCCTGCTCCCTACTTCATGGCTTCGTCACTGACTGAGTTCCTGCAGTAAATCTTTGTGCTTTGTCACTTTACACGGCACTTCACCTCCAGAGATAGCAACACCACCCCAGAAACCTCAGAGAGATGGTTTGCAGCCACTTCTCAGAGCTGTGTATTTTCCAGCTGCTGATCTCCCGGTAGCTGTGCCATCTCCAGAATGAAGAACTTTGTACCAGGCTGACTGCCCGTGGCTTGCCCTGGGAAATCCCCCCATTCCTAACCTTGCAAGTAGCCCAGAAGGTATGTGAGGCTGCTAAAATTAAAACGGGAATGGGATGGATGATATGACAGCTGCGTGGCCTTTGAATCACTCGCTAATCTAAGGATGAAGCCCTGCACCCCTGCCCCACAGCACGGGCACAGCCCCAGGAGGGCCGTGTGTCTGGGAGGTGGCCAGTCCAGCTGCAGCGTGCTTTGTCCTGGGCTTTGCCTTGCCCCTTCCCTGTAGTTTTGCTCTGTCATCTTACCTGCTTTCCCCTCTCAGTTCTCCGGGGCTGTGGCCCAGGGGTGACCTGATCTTTTAAGCAATTTTGTGCTCATCTACAGTGTCTTTTGTCTGGATGCTCCCAGCTTGTTCAATTCACTGCTGCCAGCTATCTTGTGCCAGCCTCCTCCGCAGCCAGCAGCTGGGATCAGTGACGCTGAGCAGAGTCCCAGCACCCAGGCTGCTCTCCTGCTGTTTGGGCTTTTTGTACCCAAGTCCTGGGCAGGTGTCTACTTGGAGAAAGCAAGTACAGGCACAGGGTGCGCCCGCACAGCGATGTGTCATGGAGCTGCTCCTACTTGTTTCTCCAAAGCTGATGCACTGGCCAAAGGGTGGATGAGAGAACGTGCTGTTGTGTTGGCTCTGGAGATGAGAAACTGAGACATGGAGGGCTTGGCGGTCCTCCCCAGGTTCATGCAGGGACCCCGTAGTAAATTTGGGGTGGAATGGTGCAGGCTGGGCAGGGCACGCAGGGCATCCTGCAGGAGCTGGGAGGGAGCAGCAGGCAGCGGGATGGACACACGTGGCTGGTGCTGAGCAGAGGAGCTGCCCCCTTTGTGCTCACAAAGCTGCAGTTTCAAGGTGACTTTGAAGGGGTCTGCAAGATTAAGAGCATTTTTTTTCCAAGGGAAAACGTGTCTGTCAGTGGAGACTCCAGAAGTGAAGTAACATGTCGGATAGCAAGCCTCGCGAGACAGATCCTCTGCGGGTATAAATCAGTAGCCGTCCCCTGTTCCCATTTACTGCTGTGCTGGCGTACGGCCCGTGCTCCCAGCTGTCCCCCCAGGACAGCAAGAAGCAGCAGAACAAATTCAGGTGTAATTGCTTCTCTCAGAAAAAACTACGAGGAAAGGCAGCTCGCTTTGTGAGGATAAATCTAGGTCTGATATAGTTTTCCTGGAAGGAAAGCAGAGTTATGATGTGAAGGCAGAAAGACAGCAATGCCATAAAACAAGGGAACAAGGATGCATGGGTTTCTGTCTGATGGCCTTTTTTGCCTACATCCTCCTGCCACATCACTGCTAGCATAATGGACATGGAGAAAACCCAAGAGAATGGCTGCTTGAACAGCCTTCTGAAAAGCCTGGGCTAATTCTCCTCATCATTACTTTGCTTTTTTTCACCGGTGCCACTCCATTGATTTTCACTGCAGTGACACAGCTGTAAAACAGGCTTAATGTAGCGCAGAATCAGACCTCATGTCTCTAAATTTGTTTTTCAGGACTGTTCTTTTCTTACAGGGAAGAAGCATGCCCTGGGTTTGGAGGTGAGATCCGCGTGTTCACCGCAGTATGAAGATCTGCGGGCATAAATCCTGTTCAGTTAACTTCATAAAGCACCAATGTACTCCGTGGCACCAGGTTTAACCTTGGGATGTTCACTTTCTGTAATGCGATTAAGGAGCCTTTCCCTGTGCACAGCAGCTATCTAAGCAGTTTTTTGTGTATGGAAGTGGAGCAATTGTCCAGCTTTACGCAAATGAGGAGCTACTTCAGTGCCTGCCCTGTGAAGAGACTTCAGTTTCAATGGGCTTCAAGATTGCACTTTTGTGTTAAGTGGAGCTGTGATCTTTTTCCAATGAGTGTTGCTATGCAGGGCCAATTTGTGACGTCCATTATTCTAAAATAAGTAACTTCTGCACAGCAGAAATATGCTCCACTTGCACTGCTAATCTGTCTCTCACACAAAGGCGTGTTTGGAAGAAAAGTTATTTATTGCAAGTAATAAATGCAGGTTCTCAAAAGCATTTATAACTAAGTTTCCAGAGTCAGAGCACTCCAGTTTGAAATAATTTCCTTTCAATTTTCTGTATTTTCAATCTATTTCCTGGCTGGTTTAGACCATATATTGCATACTTAATTATTCTCCAAGGGAGAATCTCAGCCACTGAAAATGGAACATCATACCAAAATTGCTCATGTTTGAGTTTGTTCTTCAGGTATTTGCTGTCGCCTCTTATAAGAGAGGAGGCCTGGCTGTGAGATAAATAAGCATGTCACGTTGAAGTCCCCTGCCCCACCTGTGCAGAGGGTTTGTAGATCTCCTCTGGGTGGTTTCTGAAGTCCTCTCCCTCATTGGCATGACAGTCCTCTGAGTGTCCTGTGCAAGGGAATGGAAATTGAAGTTACCACCTATCCACTGTGTCTGAAATCACAGAGGAGAAGCCAGGGCGCTGTGGGATTGGAAACAAGTTTGCCTGTGGTTTTGTGCAGTATCTTTCCCTCTCGATGACCTGCATTACTGTGAGAGCAAGGCTGTTGAAATTCTTCCCCAGAAATATTCATTTCATTAGAAACTACGTGAGTTAGTTGCTGTTGAGGCCTTCACTTTCTTGAGGCTAGAGGGCTTCGTATGATTTTTATATAACTGTTCTCAGGAAGGGGAAATGCAAGCATACATCGGTATTTGGAAGACTTCATCGGGTTAGTCTGGGATTTCTGTGTGGCTTTGGCTGCGAGGTACCATGGGACTGGGAAGTGCAACTGAATAACTCCATGCCAGCAAAACAGCGTGTGGTTTGCGCTCCTCTTGTGCTCCTGTGTGAGGCTGGCCCTTCACCCCGCCAGCAACAGTTGGTTGTGGATGTGCAGCTGCACGGCTCTTGCAGTGGGACAAAGGCTGACTCCTTCCTCCTGCTGTAAAGGTTTTGCATGAGGGTGAAGCGCAAACACGTTTGTAGCTGCCCAAGTAGATATGGGAACAATTAGCAAAATGGGAAAAAATGTTTACAAATTACAAATAATTCATCTGCTTAAAAACCTTATCTGTCTGGTGAGTTAGGAGTGGG
Source organism: Penelope pileata (assembly GCA_013396635.1). Classification (NCBI taxonomy): domain Eukaryota; kingdom Metazoa; phylum Chordata; class Aves; order Galliformes; family Cracidae; genus Penelope; species Penelope pileata. The sequence continues at coordinate 1,010,775 of WBMW01000614.1, forward strand.
AGAAACTGCAGGTGTTCCTGTTGTCCGTGTCTTTGTAGGGAAGGGAGAAGTCACAGTTCAATGGGGGGTTACTGTTCCAAGGTCACACAAAATCTCTGTGGCAGCTCTGGAAGTACCCATATTTCATTCTCATTTTCAAACTCCTTCCAGTAGTTCATCCTTTCTGGCAGATTGTGTTAGTCAAAAGAGGCTTCTCCTGTTCGCTGAGAGACTTTTTGCATGACAGCCCTGTCCTCTGAGGAAACATTTCTTCACAGCGAGTTTGACTTGAATCAGTTTGGCTTGATTTTCATGTTTTCTTATAGCCGACAGGAAAACTTGTACCCCAGTGTAACTAATTTCCACAAACATCCCTGCAAAATGCAGGGCAAGCTGTGTTGGCCGCTCTCCATGAGAGTGGGAAATGGAAGACCCAGCTGCACTGGGCAGTTCCTTAGCAAAGGCCAAAGCACATACAAGACCCTGACTCAGTGGCTGAATTCACCGAGTACGAGCTACTGACGCGTGTCAGGCACAGGGCCATGTGCAGGGAGCTGTACATAGCTGGTAGTACACCATGAGTTTGCTTGTGCAGCCATTTTCGTAGCATTGATGCATTGCTGCTGCAGCCCATGTTAACTGTGAGATCTGCTGCATGGCTGGCATTTGCTGTTGCAAAGTACAGCTATGCGTATATGGCTTGTGGAGGAGGCTGAGCTCCTCTGGACGGCCGAGCTTCCTTGGGGTCTTTCCCTCCCCATTAGCCAGGCTGCTTTAAGCACTGTTTAAAAGGAGACTGCTAGAAAATGTTAGCTCATCTGTAAAGGCATGGCTCGCTTCCCTTTCACTTCTCTCCTCTGGACGTGGCTCCAATATGAAACTGATATTTATGTGTGTATAACGTATACTCTCAGGAGTGACTGGAAAACACTTCAGGCACCACGCTCTGGTCAATGTTTATCCCAGGAGTGGTTTGAACCCAGCTCCGTGCTCTCCTGAAAATATCTGGGGAGCTGTTGGGTTTTCTCATGCTTATGAGGCTTGTAGGTAACTCACCACAACACTTTTCGGCTTGTTGTGGTGGCTGGCGATCGAGCTTCATGTCCACAAAGCTTGAGCTCTTACTCCTGGGTTCAGCTAGCAAATATAAACGAGGGTTCAAGTTAGTTTAATGATCCATAAAAGAGATGCTTTATTTTTCACAACTATATATACACACGCGTGTGTGTGTTTACGCACACACACAAAAAAGAAATATGGGCTGTTCCCTTGGCCTCATCCCACTTTCCATGAAAAGAAGTGCTCCCCTGGAAGCTGTAGCCATTCACGTCTCGCAATCTGCCACCTGTCAAAGCAAGCTAAGATTTACTAGTGACAACTGAGTGCTAATGTCTGCCATCCTTGCCCTGCAAATAGCCCATGCATTCCCAGTCCCATGGCTCTTACGTCAGCTCTCCTCCCCAAGATTAGTTCAGTCCCAGCCAGTCACCCAGTGGCCATTTGAAGTGATTCACTCTTAGAAGTACATATCCTCAACACTCACTAAAACTTCAGGGGGAAAGTGAGTCATTTCACGTTATAGAAAGTCATATCTTGCCCTTGGTATTTATATGTATACATGAGTGATAAACATTTATTTTTAGATATCTCTCTCCAGTATAAATGCTTTTTCCTTCGATAAAGGTCGCCTTGAGAGCCACATGCTAATATTCAGCTTATTGCACAAATGCTGCAATAGATTATTTATTTATTCATTCATTCGCAGTGGTGCAGTGGGATGACAAGGAGCTATAGCAGAAGCTTATTGTTGGGAGTCAGCCTGGAGACTGGGTCCCTGTTGCTAGGCTTATCCCCTGCGTGTGCTTTCAATAGTGCAGTGAAATCATCTCCTGTCTGGCATTTTCTTGCTGGTTTAATCACTTGGGTCTGCCTCCTTGACCATTCGGTGATGAGTGTTTCAGGACTCAGAGTCAGAAAATCCTGACTTGTCAGGATTGGACCATATATTTATCATGGTGTCCTGGAGAAGCCTTGGGCCTCGTTAGGTCTCATCATCATCCCAACAAGCCAACATTGCACTTGTGGGGGGACATGGTTTTGGTCCAAGCATACTGTCATGCCTGTGCCACCCGCAGTAGCTTTGGGTTGGGACCTGTAGCAGTTTGGGGACATGCCACCCCTGATATTGCACCAATGTGCTTGAGCTGCAGTGCCCTCTGGATGGCAGGCCTTACTTCTGCACAGCTCCTACCATGGGGTCAGCCTGGCCTTGCCTCGCCCAATTTCCCCCATGGAGGTTCATCTTTGGCCTCGGCAGTTTATGAGGGACTGGAGCAAGCACAAAGTCTCCACCATCTCCTCAACAACTCTGTGGAGAAAGGAAGGGACATGAGAGGCACGTTGGGGCCCTGTCTGCAGAGGAGCAGGATGACTTCCCACCCTATATAAGCATCTTAATATACGTATGTGTTTTTATATTGTAAATAATATAAAAATTGGTATTTAACAATCAAGATACATAGCTACATGTCCCAGAGGGACAGTTAGTGAAGTGCTGAGGTTTGTTCATTCCCAGGGAGGGGCAGTTGGTCAAGCTGTCTTGTATGCCAGGCCTGGCCTATGCCTTTCTCATTTGAGACTTGTGCCCTGTGGCACACATCTGGGGGGAAATCTCAAGTGCCTCTCCTCTCCTCTCCTCTCCTCTCCTCTAAGCAAGGCATAAAATCCGATCCAAACCGTGACTCTCCCTCCCCCCATCCTCCATCAGTTAAATATAATTTTGGATATAAACTATCCAGATTAAAGACGTATCTGGGATATTTTACTATCATGCTGGCTCCCAAGTTTGGTAAACACTATAAATCGTGGAGCCAGATACAGCTCTGACTGAACTTTCACATCAAGCTTTAGTTTGATGTTGAAATAAGGTGACATACTGATTTCAAGAGTACTGACTTATCCCCTGTTGGTGTTTATGTAAAGAGAGTTCAACGCCTGGACTTATCCTGCACCCTGGAGAGGCTGCCAAATGTTACTCAAAGTGGTGTTTTCCTATTGTGTCCCGTGCTGGTCACCAAGTGTTCAGAGGGAGGATGGATCTCAGCATCCGTGTGGGAGCTGTGTGAGCACAGATGTTGGATTATTTTGGATCAGGGTGACAGAATTATCAAAAACATTTCTAAGCAACAGGCCCATTGTCTGCTCTATTTGAAATCGTTTCGGGCAAATAATCATATCACAGGCAGAAGACCAGCCATCTTCTTCTGGCGGAACAGATCTGTGTAACGAATACACACAGTAAGAATGTAGGAGCTGAGTGAGAATCAAGTTTGCGAGGCGTCTGTCTACTTACAGTGAAGCTTCCTCACTACCTTACAGAGAACAGATGGAAATCCAAGGGAAAAGACAGACCTTGTATGATAGGAGATGGATGTCCCAGATCTGACATTCAGTAGTTGGACCATTTTTACCACAACAGTAAAACATGTTCTCAGCTGGCGTAGCAGAGGAAGTAAGGCACGCACTTCGCATGCCGCCGCTAGGACATATTTATGTTTTATGGGACAGGATGACATTAAACGGTGGTTCTCATCTGTTTCTGTAGCTGTGAAAGCTGGCAGGGTTCGTGCTTCACTAGATCTGCTGGAGTCAACACATCAGTGAGGATCTCTTTGCTGTTTGGCAGTCATGGCCATAGAAATGACCAAAACAGAGCAGTGTAGTGTTTCTTGGTGTTTTCCCAGCCTGTGGTTCAGCTGCTCACCCATCCTGCTACATTTTTGACAGATAGAAAAACTTTTCAAAGCTTTCAAATGACTGAATTTTATGTCTTCAATGTTTTAAAATCCTTTGTGATCACCTTGCTCGACCTTTGTGTGTTGGAGGACTTTCAATTTTATCCACCAGCTCCTAAAATCAAGCACAATGCCTGTTAGGACAGTTTTGCTAGTCTGGATGTAAAGACACAAGTGATGGGGATTGCACAGTGTCCCTCGGTAACAAATGCCTTGATTGGTTGCTCTCACTGCTAGATGCCTGCCAGCACAATGTTTTTCTGCATTTGGTTTCCAGCTGCTCATCTTACCACTCCCTCTCCTGCTTTGTCGAAGAACATCTCCACTTTATGACTTCCTTGGCAAGGCACTGAGCACTTCCCTGTGATGAGCAGAGTAGAAATCCCAACTGAGTTCTTAATCAATGACTACTTTCAATGGACCCTAGATGGGAAGCTGCTTCCATTCCAGAGAAATTGACTGGCAGATTGGAGCTATGTGTAAGGTCCCCGTGGCCAAGTGTAGACTCATGCTCTTAGGGCAGGCGCCTGCAAGGTGCGTGCCGTATCCATGTGATGCAGAACACATTTAGTTCCCATCCAGATCTTTGGTGGTGGAGATGTTCAGCATAAATCAGGCAACCTGGGCACCTTGGATGATCAAGTCGTGTAAAGGATGTTTACTGACCCCTGGGCGTTCCTGTCACTGCCAGCTAAGGGCAGTAGCTGTAGCACCGCATCAGTTAGGGGCTCCCTCTCGGCCAGCCAGCTGCCTATCTGAAGGCAATTTGGGAATCCTGGCCATATTGCAGAGGGTTTGTTGGGAATATTCCAAGAGTTATATGAGGGAAATTAAAGGGTGGAAAGAGGACAACATGTGCCTGGAAATTATTAATGTTATTTATTTGTGGTGTTCCTTTTTTTTTTTTCCTTAAAGCACCTCCTGACAGCCTTTGCAAAGAAACATTGTGTACTTATCAGCAGTGAAAATACAGAACTGTTTGTTGAGCTGTGGCATTTTTAGCTTCTGATCCCTTGAGCTGCTGATGAGAGATTGAGAAATAGTTGTTTAGTGGCCTTAGAGTTGTGTAAATCATTTTAGTCAACAAACTTGGCTGCTCTTTCAAGTTAATGTGCCCTTAAAATGTAACAACATTAGACTGTTTGTTTTTGCAATGTTAATCTAAGTACTTTTACTTATAAACAAGAAGCATCCATAAAAAGGACTCTGCAAAGCAATAGCAGGTCCGGAGTGTGCAATAGTGTTCTCACACAGTGCCAGCCCTTTGCAGAGAAATCACCATCCTGCTGAAGTCCCTGGAAGTGTTTCCACTCACTTCAGCATAATCAAGATCTGGCACAATAAGAAAACAAGCTCTGGGTGTCAACATGCTCTATGTCTCCCAGATGCACAGAGGTGCATTTTGGCTCTTTGAGAGTGTTCGTTTTATAAGTAAAGCACTGTTTTATTGATGTAAATCCCAAATGGCTCCTTGAGTCCATAGAAAGAAAACAAAGAAGCAGATCCCCAAAGCTCTCCCATCAGGTCAGAGCTCCCTCTCTCCCATCAGTGAGAGTTACCTATACCTTGGAAGCATGTCAGCAGCTTTCCTGCTGTACAAGGTCTATCCTGTATTTTGCAGCTTGAACTTCACTCTTTTTCCTATTAAAGCCCTGCTGGGAGTATTCAGTCATGCAAAGTCGTTAAAGTCAGTGGCAAGGATTCTTACTGCCTTCAGTGTAGTTTGGGTCAAGGCCATTTAATTAAGCTACAGAAAAAGCTGTTCTGCTGTGGTATCTTTTCCTGGTTTAACAGTGTTACCTGATAGGATCATATAACTCCATCCTGTGTGGCTAATAAAAATGGCAGCAAAAGCTACTGGATAGCCTCTTGCTGAATAGTTGCAGAAAGACTGTTGCTGTTATTGGTGGTCTTGGTTGAATCATTTGTTGCTACCTCAACTCTTCTTTTTTTTTTTTTTTTTTTTTTTGTTTCTTGGCAAAACATCCTATAACTTTCCCTTTTACTTGAGTGACTGAGTTTTGCCAGCTGATCTCCTGGCTGTGCAAACTGCACTTGTAGGTGCCTGAAAGAATGGCCTTTAGACGGGCTGCATCCTGTTCCCCACCCATCTCCTACCTCCATTTTGCACTTTGGACTTCTCTGATGATGACCACGAAGAGGCTGGTGTGGGCATGCCTAGTTTTGATGTGCTCATGCCCAGGGAGTCTCTCTGGCTCCAGAGGCATTGGCTGTGCTGGAGGACAGGATGGCTGCTTGAACAAAGACGGGTCTGATCTAAATGGTGGCCTCAGAGCTTCCCTAATGCTGTGATGGAGAAGCTCCTAACCCTGGTGTAAAAGAACATGCAGCCTCCTGTGCTGTAGCTGTCAGCTGTCGTGGTCTCTGAGTGCAGCCTGCTCCTCTGAAGTGTGTTCATCCATAGTGATAACAACCAGCTTCTGATGTGAGGTCAAAAAAGCTTGAAAGGAGCCCCAGCTCCTCTTGGAAAGACATTTGATATCATTCCCTTCTCTGATGCTCATCCCAGGTGTTTCTCAGCTGCCGGCCACCCAAGGAGGAGACATGCCGGGGTGGGGTGGTGTAGCTGGGCCCACAGGCAGAGGAAGAGGAGGGGAGGGGAGGCCTGAAGGGATGTAGGGCTCTCATGTCCTCTCCTTCCCTGGGGGGGTGGCCGGTGGTTAAGTGCAAGCAACATGCCCACAAGGTTGTTGCAATGTGGTAAATAAGGTGTATAATGTTACAGATAACAATTCTTTCGATTACTCTGTGGTGTGAGGGGGGGCCCACCTCAGCTCCCTCGCTGCCCGTGCTGTGCTCCTGGGGATGCACCTGAGAGGTGGCTGCGAGTGCACGGAGAGGGCCTGGTGCCCTCCCTTCCTGGCTTTCACACCTTGCACTCACACTTATGGCTGTCTTCCGAGTCATCCTCCAAAGCGCGAGGCACAAAAGGGTTTTTGGAGAGGCTTTTCCTTCGTGTCGCCAGTCTCCGAGTGCAGCTGGGCCTCCTTCCTTCGGGGCTGCCTCCTTCTGCGAGGACATCCCGGGACTCCAGCTCCTGGGGCAGAGCAGGGAAACACAAGCAAAACCAAAGCAGGGAAATCTATTTCCCTTGGAAAATTATCAGAACGAGAGGTTGCCAAGCCCATCCCTACTGCCTCCGCAGCGACTGTAAGGATGAGGATTAGGTAGTGATTTCATGTGGGGAAAAAAAATGGCAGGTGCTTGGGAGGACAGCTGAGGAAGGCATTCAGGTTAGGCAAAAGGGGAGGGCACCATCTTAAATAACACAGACTCTGGAGAAAGGAGAGAGAGAGAAAATCCAGAGAGGGGGTCACAGAGGAGGCTGAGGGTGGAGATGCCCAAAGCATGGACTGCTGGGGTGGTTGTGGGGAAGAGGAGTGAGCAACCCTTGTAAAGGAAACAGCACGAGGAGGATTAGCAGCGGGCTGGAAGCGGAGGGATGACTCAGTGGTGATGCCTCCATTATGAGAGAGGCTGAGGGGGAGTCTTGAAATGCTAGTGCAAGGAGGAAGAGGCCAGGCATAGGTGCAAGGAAGGAGGAGGAGAGAATTAATGCAGTAAAACCTTCTGATGGGAAAAAAATAACAACTCACTACCCCAAACTGTAAGCAAATGAATTCAGAGCTATTCGTGGCAATGACATCAATTCTTTGCTCCTGAAACAGCAATGGGAAAAGGGGGAGAAAGTGGGAGGAAAAGAGGAAATGAAGGAAATAAATTTTTGGCAGTAAAATTTATCATGAGCACTTAGGTATTTCTGGAAATGTTATTCCGAATTTCCCAAGTAGCAGAGGCCGTGGTTCAATGAGGCAGTAAATCAGCTTTCAGGGCAATTAGCACTGGCCCAACCATTTCACATGAAACAGTGAGCTGCTATTTTCAATCCCCCCGCTGTCTCATGTTCAGCAGACAGCACGTTTTTGGATGGGTTAACGCTATTACAGCAGGCTGCGTGCTAGATCAGGTGCTGCTTGTCCTCCTAGAGCTGACACGGAGCCAGCGTGATGGAGACAAGCTGCACAGATGCTGGAGCATGTGCTGAGGCCAATTCTATGGAAATACAGCTGAGCAAGTTTGCTGTGGTTCAGTGCTATCCAGCCAGGGCACTGGCTGGCAGAGGGCTGGCACTAGGGATGCACAGCCACGGCCCTTGGGGCTGAAAGCCTCATACTAGGAGGTGCTGAGGGCTTTCTAAAGCCAGATGTGCAACCAGCTTCAGGTGGTGGGGGGGGTGATGGGTTTTTCAGAGGCCCCTTGGTCCCCAACTTTCATTAAAATAAATGAATTGGGAGATGGAGGTCTTCTGAAAACCCCACTGGGTGTCTTTAAAAATGCTCTTCTAAGTGCGCAATTCTCATCAGAGACCACAAGAACCATGGTTTCTCGTGGTCATCTCCACAGGCTCAAGCACCTCTACCCTGTGGTCATGCGTACCCAGGTTGTCCCCTCCTGGGGATGCCTTTGGCTGTCAGCTTGGAGAGCATCATCAAAAAAACATCAGGCTCTGATGGCTCTGAAGCCATCAGCCTCAGAAGGGCTCTGAATTGTCCTCCAAGGGGCCAGAAGAGGAACACGGAGAAGTCGCAGCGGCAGTGGTGCCTGAAAGCCACCGCTCCTTGGCCAGCAGCCAGGGCTGAGCAGACAGGAAAGCCCTTGTTTGCAGAGGCTATAGGCTGTGCCCTGAAAGCAGAGGCGACCCTCTGGCCTGGGAGAAATGCTGCAGAGTCCAGAGTTTGCTCACGTGGGGAAACGAGCACATCTTCAGTACTGAGTAGTACGTGGGCAGCTTCAAGATTTCCTTCAGCAATCCATAGTTCTTGGAAACCAGCACTGTGTATTTTGGGGTGCTGTGCAAGCAGCAATGTGATCAAATGCACCTGAGGGTAGAAGCCTGGCTGCCATGAGACACTCCAAGGATACTTTGGAGTACAGAGAAAGCATCTCCTTTTGAAGGATTTCCTATCATGAAACTGAAAGGTTTCACACTTGCACAAGCCAAGGACCATTAAAGAAGTACGTCAAGGCAAGAAGAGAAAGCTTCTCCTAAATTGCTCTGGGAAGCGAGCCTGGGTCCATAAGAGCCATTGCTAGTGCTGTGTCAATGTGACAGCAATGCAAGGTCAGGTGAGATCAGCCCTAATGGCATCGGACTGGGAGGATGCCTGGGGAGTCGACATGAAAGGTGCACTCAGAGTTACTAATACCTTCTTCAGGGTCAGCTGGTAACAGCCAGGTGCTGATTCAGAGAGCTCCCCTTCCCTGAGCAGTCCTGTAAGTATACATATTTTTTTAAGCAGCGAGGGCACTGGAACAGGCTGCCCAGGGAGGCTGTGGGGTCTCCTTCCCTGGAGATATTCAAGACCCATCTGGACCCCTACCTGTGCGACCTGCTGTAGGGAGCTGCTTTGGCAGGGGGTTGGACTCAATGATCTCTCGAAGTCCCTTCCAACCCCTGCAATTCTGTGATTCTGTGAAATGAATGGCTGTGCTGAGGATCAAGTGCTCCTCATGCCTGACTGTGGGCAAGCTGACTTTGCCTCGGTCAGTGCTGGCTGCTGGCGAGGGCTCCTCTCCTGCTTTCCCCATATGTTCCCCTCGCCCTTTCCCCTGCTCCCTTCTCCTTCCTCTCCCTGTCAAGGAACCATGCAAAACTGCTCTGGCATGGGGCAGGGAACAAGTGTCGAAATCCTGCTCCTTGTTTCTTTTCTGTGAAACTCAATTCTTGCTCATTGGTTGCTTTATTCTTGGTATATCCCTGCTGGACCCATTGCCCCTTTCCCCATTCCCAGCTCTGAACAGTTGCACAGAGCTGTCCCTAAAGGCATGGAAGAAGATGTCATTGCCAGAACAGCCTCCACTGGGGGTGGGGAGGGCCCCGAAATCTCCTTGCTAGTGCCAGCTCCTGTGCTCAGGAGCCTCCTCTTGCTGCAGCCCTGCTGGAGCAGCGCCAGGCAGCTCCCATGGGGCCGGCTCAGCCTGCCTGCACCCACCAGCACAGGCTGCAGCTGATCTGCACACATGCCTGGGGCTTCTGGTGAAACACTTCAACTGAAGAAATGCTATTCCTCCTCTATTTTGGCTATTCCAATTCAGGCTTTAAATACTGAAACAGATAACAAATTTCAGCAGATCTGTTACTCTGAGTCTCTCATCTTCCTTCACATCCCCAATTGCTCCCTCCGCAGGAACCTGGCTATTTCTGAGGAGGACGCATCCTTCAGGACCACATGTAAAGCCTTTCTTGATGTCTTTGTTTTGTACTCTGTCTGCGAGAGGCTTTTAGCATGATGCTTTCTTCGATAAGCTGTTCAGCTTTTTTTTTTTTTTCTTTGGGTTTTGTCTGTAACAAAAATGATTTACCATTGGGAATCCTGTTCTTGCCTGTTTTTTATCCCACATTTCCTGCCTCCTGTCATCTTTATATTTCATTTCTGCTAGGCTACCCAATAATACGTGTCTGCTGCTGCATTGGCCCCTTCAGTCAAACTGATGTTCAGAAGTTTTGCTGGGAAAAAGAGATTATTTCCCAAACCAGGTTAGGTAGTCCAGGGAAAGCTGCACGGTAAGCAGAATTTAAAACAGCAGAAGAATACAGCTTATTTCATTCAGAGAGGACAATAAGATAAATCTTCCAAATCGCCCCCTTCCACATATAAGCTTAGCTCCTTTAGGAGCTGTCGCTGGCATAAATCAGGCAGCTTAGCTGGTGCGAGAGGCCCTGTAAAGCAGACAAGTGCTCATTAGTGAAGCCACCTGAAGTGCTGGTGGTTTGACTCCATTGCAGCACGTCGGGTGGGTAAGGTCACCACATTATTCACGCGGCATTTTTGCAGGTTCTTGCAGACGCCCAAGGGAACGATGCTCTGCAGCCAACCTTTTCGCATTTGTTATGTTCATGGCCTGAGTGTCTTGCTGCAGTCAACATGTCTGTGTCACTGCTCGATTCCAGCCTCTCCGTGCTCTCCAATCTTCACACGCAGGGTAGGAGCAGGCTTGCAGAGCCCAGGAGGGCCTGGGCTTGGGTGAAGCGAATCATCCCATCCTCTCCTCAGCAAGGCACCCAAGCCAATTTCTGGCTCCATTTCTTTTCAGCAGAATGTTTGGCTGTGAGTTTGGTATTAAACTCATGCCCAAATCTGCTGGCTTATTGTCAGATTGACATCCATGCTGTGTTACTGAACGCAAAGGGAGCTAATTAGGAGGAGGGGAGCTTTGCTGAGCCGAGTTCAGGCTGAAGAGCAGCCAGCCTGCCCCAAGGCTTCCCCTCTCCATCAGCTGCAGAGTACACACAGCGCAGCAAGCTGATCTGGCCACTTTTCCCTAATGGGTTTCACACAGATTCAAAAGGATAAAAACTGAAATAGACCGTCACTGCTGTGTGTTTATGAAAGGTGGGGGTGACAGCTCTGCTTGTGCAGTCTTCAGGAGCAGCTCAGGCAGGGCACCGCACGCCTGTTGGTCTCTGCGAAGGGGCTCTTACTGTCTGTGAAGGTGATCCCTCCCTGCTAACTGTTCCTCCTAGAAACCGATAATGAGTGAGGTTTTAAAAGTGCCCCGTCTTCACAAAGTCCTATGGTTCAGACAGGTCTCTTCCTCTGAGGCAGGAGGTGACATTATGTTCATGAAATGCTTCACACAACCCTGTCTTGTCCTCAGTAGCTTCCCAAATACATGTTAATCCCTTGCAGAACTGTGTTTCTGCCACTACAGCTGAGACGAACATAATCCAGTGTCATGGTAAAACGATGTTATGCCTGTTCCTAAACCAGACCTCAGAAAAAGCATAAAAACATCTAATGAGCTGAGCAGGCCCCAGCATGAGAGGTGGGGCCTGCAGGAGCTGAGCAGGCCGCAGTAGGAGAGACGGGGCCTGTGGGAGCTTTTCTGCTCAGATAAGGGGAATGCAGGAGAAGTGTTGTGAAGGTCCTGCTAACGGAACTCGACCAGTTATGACAGGGTGCTCTGTAAATCGACTCTTCTGTGAGCTGTATGAAGCACTGAGCAAAGGTCAGGCACTGCATAAAGATTGATAGTGTCAGTCTCTGGGTGCTGGAGAAGAGCCCGACTCCATGGGCACAGACTAAGACGTGTTCTGTGCACCTCTCTTCACCCAGTCTTTAAGGTGGGAATCATAACAGTCAATAGCTTCCCAGAAGGATGGCACTGTCTGTGTTTAGATCATGTTTTAAGCAGAAAGTCTGAACGTGCCTGGGGAAGCTCCTTTTAATAGCTTATGGACTTACATCTAGCAAGTGTTTTTTCTTCCAGTTCCCATTGCATCTGCTGGCCTGAGACACCTGCCCTGCTCTGACGTGCACTGGCAGCAGGGGACTGGTCTTTGACTTGCAAGAGTGCAAACCAGAAGCCTCTCCTTCATCTGAGTGTGATTGCTGGCCTGTTGTGAGCAAGAGGATGCTCACTGCAGACCATTGAGATTTGCAGAGAAAAAACACAGAGCTCAGTCATCAAAAAGCGGGGTTAGTCATCACGAGCAATATACCTTCCTCTGAAAATCTAAAAAGGAATGAGAGTTTGGTAAGGTTTACAAGGCATTAAAAAAACACTGCTATCACAATTGCTGGCATTGATTCTCATTAGGTAGCCTTCCTTCCCCGCTGGACGCAGGGACGCACAGTTTCATGTCTGTCGCCAAACACTTTAGCTCTGGTGCCCATAAAAGGTTTCTGCTGTAACTGTCTTGTTATCAGACCATCAATGACCTGACACTTCCTAGTGATTAATCCTGTGTTGAAACGAAATTAAGTTTCCATATATTTGGCAGAATGACCCCAGGACTTCCTATTTGGGGAATACAAAGAATAAGGCATCTACAGCCTTCAGGAAGCCAGAGTCTCCGATTTCCTGCAGAGGCAGAACAAGAACAAACAGGGAACACATATTTCACAGCAGCAGTCGAAAGCGCACGTAAGAGCCCTGGTGGCCCCCGTGATTAAAACAATTAGAAGGGGGAACATCCCTGGTCCCAAAATTCTTTGTGGGTGTTTTGTTACATGCACAATATGCCATTAGAAAATAGATGTAATTCAACTTAATGTTTTTTCCAGGTGACTATTAAACTTTCCCTTGGCATATGTCTTACGGTTTACATCAGCAAGATTGTGCTTGTAAAGCAAGTGAGTTTTAGGTTGTTATTTGCTATGCTAGGCTTGCTAAATCCCTTTGCGCTTAGGAAGACACAGTGACATTTTCTTTGACGGCTTGGTTTAAATGAGCCAGGCCAGAGTCGGGCTGATGTAAACTCCAGTGAAAGGGGCAGGGGGAGGTGATCAGGCAGCAAATCCCATCTGTAGCCCAGTGCTGACTTAGAATGAAAAGCGTGCAGGAGTGGAGGTACCAGGCTCCTTTCTGGGGCCCTGCAGCACCGTCTCCCAAAGAGAGAGAGAGGCACTGCTGTGTCTGCAGTGCAGTTTAGCAGCTCTACACCAACAGAAGGAAATGCTTTGAAATGCTTCCAAATTGCTGGCTATGTCTTGCACTAGTGAGCATCATCAGCTTAAAATTAGACCTCCATCTGAACAATACTTCTACGTGAATATATGTGCTTGTATGGATGCATGTGTATGTATAAATGTGTGTGTGTGTTTGTAGACATAGAAAAACCTGTTATGGTTGCCTGCTACATCCTTGGATTACCTTGTTAGTGTATTTACTTACCATGTTGACAGTGCTTTGTCAGGTAGCTCTTGCTCCTTTAGTTTTGCCACTGTCTCTGTCTCTGTTTCTGCTGGTTTTTCTCATAAGAAATTGTCTTCTTTCTATCCTGCACAGGTACCATGTTACCATAGGCACTACGACTAAGAATATCTTGTTTCCTACAGGTTTGTATCTGTAGAGTCCCTTTCAATGCTTCCTAGCCCAAACTGGGGTGAACGACGGCAGACCCAGGTGCTGTGTAGCATTAGGTTTGGTGCACTTCCATGGGGAAAGGTTAAGACTTCTTTCCTTCTGCAGGCAGAAATGTGACGAGTGTGATTCCCCGGAAAGGCACTTGTCTCTGGCATTTTTAATAATTGGCTGTCTAGAAAGAAAATGCAAACTGTTACTCTCCTTTAAACCGTGCCTTTGTAAGGGGAACTGGTTTTGAAGTTCTACACCTGAGAGAAGACTCAAAGTTTCCCACCATGACGTTTTTCTGAAAGGACATCTTTAACTTTTTCCTTGAGATATTAGCCTCAGAGTGGATGCTTCTATAGCCTGCGAGTATCAAATGCATGAGGAACAGAGGATGTGGCTCACAGGTCCTTGCTGCGGTGACATGGAGAAAATTGTGTTATATCAAATAAACCCCAAGAGAAACACAGGGGGTTTGGGGTGAACTAAGGACAAGTTGATGCCACTAAATGCAGCTTGCCACTCAAATGGCAATCTAAGCTGGTTTGCCCACATGGCATAGGTCTGGATGCAGTCTGGACACGCTGACCTGGCCACAGCCTGGAGTTAATAAACCCTTTTTCATAATTTATGCTCATGTCATATGAACTTTGTTTCCCTGTTAGTTTGGTAAAAGGCTCAAGGAGTGCCTGTCTGTGCTGAAGTCTGGAGGGAGCTGGGACACAGCAGGGAGCAAGAGCACCCGCAGTGAGCAACTAGATCCACAAAGCTCTCCTGCTACGTTTCTACATCTGCAGGGAATTGGGCTGTGCTACCTCTTCACTTGTTCTCTGCTCTGGCTTTTACACAGCACCATGTGTCCCTGTGTCTGCCAGGGGGCTGGCTGAATATCTCCCAGTTATTCTGGTATTAGCCACATACAGACAAATCTGTGTGGTGCTGCCAGGTCCCGTGATTCTGTAAGCCCTGCAATATTTGAGTTTAGGGCTGTCGTCTTTTGCTTCCAGATTAATGCAATGGAATTCCCCTCTACATTAGCAAATAAGAGGAGGAAAAAAAAAAAAAAAAAGCAGCACTCCAGGTGTCTGGTATACCTGTTAGAGAGGAGAGCTGAGACCTGTGGCACAGAGCTGTGTCCCAGCTGTTAGCACTGGGCTGAGACACGTTAAACCCTGAAAGCCACCATTCCATCACTGCATTGTGGATGTTGTTGTAAATAACCCCTGCTTCAGAAATCAGACTATAAAATGACCACTGTTCTCTCTCACTGCAGTCCACCCCCATCCATGCATTATCTCATCATCCTTTTCTCCTACGATAACCGAGCTTCCCTGCTGACAGCTGCTGGTGGTTTTCCACACTACCAGGGGAATGCCTTCATGGAGGCTGCTCAGTGATCTCCCTGAAGAAAGCCTGGTGGGAGACACCAGGGATGCCCTGCAGGATCTTTCCTCGGCACACATGGAGTGTGGTGCCTGGGTGGTGGACAGGCTCCTGGAGCACATGGGTGCTGTGTGGGAACTATGCACCTCCGTTGTTTTCAGCAAGAGACGGCCCTTGCCTACCAGCCTGGGCTAGGACTCTCCACCACCCCTTCCAGTGCAGTTTTCCTGTGTTGTAGTGTCAAATCGCACCTCCTGTACGGGATGTACCTGGGATGCATCTTTTCACGTATGTTTTTGCCATCTGGCTATTGCTAGCAGCAGAGGCTTGCTCCTCCGCACATGTGAGTTAGCACTGCAAATGTCCTCCATTAGCAAACCCTTTGGGCAGCCTCATGGCCAAGCGTACCTTCCTGGCTACCCTGAACGTGGTACCCTTCCTTCCACAGCCCCAAGATAATCCTTATTACAGCAACACTTCATTTTTGTTAAAAGGAGTACTAGCTCTTGTTGGGTGCCTTGATCTAGAGCCATTGCTTCTTTCAGGAAAAGGTCACTAGATTGCAAAGACTGATACGTAGAAACTCAGATAATCTTGTTCGGAATTTTTCTACTTTTATCTTTCTATTTCCTCTCAAAACAAACCATTGCAAGTGAAACAGAGGCTCTAGGCAAATCTGGAGATGGAGAAGTCATTCTGCTGCTGCAGCCACCAGTCAAAAACCATTCCTCCTGTGAGTGCGCCCGTTATTAACATGCCCTCTCCTGTCCACATCACTGGCACCAGGCTCTCCCTGCTGGGTCCGCATGTGATGAGAAGCAGTAGCTACCTGTGGAACCGCTGTGGCTGCCACTATTTGGTTTTGTAAGCTGTAAGGCAGTAAAGACATCTCAAGATGCTGTTTCCATGTGAGTAACTGGAAGTGACTGTGGAGCGATGTGTTGCTTTGATGAAATCCAGGCATCTGAGCTCTGCTGCTTCACTTCTGCATGGGACAACTCCATGGAAGTCGTCATCACCAATATTTAATGTGCACTGCAGATGGAAAATGATGTGCTTTTTTTTCAGTAGTATAACTCTACTGACATAATCACTACCTACAAATTACATCAAAATCATTCTTGCGTTACAAAGGTGTGAGTGAACAGAGAACCTGCCCAATGTGTGAGAAATGATAAAGTTTTCCTGATGAAGCACATAAAGTGCCAAGCAAGTGTTCTCTTCATTTTCACCTCTTTTATCCCAACATAACTCCATTAATTTGACAATTAATGTGGGGTGTGGATCTCCCGGGAGGAATTTCACCTTTATGGTTCTTGAAATTGATGACATGTGTGCCTTTCTGGCAGCTTAGCTGTGACTGTTCAGCAAAAATTAGTTCTACACAGAGCTGATGAAACTGCACGTACCAGGGTCATTAAGAAACGATGAGCAGCCAGTTCTTGTTTGCATAGTTTCAGAGACTGTTTAGAGTTGGAAAGCCACAAACGAGTGATAAGATCCTCTGATGAAAGAGTGTTCAGCTTCCTCTCCTTAGCCGGTCTCGAGCCTGAGTGAAGACGGTGGTGGCAAGGAGCTCCTGTGGGGTGACTCCAGTCAGTCCCCTGCTTGGTGGCAGAGATGAGCCCAGAGGAAGGCCTGGTTCTGACCTCTTATCATCTCCCCTTTGCAACCCCATGCAAGAGACATTTTAACTTTCGTCATCCCTCTCAGTCAGTCCCTCTTATTTAGACTGTGGGACCATGTCTCTTCTATTGATCTTCACGTTCCTTAGGTCTGAAAAGAAGCTGCGATTTTCTGATTACAGTTAGAAGCAAGTGGATCGTTTAAGAACTTTTGTCCTAGAAAAATATATTCCAGAAGCAAAAGAGATTGCTGGATCTCGTGTGAGGTTTCATGCCTGAAACAAGTAAAAAATATTGATGTCTGAGGAGGGAAGCTTCTGGTCTGCTCTGTAGGTTTGGCTGATAGGGAGCCCTTCTGTGCTTCAAAGCTTTTCTAAGATGTCAAACATTTTGAGTTAATTAGGGTTAGGAGCCGTTTCACTGTTTGAATTTGTGACAGCAGAGAGTTAAAGCTTTGCTTACACGTCTCTCACTTGGAAATACAAACAAAGCTGTTCAGTGTTAATTCCCAAGTTTGCTGTAAGGTTTTTGGGTAAGCATCTTTATCTCCTCTCAGTCTCTGTGAACAAGCTTCTCCAGGTCTTTATTTGCCTTTCTTTCACAGCAGTTTGTCTAGGCTGTGCCAACTTTGCCATCAGGTCTGTAGGAAGAGAGTTAAAACACTTTCTAGGTGTGTGCTGGCTCCTCAGGTTGATGGCTAACAGAGAGGCAGAGATTAAAATTTAGTAGCAGTACTGATATGAGTTATGGGTTTTCAGATGACTTCTGACAGAGCATTCAGAGAGAATATTAAGGGAGATGCCCCACTTTCAAGTTGAAAAAAGAATCCAGGGCTGTGAGCTGAGTTAGATGATGGTGTCTTGGCTAGGTTTATTCTTGGAATTTTTACTAGCCCCAAAAGAGCTTTACAGAGAAGATCTATAGTCCTTCTTTATTATTAGAGAGAAGACACTAAAACTCAAAAAGGAAAATATCTTCTGGGGAGATGTGAGCAAGCTCACTCCTCTGTGCCATCTGAAGGGTTAACTGGGATATGGTGGGCCTCTAAGACAGCTACCCTTTGCCTTCCCAAGGCCTGCCATTTGGAGCTGTAGGAAGGCAGGTCTTGTTCCCACTTTATGGAAAGGGACTGAAGGAAACCACTTGGCCATTCCCAGTTGTGTCCCTCTCTCCACCAGGAGGCGATGGGACTGAAGCCTAACACCTTGGGGGAAGCCTCCTCAAGGTAGTCCCCAGTGGCCCTGGCAGCTCCTCCTCTCTGCCCTGACCACGTGCCAGCACGTGGCCTTTTGCACAAGCGGCTGCCGCTCATCCGTGCCTGGAGAAGGGGCTGCCCCATCCCGGCACCCTGCTGTGATTGCCACAGTGCACGGTTTCCGCCAGGCGTGCCACGCGTCTGCTGCTGGAGGCTGTGGTCCAAGGGTTCGTGGTGGCTGAGAGCTCAGCCTCATGCAGCAGCCCCCAGACCTCCCCAAGCCATCACCCAGGTCCCATGTGCGGCTTATAAACTGCTAGCAGCTGCTCAGAAGATACAAGTGGATTTGCATGTCTTCTTTGAGACTTCTTTGCCCCAAGGTGCTCCCTTGGATGGGTCAGAGATCCAGGCTGTGACCTAGCATCTCTCGCTGGCTGACCGGAGGCATCTGCTGCTGTCCCACCACATGAGAGGACATTCCCCACCACGTTTGGATCAGATGTCCCAGAGGCACTGCAGGCAAAAAGAAGAGACAGAACCGGGGACTGCATCAGCTGGTGAGTCACACAGGGGATATTCAACACGGTTCAGCCCCCTCACTTACACATCCTGTCTGAGGGGCACTTCAAAAAGCGCCTCTGAGCTCTTCACAAAGTTCTTATCCTGTGGTAAGGACGACAAACTACGGGCACCATGCCTTATCAGCCTCAGCCTTTTCATTCAGGATGATCCAACTAGAAGAGGTTTTCCAAGAAACAGCTTATTTCTGTAAAAAAAATTACTGGAGACCTGGTCCAGGAATGAGAAGCCACTTTCAAAGATGTAGTAGAGTGAATGGTTTGTCTGCAAATAAAGACCATTTATAGCTGCAATGTCCATGGTTCTTAAGGTATTTGAATGGCATTTCAAGGCTAGAGCTGAGGATTTTGTTAGGATGTAGAACATTCCTCCTCTGCTTGCCTTTTTATTTAATTAATCACTGAACGACATATTAAGATCTTGTCTAAACTGGAAAAAAAGTGCAGTGAAATGTTTTATATCAGAGTAGCAAAGCAAGCGGCTGCAAGCAGACACTACGATGTGACATTAGAGTCTGATATTGATTTCACTTATGCCTCTTGGGAATAGCTCACATTTAAAACGAAATTTAAAAGGTCATATTTTGTACTGGAATAGGGGTATTTAAATAGGGGAGAGATCGTGGTGTAACGGCACAGCATACCTGGCTGCTAATGCTATACCTAACTACAGAACTTGTTACAGGCAACTGCTAGTACTTCCCTGTATGTGGACAAGGTCTTTGAGATTGCATGAGGGAGTGATTCCAGATCTAAATTTCACGCCATGTGGCTTGAGGCTTCTCCATACATATAAGAGTTCAGGCCCTCATCTGGAGTAAGCTGATGCCACTCTATTGATTTCAGGAAAGCTAAACCAATTTACAGCAGATGAGAATGTGCTCCAGATTTCCCAGCTGCCCTATCAAAAATCTTCCCAGAGCATTGACTGAGGGAAAAAAAAAAGGTCTCAGCCTGATTTCAAAGAACATAATAGACCTTTAATTTAATTGACTTAATTTTATTGGCAGCTATTCTATGATGAAATGAAAACAGATGATCTGGATGAACAAGAAAAGGTTAGGTGGGAGTAACCCATTAGTAAATATCAGGGCATCATCCTATTGTCCTCATTTAATAAAGGAATGGGTCAGTAAGTATAATCATAAACATTTTTACATTTTAATGAAGATTTATTTGACATCATTACTAGCAGAGAGATGGATTTTTGGAAGAGCAAATGATGAAACAGTCTAGCAGATGAGAAGCTACCTCCTTTATCTGGCACAAAATGGCAGATCTCTACAGACTGACCTGTTTAATTTCATCTTTTATAGCAGTTGAGCTATTACTTTGGATTGCTGTGGGATATTTGATTTTTTTTTAACATTCCTTTGACAGTTTTTCTTTACTTGCAGCTTCTCTTGCCTGCTCTGACCAATATCTGCATAGATCTAACTTGAAAACATTGTAGCTGTGATAGTCTAGGAGGGGGAATTGAGTTTCTTCTCAAGGGCTTGATCCTGAGTAAAGCTTCAGGTCCAACATTTACGATCATTTAGCATCCAATTGCATCAGTTCTCAGGACAACACAGGGCACAGCCCAGCGTACTGACCAGTGCGGCCACCAGTCATGGTGGCTGCCAGGGTCTCTGTGGCTGTATCACTGAACACTCATCATCATCTCTCTTCACCCCTAGGTCTCCCACCTTCCTTCCAGCCCTGGGCATTGCCTCTGGGTGCTGCTGAACTCTGTCGAGTCAGCATCATTCTCTCCAGCTCCTGGGTGCCAACAGGGCCTTAGCTAAACACGCTGTGGGGGATCCCCAAGGACCACTTGGAAGGGCCATGGGGCTGAGCAATGTGGCCAGACACAGAGCACTGTGAAGCGGGCCAACAAAGCACGTTACCTGCTGTCCTCCAGGTCCAGGAGAGCTGGAAGGGTGTGCATTGCTTTGGAAGCCCGACCACCACACGTGAGGCCTTTTCTCAAGAAGCAGCTTCTCCCCATGCCTGCTCAGCATGCCATGTGCCAAGTGGTCCTACCTCACACACTGCAAACCCAAGCTCTCGGCTGTCTGTGTCTCGCTGGAACTCTGTCCAAACAGGATTTAAGAGCATCACTGAAATCTTGTCCAAGGACAAGAGTACCCTGAGGGAGAGAACAAATATCACACGCTGCGAAAGAGAGAAAATTCATATCAGATGCAGGGAAAACAAAAGTGATTCCTCGCTTAATTCTTTGCCATTTGTACAGGCGCAGAGGAAGCATAAATAAAAGGCCATCTAGACCAACCTTGAAAAAAAACCTTTTCTGAATCTTTACTTGCATATAGATACCTTTAAAATGATGTAGATGGACTGAAGTCTTTGTTTTCTTTACCTTAGCTGGACTCAGTGGGAGCTAAGTACAATGTGAGTGCAGCCACTTTTTGTGCTCATGCCTACTGGGGTTTTTCCTAGCCCCTCGGGAGCATGGCCTGCAGGCAAGGCCTTCCTGCAATGTCATGGATGGCCTCCCTGACCTGAAGCTCCTGGCTGGGGCAAGCCAGCACCATGCTGGCCCTGCCACCCTGCCTTTCCAGCAGGAGTGCCACCGAGCCCCAGAGAGGATCCCCAGCAGGATTTGGTGGGAAGGGCTGCCCTCCTGTCAGCGGGGTCCTTGTCCCTGCTGCAGCACTCCTACAGGCCTGCTGCAGAGGACCGCTGAGGCTGGGGGGGGTTCTGCTCTGATTTTGTCCTCTCCCCTCTCTCCCCAGCTCCACTGAATTGCTCAAATCCTGCTCTGTGCTTTCAATGCACCATCCCCAGCTGAGCCTGAGGGCCAGAAAGAGACGTCTGCTAGTGATAATCCAGAGTGTTACCAGCAGAGTTATGCAGTGACACCATGCTTGACCACCACAGAGCTGGTGACGCAGCAGCAACTTGTTTTTCCAGTACTCCTGCCCTTTCTCCTAGTATTTCCCCCCTGGGCTTAAAGAGGCCGTAAGGGCTCTGCTCACAGAGATCTCACTGGAAAACAAACAGTGGAAGAGGGCACCCGCGGCTCTTCTGGGAGACGTGCTGGTGGCTCCTCTAGTCTCAGGGCAGGGGCGAGCTATGGGCATGTCCCCCCCTCCTGGGGACGTGGCATTTTGGAGGGCAGAGCTATGTGATGCTCGAGTGGCCCTCAAATATCATATTCCTGCGGGGTGGAGTCCTAAACACAGCAGAATGCTGCCGAGGAGCCAGGTGTCAGAGCTGGTTGGAGCACATCACCATTTCTCCATGCAGTAGCTGCCTTTTGGATGGGTAGTTCAAAACTAGGTATTTCCACCTGAAAAGCCAAACACTTTCTCCAAAGAAAACCCCAAAGCTAAACATTTTGAGTATTTTCGTTTTAGTAGTATATTTAGTTTTATTTTCAAAAAAAAAAAAAAAAAAGGGGTGGGGGGTGAAGAAATGATTTTCCTGGGAAACGTCCCCTCGGTAAAATTTTTCATTGTGGTCCACAGGAGAACTTCTTGCAGCTGACCTTACTGTTTCAAATCGGGCAGAAGCTGGAGCTGGTGGTGCAGGACCAGACCCACGTTGCTGGGGTGCCGAGGAGGCTGTCCTGGGGTGGGAGGCTGAGCACCATGACCTGTGCTGGGCACAGGGTGAGTTCCACGGAGGAGGGCTGTTCCCTGCAGAGTACCGCGAGACGGAGGAAAAGCAGCTTGTATCTTAACATGTTTGGCCTGGCAGAGATTTCAAAGGCTTCTCCTCTGAATCAGGGCTGCAGGCACTGCCTACATTTCCTTTTTGCAGAAATTGGCAGGTTGAACTATGCTGAATTCCCTAATCCTGTTTATCTGCTGCCTCCTTCCCAAGAGGCACAAGGTTCCAGTGGACTCTTTGAGCTTTCCTCTGTGCTGTTACCAGAGTTATATTTGCCCATTTGAAGGCCAAACAGAGCCAGGGTGAGGTGAAGGCAATCTGGGGCCCCTGGCACTCCAGAATTTGCGAGTTCAGTGAGCAGTAATGAAGGCAAATGTTATAGCCCTTTCCCCCTTTTCTTTCCCGGAATAATAAACCCCACATCAAATGACTTGTGTCCAGGGCAGATGTTAAGCACGCAAAAATAACCCATTGCCCAGGGCTACGAGTAGCAAAATGATGATTTCAAGGGAGGAGCTGATTGTGCTGTCCTTTGCCTTTTCTCTACTGCCCTGCTGTGCTGGTGCCACGCTGTCCTGGTGGGACAGGAGGAGGGCTGGCTGCGTGGGGCTGAGGATGCAGGCAGAGGAGCCCAGGCTACCTCTTTTCTGGGCCAAAATCTCGGTCTTGATGCTGCTTGGTGTGGGGATGTGCTCTGTGCTGTCCCAGCAGCTGAACTTTGTATCCCCAAAGGGAAGAAGAAAATAAATCAGGTCTGCCCTTAAACTTTGCACAGGGAATTTGACTTCTGCGCTCACCAGAGTTGTATGCCAGCCCTCAAAATGTGGCTGGCACACACACAGCACTCAGGGAGCATGGGTGCTGAAAACTTAGCAAAGTTTGTGTGTGGGTATTGACTGGGCAGGGATCCTGGCTGCATGTGATTCACCTTCCTTCCCCCTCAAGGGATGTGCATTTGGGAACCTATCACCATACCGGCAGCAGCTCTGCAAAACACCGACTGTCTTCTTGTGGGGCTAAATGGGGAGGCTACCTCAAGCACATTTCTAAAATCAGCCTCTTCCTCTTATTTACGACAGTATTTTGCGTAATGAGTGTTGCTCGTGAGCCTGTTCTCTGGGATGGCATACTGGAGGACCATATGTCACGGTTTAGACTGCCAGCACATCAACATTGCAATCATTTGCAGACTGTTTTATATTTCTTTGATTTGAGAATCTGTGTAATTAGCTCCCCAGAACAGCCGGGGAGAGGAAATGCAGTCTGTTATTTAGGCAGAATTAACATCCTTGTTCTCCGTATTGTGATCCTTAGTTTCCTAGTGCTGCTGCCAGAGTGGTGAAGAGATCAGTGCTGAGATATTTGTTCCTTGATCCTGCCCCCCTTGCAAGACTATTTCTATTGCTTTTCAAGGCTCTCCCGAGGATCCACAGACGGGTGCAAGGCATGCTGCTGCTGTAACTAACAAATGCATACTGCAAGTGGCACTGAAAGATTTGTAGTCACCAGCAAGGGTTTCAGCAAAAGGAAAAGCACCAAAAGACTTATGCTTGCCACCAGCACATCGGTTTGCTGCTGCTTATTACATTTTCTCCAGCATCCCAGCAGGGTCCAGCTAGAATTTCCTACCCTTTGTGCTCCAGGCCTGGTAAATAAATCTTTTCTGACCTGTTGTGGCAGAAGCTATCTATGAATATGCCAGTGGGGAAAATTTACGTTATTTTAGTATGTTAACAAGGCTCTTTGGGCTTCTTCCCCGTCAGCATTTGGCCTGCTACCAGGCGTGTGATCGTTGTGTTACGCTTTCCGTTTCTATTCTGCTGTTTTTTTGCAGGCTGATTGTTAGCATTGCGTATAAGCAGCCAGAAAGCAGGAGGAGAGCACTCGTGTGAAATGGCTCCCACTCATCTGGGTGTTGTACTTTGGAGGCATGAAAGGGCTCTGCCCTGGTTGGAAAGGGCAGGCAGGTGTGTGCAGATCCCTCGGGAGGGAGGATGGTTAGGGGTCAGGGCAGGTACAAGCACTGGCCTGACTTGACGGCACCATTCAATGGACATGCATACAAAAAGAGAGCTTGCTTTGTCATTAAAAAAGAGCATGTCTGTCTCCCAGACACATTACCAGCAAGAAAGTGCTCAGCTGGCCTCAGTGTGTAAGACATAAGCTTGGCCAGAAGTTTTCCTCACATTGAGACACTTTTCTCTGCCTCTTTCTTCCTCACCCCTGCACCGGCTTGAGAATCTGAGTTCTCTGTTGCTTGGTAAATGACGATTTTAGGTTGGCCGAAGGAGGGGCGGCCAGCCAGGAGAGGGAGGTGATTGCCCCGCTCTGTTTTGTCCTTGTGAGGCCCCATCTGGAGTGCTGTGTCCAGGCCTAGGTCCCACAGCACAGGAAGGATGTGGAGCTCTTGGTGCAGGCCCAGAGGAGACCACAAAGAAGATCAGAGGGCTGGAGCACCTCTCTTAGGAAGAAAGGCTGAGGGACTTGAGCTTGTTTAGCTTGGAGAAGAGAGGGCTCCAGGGGGACCTCATTGTGGCCTGCCAGTACTTGAAGGGAGCTTACAGACAAGGTGGAGACTGACTTTTTACATGGGAAGACAGTGATAGGACAAAAGAGAACAGGAACAAAAAGAGCACTCTATTTCCATAGGAAAACGGACAAGAAAGTGTGTGAGGTGTAACCAGCTCCCGCTCTGCTCAATCTGCTGGAAAATGTCCATGCTGGAGACAGTCTGGCTGGGTCTCGGTAGCTGGCCTGCAGCTGACCCTCCTCGATGTTGCATTTTGGCCAGAGGGATGCTATTTTTATGATACTTCAGTGGATTTAATATCATTCTGGCCCTGCTCCTGCTGACATTGCAGCAGCAGCACTAGGTCCTGGATGTCAGCCGGCCCCTCCTCTCCTTTTGCTTGTCTTCTCTCTGTTGGGTTTTGCCTCACCGACCTCAGTGCCGGGTGGTTTGCTTTGCTTTCTTTGTGGTGAAACAAACTCCTTCTGCCTTTGGATGTGTCCAGCTCCCTTTCTCTCCTCTGCATTGCCTGCTGTGCCTCACAATCTTGAGATGTTTCACGCTGCCTTTGAGATACTTTTCTGCTGCTGCTGGTTGCCTGATTCAGTCCTGTTTCCAGAGGTTTGGGAGCTCAAGACAATCACTTCTACTGCTCCTATGATTCCCTCCATCAGCCACCGTCCTGGTTTCAGCCCACCTCGTTTCCATTTTGCTGCCACTTGACCACACAAAGGCTACAAGAAAGGTGGTTACAGTGATACAGTCAGCTAGGGATTTGACTCCTAATGGAGCTGGGGAAAGAGTTTGGCTCCAAGTTAGTCAGGAATGTGATTGGTCAGTGTAACAGAGACAGGAGTTGCTTGCGCTGACCCAGAAAATGGCATTGTGTTTGGAGACTGGGTGGAAGGCAGGAAGGCCTTGTCATCTGTTAATCTGCTTGATCCACATCTGCTTGGAAGTTTGCAAGGTTTTGATAAGATTTTGTGAACTAGACTGCCATTAATACCTTCTTGTAGGTTAACGTGACCCTAAAGCGTTCTGCTAAGGTATTTGTAAAGTCATTTTGATTCTATGAATATTGGAAGGAATTGGTATTTTACCAAGAATATAAGATCAACTTCAGCATTGTGTGAAGTATGCAAATCAATATAGAAAACAGATATTTGAGTTCCTGAAGGGGCATACTTGTTGCTTTTCCACGGGTGATACACTTTATAGTCTGTTGGTTGTCTTGGTCTGTCAAGAAAAGGAGACTCAATAACAATTTGATAGTAAGGGTTATTTTGTAAAAAGGCCGCTCTGAGTTAGCAGCGGAAGTGCTCTCTCTTCCTGTGACATTGGCTGGGGTAAGCCTGTGTCTTTCTGCAGTCATTTTGGTCTGTCAAGCATTGAACCCAGAAAGCATAGCTGGATGGCATTAATTATGCTTTATCTGTTCTCCATCGGACTGAATGGTCAACAAACCAGGCTTTCTCGGTATGGGTGTTCCTTGAGCTTACATGCTCTACAGCGCAGCTTCTTCTCCTGCCACTTTGTGGCACACTTTTTGGGAGAAATTCATCCCCTCCTCATAGTTTGTTTGTGTCAACTGTAATATCTCTCTAAGCCTCTTCTCTCAGGAACCGTGCATGCCAGAAGAGATCTTTTCAGACAACACAGCATCCTCCAGGCGTCCACAGAGTCTGACATCTGAAGTAAGATGCTTGTTTCGTGAGATAGAGTCTTATCTTGTATATTCAGATTTCCCTCCTTGCTGTATCCACTAGCTCAGCCTGGTGCCTGTTTGAGGAGGGTATGGAATTCCATTTCCGTCATAGCCAAGCTGGAAAACATGACTAAACCCATGTCTCCCACAGTGTTGTTTAAATAGAGTTGTGGGTACACCTCTAGGACTGGTCAAGACTGGAGACAGTTTGCTACATTGCAGGCAACGTAGGCCAGATGCACATTTTGAAGTGGAATTGAGTGAAATACAGGAAATGATGTACTGACAAAATATGTACCTAGGATGTGTACAGTGGGTGCCATGCATGTGCTTTCGGAGGTTATCAAGCTGCTACCAAAAATGCTTTCACTAAAGTGAAAACTCACCAGAATATGTTTTCATAACATAATTATTTTTTCTTTCTGAGGCAATCTCGTATGTTGGTCACACTAGAGCATGAATATCCCGTTCCAGCCTGACTTTAGGTCAGAGGGAGAGTTATGAGGGATCTGGTTAACTACGGAACTTCTCATCATTTCTGAGTTTCAGTGAAGCAAAGGCATCTGGCCTTCTCCTGGGTCTAGAGCTAGAACTTTAGCAGCCGTGGTCCAGGAACAGGGACAGGGAGAAAATAAAAGGAAATGTGCAATAGAAGGGTGCTGATACATCACATCCTTTCTAGGTGTTTTCACTCTTGAAACTTTCCAAGGGAAGAAACACAAACTGAAAGATTCTTTTCATTTGTACATAGCAGGATACCAGCAAGGAGCCATAGCTCCCGGCACGGCAAAGAGACTCTCATCCAGATCTCACGTCAGCTGCCTGCTCAGCCATTTATCTGAAAACACAGCAACAAAAAAAGTCCACATCACAAGCTCTTCTGATACTGCTGGGCTAACATAGCCCAGGACAGCCTTGAGGGGAAAAGCCCTGCTCTGATCCCATTATGGAGAAGTCCAAGGGCAGTGTGGAGGAAAGGAGAAATGTGGGCTTTAGGAAATGTGGAATTCCTTTTTTTTTTGCAGGAGATTCCATTGCTATTCTGGTTTCTCTGTCTTCAATCATCAAATGAAGCTTTTGTCTTTTGATAGGACAAGAAGGAAAGTAATGTACAATAGCTGTTCTGACAGCTCGGCACACCCCAATTCAGTGGTTTAAAGCTTTCTTTGTTCTGAGCTTGTTCTTATAGTGCTAATGTCCAGGTTGCCATAAATAGGCACTAAATAGGTCTGGACACAGTAAAGGAAAGCGTAGGTCAACCTTAGCTCTTATGTTGTACTTTAGATCTCCATATCAAAGAACTTCATAAAGAAAGGGAAGGTGCATTTTCAAATTCTGCTTCCTTTTAGATACAGAGGGGGAAACTGAGGCACGAAAAAGTACTGTGACTGCGAGTCACACAGCAAGGTGCTGGTCAGAGCAGGGTGGGGACAAGGAGAGCCATGGGCTCTGCCAGATGTCCTCACTGCCAATGAAGAAGTCATCATCCGATGGGGCAGAATTTGCCCCAACAGAAACCGTAGGTTAATGGATTTGTCTCATGCTGGTGCCTGCAAGGGCACACCGGTTTGAAACAGGTAGGGAGGACACAAATGTGACCAGTTGTATCTGTGGGGGCATTGGCAGCCACTGCCACTGGCTGGCTGTCCCTGTGGGTCTACATTTCCCCAGCAGCAGCTCAGGAAAGACCTCAAGGGAAAGAAAGAGTGGGAGAAGTCCTGCAGGAATGTCAGCTGCCATTCTCCACCTGCAGGCAGTTCACATGGGTCTGGTGTTTGTGAAACATCCTACACAGGCTGGCCAGACTCAGAGCATCCCGTTCCTTCTCTCTTTCTAAGAAACAAGCTCTGCTGCCTGCCTGAGGCTTCCCAGCTGGGGCTCAGCTGCTGCAGGCCACTCAGGTGACATGTGCCCCATCTGCCTGGCTGAGCCTGGACAGGCATTCTCCAAAACACAGCAGACCCAGTGCCACGTACAGAAACCCACTTTGCAGCTGGGGCAGGCTGGTGTGGAGCCCAGGGTATGACCTTTTCTGCGTGGCATGCACCCACGTAATGTGACCCGGTGTCGATGTGCTGCTATGCGGTGTTGTGACATGGCCTGCTGGCCTTTGAGTTATGCCGGGTGTTGCATCCCTCCCCTGGACCAAGGGTAAACCACACAGGATGCCAAACAACTTGGGCTATTCTTTGTTTTATGTTTCTTCGGATGGAAGTATTTGACCTGAAGTCACTTTTCCTCTTTGAAAAGGGAGCTTGTTGCTTAGGAAGGATTGATTTGATTCGTAGCTTTGGGGATAAATCTGGTCTGAATCCCCGTGTTGTTTGGGGCTGCCCATCCTTCCCACCCAAATAGGGCCACCGCTGTGGTGGCCGGCCCACAGGTCTGTTGGCCAGGCAGGGTGTCGGAGCTGTGCTCTGCGCTCCCACACTGCGCCTCAGCAGCCGTCCCAGGGCAAGGACACTGCTGGGTACGGTGCAATGCAGGCTGTGTGCCTGATGTAAATGGGTTTGCCACACACGGGTAAACAGCTCTCTTCTTTAACACATCGGCCCAAGTGGGAGACAATCGGGTGTGAAATTCCTGCGTTGAGGTGAAATCACTTCTTTTCCAGTGTTCCTCTTCACCCTAGTCTTAATTATCCTGGCTCAAGTCTGTGCTAGCCTGGAGAGAGGGGGAAATGCAGAGAGGGGGAAAAGCAGCTCTGAGTGTGCTGCTGCTGGGAGAGTCAGCTCCCTGGCTTCTCATCCTCAGCAGGCTTCTGGCTACCAATGCAGAACAGCAGCGTTTCTTCCTCTTAATTCCCTTGCCTGTAGTATGGGCCATAACAAAAACCACTTTGTTTGGGGGTGTTAGAGAAACAGTACGGAAATGACAATATCCATGATAGCAATTTAAAGCTGGGAATATCCAGAAAACAGAGAATTTGAGTCAAAACTCAAAACTGACTTCTGGAGAATTGAAGTCAAGAATTTAGGATTTGTAATTGCTTCAGTCAAAGATAAGCTTGTGGGCTCAGTACAAAAAATGGAGCGTGGGCCAGATGAATTAAATAGCATGACTTTCAGAGTCTAGATGGTCAAATAATAGGATTCAGAGTTAGCATTCTGATCTGAAAGAAATTAATGGGTAAAATGCTCATTTTACTTAGAACACCAGTTTCTGCTGTTTTCATGTCTTACTTTCCATGGTAAGCACTGCTCTTGGGAAAGGAATTGCATTTTTTTTTTAATTTGTGCTTCATGTCATTGTCTAAATTCTATTATCTGCAGCTTTTTAATTATTGGTGATAGCAACGGGTCTGTTAGTAGCCTGTCATGACTCTGGGATTGCAGGTGAGGTTTGCAGTGGTAGCACTTCGGAAAACCTTCCCTTTGACCTCCTGATGCAATTAGCTGTGCTGTCAGTGAGGGATTCACCCTGCACAAAGCATCCCCTCCGAGTAAAGCTGCACTGAACAAGCAGAAATTTCTGAGACAGCACAAACCCTTCCACAAGATGGTTGAATGACAGCAGGTTGAAAGCATGTAATGAGAAGCACGGGTTCACTGAGTAAGCGTCCCTAAAGGGACTGATGCTTCATCTTTTCATAGGCTGTGCCCTCTCGCCCCACTCTGCAGCAGGAGAAATGACATGCTCAAGAGCAATGACATAATTAAGAGTAAGGTTGATTTACTTGCCGACCTGCCTAGAGCAGGCCAGTTCATCAACGAGGCCATTGCACATAGTCCTTGGTTTGTCCCTAACCCCTTGCTCCTCTCGTCTGGGAGACTGGTGAGGGCTGCCACTGCAGTCTCAAGTCTCAGACTCAGACTCTGTCTTAAGGCGGGTGAAGCTCCCCTGGCCAGAAGTTGCCTTGGGTCCGGTGCCAGCTCTGTGCTCCCCTGTTCGTACTTGTGCTGTGTTAGGTGAAACCTCCTCTTCCATAGAGCTGCAGTATTGAAGTCTTAACTCTAAACCAAAGTTAGAGTAAGGAGCTACAAGTGTCAAAAATCACTGCATAAACTGCTATTTCCTTAGCTGAGACAGCCTATTCCTGCTGCCATGGCCAATACTAGGACCAGCCCAGGCTGAATGGGGTGCAGAGTAGCCAGCTACAAGGAGATTAAAGCCATCTCCAGACATCTCTGAAAACCCTTCCCTGGAAGGAAGTGCACTGGTGAGAATAAAAGCCCTGTGCATATGCAAAACCATCTCCCTCGTGATTAGCAGCTCGAGCTATCACAGCTCTGCTGCAGGAGATGCATATGGGTGTACCAAGGTAACCCCAAAGGCTTGTCATCTAGGCAATGCATGCACAGCTGTGAGGGAAGAGGGGCAGGCTGAGTGCCAGTGCCCCACATGGGTCTGTACAATCCACGCTAAGAAGCCTGTGTCAGTGTTTCACTGATGCTTTGATCCAGGGTATGTTGTGTGGCACCAACTCCTGCGTATCTACCTGCATAACATTGCATGTCCAGACTGCACCTACAGGCACCATCCCTGCATCACCCCAGCACCACCCCTGCATCGTCTGGCATCCCAGCAACCGCAGATGACTGCATGGTCTCCCTGACTGCTGGGGATGTCCTGAGAGCTGAACTGGCAGCTGGTGGGGGGTTCTTTGAACACCTCGTGCCAGCGTTCCCTTCTGCCTCCCCTCTGTCTCTGCTCCTGTGCTCCTGCTCTTCAGCAGGGGAGGCACAGGACAGGGGAAGCACCATCCACATTTGTCTGGTGGGACTGTGATGAGAGGGCTGTGACAGCCCTGCACATTCACCAGGCGCTTATTTTCAGGCTGGTCCCATCTGCAATGTTTTCATTATTTTTCTTCCTCCCTCTGCTCGGCTCAGGCTGCTCCGGGAGAAGTGGCACGTAGGCACATACGTCCTTGCGCACGCTATACTTGTATAAACTCCATCAGGAAGTCATCTGGCCAAACTTTCCAGGCGCTACTTTTAACTCTTCCCTAGGCAGGCTGCACTGGTAGCCCGAGGATTTCCAGGGAGCGTGGACACGTGCGCTCATCCTTTTGCTCTGTTTATTGATTCCCACCGCTCTCCTTCCTACAAGACGTGAGCACGCTGCAGCGCAGCTTTTGAGCCCATCCTCCTTGGAGTTCCCACCAGAAAGCCGTCCCCCTCAGCTGCACATGGCTTTGCAGTAAAACACCGCCTTGGCTTTCCTGGAGGATGAGGTAGCAAAAGCCAGTTCCCAAAGGGATACTGCAGCAGGGGCTGCCCCAGCAGGGCAATAGGAGGGTATGCTGGTGGGGCAAGGCTGTCTACAGGGGCAATTCTCCTTTGTAATTGTTCTTTCAGAAGTATGTCGTTAGCAGGCGCGGAAGTGGGGAAGAAAGTTCTCACAGCCCTTAAATGTTTACCGTGGTCAGGGAAAGATAGAAAAAAAAAGAAACAAAAACCCTTCCTAAGTGACCTTGTCTTCAATGAAGATGTGCCTTGCTGTATATCCCACTTTGAGCAGAAGCACAGTCACACACCCACGTACGCACAGCAGTGGTACATTTCAAAGGTCTGAGAAAAGTCCCATGAGACTGTTCATGTAGGATAAAGGCTGCTGTTCCTCCCCGGGACAAGTGGACGAATAGATCTCCTAATGCAAACTGCAAAGTAATGGTCATCCCGTTTTGTTGGTGCCTGTTCACTGACCATTGCCAGACTCCAAGGGCTCTTACAAGCTTTTGGAGCCAACTGCACAGGAATGGAATTGCTGGAGATTTTGTCCTGTGCAGGTGGATATGGGGTGGGGATGTCCAAGCTCATTTGCTGTTTGGCCAACAGCGCCGGCCATTTATTGGCTCCAGCTGACCTCAGTGCAAACACGAAACGTGTCAGACCAGCAGATCTCTGTTGGAGAGGTGCCACCAATGGTGATGCTGTCTCTCTTGATTTTCACTGTTGTAAACCAGCCCAGAACTGGACAGTTTGTACATGAAGTTGTTCCTTAGCTTGCAGACATTCATCCCTGGTTTTATGGGTATTCTTTTGTGTTTTCTGATGTTACAAAGCTATAAAATGGTGAAATAGATTCAGTATAAAGATGTTGATTGTTTTCCTGGCTGCAAGGGAGTAAATCAGAAGAATGAACTTCATTAAATTTAATTCAGGTAGGCTGGTGTTAATTTTGCCTCCTCTATCAGATTTCCAAGTTTCTGTGTGAGATCGAGGCTGTGTGTTTGCATGTAGCCTTCCTCGGACAGCTGCAGCGTAGAAGTGAGTCAACTGCCAGAAATTCCTGAAAATCTAGGGACGGCTTTTGTGGCAGACTCACCCACTGCAGCGATGCTTCTCTTCTTGAACAGCTGTTCATGCATCATGGACAGCAAAGGAGCCCTCTGTTTCTGTTGGGCTCCTCCTGAAATTCGTGAGATTCAAACCGCGACTGCTCAGCGCTTGGGGTCAAGAAGTATTAATCGTGCTCCCCCCTCGCCTGCTCTCCTGCAATCAGAGGAATCAATCAAACTCTCACCGTTCTTCAAGGAGGAGGGGAAGCTCTGATTGCTGAGGAGCATTCGGGTTTTTGGCCACGTACGGTGTTTCCCTTTTCTCTTGTTTCTTCAGCTCTTTTGTTGGCCCAGGTTGCGTGGTCCTTCCTCCTTCCCCATGAGGGAAGCACAGCCTCCGTGGCACACGGACACAAGTAATGCACTCGAACTGGCTGATGCTGTTCAGCACCTAATTTTTGCCTGACAGGACAGAGCAAAGAAAGCAGTGATTGCCTAAATCATAACATCCCCTTCTGCGACCTCAGGCAAACCAATGCTCATGCACCAACCAGCCAAACTCAGTGAGTATTCACCTTCTGGCTTCAATGGAAGATCAAAATGCAGTAAAATGCAGCAATGCAGATTAGTTCTGTGCAACTACTGTGTGATGGTCCTCAAAATGTTCAGCAAAGAGACAGTCCTGGGTGCCTAGGGGAACAGGAGCGCTGGGCCCACCACCAGGCCTCTCCAGGGCCTGACTTGCTTCGCCTCTCTCAGAAGCCCCAGGGACGGGTCAGCGTGAGGATAAATCCCTGTAGCCAAGCTCAGAACGTCAGCCTAAAGCAGGAAGAAACTGGCTCGTTTCTGCCTGCAGTCGTACATAAGCCCATTCTTGCACGGCAGACCTCAGGGCAGGCTTCCAGCAAAGGCTTCCAGCGCAGGAGGGCAGAAGGCAACCTCCTGGCAGCCGGGAGAGAAGGCATCCTTGTAGGTGCATTTCCTCTTCTGTGACAGAGCCTTTGGGACTGAATGTCCAGCATTCAGGAGGTGAAAGGATGTACAGTGCTAAGTCCTGACCTTGCCGTAACCTGCGGAGAAGCAACAAAGATTCCCTTTAACCATGTACGGCGTAAGCAGCAAGGAACGCGCACGTAACAAAATTAGAAAGGAATCTGATAGATAGCCCCAAAGATAAATGCCACTTTAGGCAATGTTACTTTAAACTGTTGACAGAAGCACCACTCAGAGAGGAGCTGCGAGATCTAAGTGCTTCTCTGCTTCTGGGTAGGATAAGGTGTCATGTAAAATGTGTTTTGTGTGCTTGTTTTATCTCCCTCTCTCCACTCTTCGCCAATGAGAACATCCACACTGAAAGCATTAAAAGCAGACCGCAGTGAGTTTGCTTCGCTAACGCATCTCCACATCAAAGGCGTTGCTGGAATCTATTGATTCTGGCAGAATCGCAGGAGCCGGTGATGCTGTTAGTGAGAAATCATGCACTTCTCAGTTGATTTCGGGAAAAAGAAGAAAAAGAAGCTCTGTTGTGTGCAAATGTTCACCCTGCAAAGAGGCTGATAAATGGCGAAATATTTCAGTTGTTTCCTCCAGTGCCAATAAATAGTCGATGGCCACCAGTTTGCTGCAGTATCTCCTTGGCTGTGCTCAGGGAGACGCGTGTGGCTTTGCTGTGTTGACCCAAAGCACATTCATGTGCCTCTCCAGTGTCACTGAGCCCAGGCTGGTGAAACACTCCCACTGCAGGTGTGGCCAATGGAATGGCTTCATAAACAC
The DNA here is from genome assembly GCA_013396635.1 of Penelope pileata. Taxonomy (NCBI): domain Eukaryota; kingdom Metazoa; phylum Chordata; class Aves; order Galliformes; family Cracidae; genus Penelope; species Penelope pileata. The sequence continues at coordinate 1,045,033 of WBMW01000614.1, forward strand.
GCTGCAAAGCCACACTCAGAGTCACAGCACCAGGGGAGCTTTTCCTTAGGAACACCCTACTCAGGGTCCTTCTGCTCCCAACTGATGATGAGCACAAGTCTTATGAGGAGCGGCTGAGGGAACTGGGATTGTTTAGTCTGGAGAAGAGGAGGCTCAGGGGAGACCTCATCGCACTCTACAACTTCCTGAAGGGAGGTTGTGGTGAGGAGGGGGTCGGCCTCTTCTCCCAGATAACTACTGACAGGACGAGAGGGAATGGCCACAAGTTGCGCCAGGGGAGATTCAGATTGAATATGAGGAAAAACTTTTTCTCTGAGAGAGTGGTCAGGCACTGGAATGGCCTGCCTAGGGAGGTGGTGGAGTCACCGTCCCTGGCGCTGTTCAAGAAGCGTCTGGATGAGGTGCTGAGGGATATGATTTAGTAGCTTAATGGGTAGGGATGGTGATAGGAAGATGGTTGGACTAGATGATCCTGTAGGACCTTTCCAACCTAATGTTTCTATGATTCTATGATTCTATGATCTCTAACGCCCAGGAACATGCTCAGAGGATCTGCCTCTCTTGGGCTCACTGCTCTTCAAGCACAGCCTCCCAGTGCGGTCCTCAGCTGCAGTCCTCAGCTTGGGTTCTGCTGGTGGCACTGCTGCCTGCTGAGCCTCCCGGGCAGAGCTCTCCTCCTGTACCTCCTGCCACCGCCTTGCCTGCAAGCCCAAGCCCTGACCTGCAGGATGCTGCGATGATCCAGCCTCACCTCTGCGGGAAGAGTATCTGCCCGGGTATCTAATTATAGAGGGATGGAAAAATGCCCACCAGAGGCTAAGTTTTCCAATACGTAGCACAAGAGTGATCAATACTTGCATCGATACTTAATTAATCTATGTGAAGTGGAACGGCTTCAGCAGGAGGGAATGAGAACATCTCTTCCAACCCCAGCGTGCTCTGCAGCGTCACATGTAATAGGAAATGGGGGTTTATATCCTTTTACCTAGAGGTCCTAATTCTTGAACCCTTGGGTAGGAGAGTGCTGCTGCCAGGAAGGCTTTGACAAGTCTGACCTGCCCTTAGCTTGTGAAATCTTAACCTCTGAATGAAGGCCCACTGAGATTGGTATGAGCCTCCTTTGGTCTCAGGGAGCTTTTGCACTGAGATCAAAGTCATTTGGAAGGCATTTGGAAGGCATTTGCCTTACAGCCACTGAGTCAGGCCCCCAGAGGTCCCTCATTGCTCCTTGCAGTGAGGTTTCAGCCAGAGGCTGCAGCACACCCCAAACCCCAGCCTATGGGAGTATGTCCCTCCTCATGCCACAGTGGCTGTTCAGCCAAGGTATCAGCAGCATCCCCTGTGAGATGCTCATTTTTGGGCACGTCTCCACAGGGATATCAGCGCTCTGACTCAGGGGCATGGAAAGCTTGCTGGGAAGTGGGGAGAGCTGTCCGCCACAAACACACGGTGACATAAGTGGTGGGCAAGAAAAAAACAACAGCTCCTCTGTTGCAACAGGAGGAGAAGGTTTCAGCTCTGGGTTCCCCTAATGGTGACTAAGCCGTTCCCTCCTCCAGCCCCCAGCTGCCGGCTAATGGAGAGCTGGGCTGCGCCGTGTGTTCCTGTAAGCCAGCCAGCTTTGGGACATCCCATTTCACGGCTTCTCAGAAGGCGTCTGTCAGTGCGTTGGTTTCATGAGGTACACAGAAGGCAGATTAAGTTATATTTCAACCACCCTTTCCTTTCTTGCTAAGCACTTTGCATAGGAGTGGCAGCCCCTTTGTGTAGCTGATGGGAAGGTGTCTCACCCTTCTGTGTGTACCTATGCATAAAGCTTGGCTCTTGCCGTACTATTTAATTCCCCTTTTCCTGCAATGGGACACTGAAAATCCTCATTTTCACTTACACAGATGATTAACATTTTCAGGACGCTTTCGTTTTTCACATAAAATCTGCCTGGTATTAATGACGGCTGTGATTTTATTAATGACGGCTGTGATTTTAAAGCAGTGCCTACTTCCGGGTGCCTCGATCAAAGTGGGTGAGCTGAGTCACACGTGCGCACTGGGACAGCCCAGGAAAAGCTCTTCCAGGAATCACTGCCCAACAATGGAGAGCCTGAATCTGCTCTGGTGGTCTGCGTGGGTTTAACGAATGTCCCAGGTTGCAGAGATTCCTACCCAACTGATAACCCTTCCTCAAGGGTTCGTGCTTCTTGGTTTTTCACAACCATGAGTGGTCCCTGTTCGTGGCTGCCCTGGGGTGCTCTGCCCTGCTCCGAATGCCCATAACAGGAATATCAAACTATCTGGTGAGCAGCGTTCCAGCAATCAGGCGGGCTCGCCCTGTTCTTTTGGGGGAGAGGATGAAGGAACAAACATGATAAATCATCAGATAGCTGAAATGCATTACAGGAAGGGGCTCAGACGTCGTCGTGATAAGCAAATAAGAGAGCCTACTCGGAACACAATAGAGGCTTCGGTCTGTCCCTGACTTCCCCAGGAGCGGCTTTGTAGTGCTGCTGTGGGCACTGTGGGAACGCAGCTGTTCCCAGGAGAGCGGCGGGCTGCTCCCTGCAGTGTCCCTGCACGGCCCACCCCACGCAGGTTACCCGAGGGGCAGGACTCTGGGTGCTGGCTCCAGCACGCTTTGGGAGCACATCCAGCACGACGTGGCAGGGATGTCTTCTGGCCTGTTGGGCAGGCTCGCAGCACCTTTGGGAACAGCAGAGTTCATTGCCTCGGGGTTTGCAAAGGGGCTTTCCACAACCGCTTTTGGGTCTCACAGCCCTGCCGGCTGTATGTCCTTAGCAAACCGCAGGGTGATACCTCTCTGACACATCTAAAGTCATTTCAGCTCAGTCCCAGCAGAGCCTGGTGAGCACCCCAGCATGCACGAGCAAGGAGGCAAGGCATGGATGGCCTCTGCAGACTGCTGCGAGGACAGGAGATGTTCTCAACAGCTCTTAAGCATTTGGGCCTGGGGCTGAGAGAGAGAGGTGGTGAGCTGATGGGAAGGATGTGGGGCGATTTATAGGAGGAGGCACTGTGAGAGAAGTGAACTTACAGGTGAAAGAAAAGGGCAGCTGCATGCACGACTATCTTGGATAGATAAATATATCTAACATTGCAGATATGTGTTTGTGCTTCTGGTACATCCCAAAAAGTGAAACAGTCCTTCCAGAAGAAGAACCCCCAGCATCTCCTCTCCACTGAGGTACTCAGGAACCCCTTCAGCTGGGAGAGGAGGACACAGGAAAGGTGGGCTGGTTTGCTAGCACAGAGCTGCCGGAGAGGGAAGGGACTGAGAAATGGAGAACTGCAATTACACCGGGACATTTTTGTCAGAGGCACCAATATCAGTAACTGCAGCCTGTGCAGGACCATTGCAGGACCTTGTATTTCTCAGCAGGACCTTGTATTTCTCGGCTGATTTCCCTCCAGCCCTGTGTTTGTGAGTGCCAAGGGCTGTGGCAATCGAGCGATCAAGCACTCTCTCTGCCAGCGTTTTCTCCCCAGGCCTCGTGCTGCCCCTGGGGGTTATCGGACAAACCTTTTGTCAGACGTCAGCCGGAGCAGGACTTGGCACAGAGACAGCGCTGCGATAGGGGAAGGAATTGCGCTGGTGCTGGCAAGGTGGGGAACGCAGCCCTGGCATTTACGGTGCTTCAGCCCACACGTGGTCACGGTGCCTGACGGAAGAAAACTGCAGCTGTAAAACTGCCAGTAGCAGATGAGTCTCATCCGCAAGATGGGGGATGCTCCCTGGAGGAGCAGCTGTCCTCTGCTTTAACAGCCTCATTCCCACAGGGCTGGCCAGCTGCCTGTCACAGAGCATGCTTGGCCATGAGACCCCAGCCCTGTGCCCGAGGGGTGCGTGCACACCAAAACGGGGCCATCCCAGGCAGGTGGGACAGTGGGGGACAGCCCCACAGAGAACAGGAAGCCATAGGTAGAGATGTCTCTGTGCTCGGTGCTACCTCTGGGAGCCCCTGGGGCAGGGCAGGGCCTGGCTGCAGCCCCCAGCCCTGCAGAGCCACCAGACCCTGGGGCCTGGCACCAGGGGCTGCTGGAAAGTGAAACTTCAGTCCTGCTGGAAGCCTTCCAATTCCAACAATTTTTCATTCTCTCTTGAAAGAAGGCGAAGGGGGAAGCGAGGTGGGGGTCAGAGCAGCGGCACGCAACGCTCTCACCAATGAATCCTGACACATTGTTTTTGCTTGAGCTTCCCAGAAATGCTTATTTGGGAATGGGGCATTTTCAAATGTCATATTTAGATGGAAAACGCCTTATCTAGTAATAATAGTTCATCTTCCTCCAGCCTGAGATGCCTGAAAAAATCCTGCTTGGCCTGCCTCCAAGCAGCTGGCAGCTGACCCCCTCCCACCCTCCCGTGCCTGATGCGTGGAGGCACGGGGTGAATTGGGGGACACTGACTGGCTCCTCCATGCCTGGCTGCTCTTGGGAAAGGGCTTGTCCGTGTGTCACTGCTGCTGGAGGGCTGAAGGATGTCCTACGATTATCCTGAGTGCTTTGGGAGCCCAGGTTTGAAAGCAGCGGTTGAGCCCTAATTGAAGAAATGCTGCATGTGTTCCTGGGCTTGGGCTGCTGCCCCTCGGATAACTGGAACAAGTCACAGGCAGTCAGCGATCTGCCTGGGGTGCTTCTTGACTCAGAGTCCTGCAGCGAAGCCCTGCATTACTCATTAGACCGCACATCCTCCTTCCTCCCCGGGTGGCACCCGGGCGGCCTCGTCGGGGCGGAGGGAGCGCAGCCATGTCGCCTCGCGTTTGTCTAGGCAGAAGGTTCCCACACTCCCTCCGTGGCTCTTTTTGTTTTGATTCGGAGATTTTGTTTTCCTGAAGAGTCAAAATAAATCTCCAACTGCGAGGGCAGCACTTTTTGGAACGCGGTGTTTGTTGCTAGATAATCCTTGGAGAGAAACATATTAAAGAGGAGCGCAGCATGTTTGTCGTCAGGCCGGAGCTGAGCATGGCTGCTCAACTATGGCAAACGCGGCGTGACATCTTTGCGTGGCGGAAAGCACTTTCAGTCTCCTGGAACTTGTGACCACCGTTTCTCTTCCTTCTGGCCAAGAACCCCTCCCAATGGGTTTTCTCTGTGACCCAACACCAGCATGGCAGCAGCAGAGCCCAGCTCTCGTTCTGCTCACTCCGTGCTGCCCCAGACGTGGGGACAGGCAGGGGACACCTCCTGCCCCACACTGTCCCTGACATCTCCTCTGGCCACATCCTCCCTGGGCACACCAGCTCTGCTTCGGGCAGCTCTCAGGTGCCTCAATGTCTCTAGTAGGCACCAAATCGTTTTCCCGTCAGTGTCCGGCCCAGAATTTGGGATCCAGGAAGAAAGGTTTATTCTTTCATGTTTTCTTTCCTTTTAAAACCACTTCAAATCAAATACCGCTGCCTTTAAAAATGTGGTATTTTTGAAAAGCTTTTAAGGTTGTTTTTATCTTCTTCTTTTTTCCCTTTGCTATTCAGTGCTATTGAAAGTGACTGCGGTGACATTAATGGAAGTTAAACAGGGTCTTGACCTTCTCCAGATGGTCCGGACCAGCACTCAGAGCCCCCACCTCACTGCCCATTAGTGCGGCTTGGAAACGGCTCCTGTGTGACGGCCGGGGTGCTCCACAGAGCAGCTCTTTTGAAGCGATAGAGGAACCTCTCAGAGGATTTCTTCAACTGCACACAAGCCATGGCTTTTTAAAACCATGAACTTTGCTTTTTCTTGACCCATGTTTGAGAGCGCTTTTCTGGCTGAGGCCTGGGGAAGCAGCAGGAGGGGATGGCACCGGAGAATGGCTGTGATGCCCTAAGGGACAGCACAAGGCACCTCCACGTGCAAACCCATGGTGGGAACGGGGTCGTTCAGCATTGAAACCCAACTTCAGGTGCTTCTCATGAACAAAAGGATTTAATTAAGCCCATGGTGGGCTAAATATATACCAGATGAGTGCTTTGTTTTGGGGTGCTACAGATCTTTCAGGCTGAGCAACCATACTGGTGTGTTCCACTTGAAGACATGGTCTTTACATCTCCCCTCTATTAGGGTGATCTTATAACCAAATTGCATCCTAAAAGCTGATAGAGCACCTTCCCTGGCCACTGCATGCCATTTTTTTGGATATCTCAGTGCTAGGATTTAGTTCAATTCACCAAAAAATCCTCCGGTGACTTACAAGGACAGGAAGCGTTAGGAAAATAGTCCTTGCTGGAAAACCATCACTTCCCCTCCATTATCACCGCTTGCTGGCAGCAGGGGTGAGGGCAGCATGGCAGAAAGGGCTGCAGGAAGACTTCTCCTACACCCGCCAGGTCTGGTTACACTGCTGTCCTGTCTGCCCTGCCACTGCTGTCCAGGACAGATATGTTGACAGCAGAAATCCCTGGGAGGTGTTGGAGAACAAATGTGGGCCAGAGATCTAAGAAAGCCATGTGTGAGAGTTCTTCACAACTGGCTTCCCTGGATCGTGTAGTACCTCTTACCACACCTCTCCTAGCACAGGCACCTGGAGGCCGAGTCACTGATGTGACCCAATGGAGATGTGCTCCCTGGGGCCAGGCCTTTGCAGCCCCATCTGTTGATGCTTTTGTGGTGGCTCTTTTTGCATTTTTCCTGCACCATCTTTGCATAGCTGCTGCTTCTGTGCAGCCAGCTCTTCCCAAGGCTGCCCCTACCCCAAAGATAAGATAGGATGGAATAGGATGGGATGGGATGGGGTGGGATGGGATGGGATGGGATGGGACAGGTGCTGCAGTACAGCTGCAGGCTTGCCCAGTTACCTGGTGTTTTTGACCAGTCCTTCATTAAGCAGTCCCAGTCCACAGGCCCGGCCCTTCAGCCTGCAAGCATGCCTATGCTCAAGACCTGCAAACCTGCAAACCTGCCTCAAGACCAACCAGCCTCTCCAGCTGCAGCTTGCTCTCCTTCCTGTTCATCACTGAGGGCCGTGAAGGGCTGCTCATTCCCACCACACAGTGCTCAGTGCAAAATCCTGGATGGGATTTTGGGACGCCTCCCACCATCCTGGGAGCACTGCGCTGCCTCTCCCCGCCAGGCTGGCTGGCCTATGCTCTGTGCTGGGCACAACAGAGCCAGTCTCAACTCTCTGCTGGGCTTGGCCACAGCCCACCTGCACCCACCAGATCTCCAGCACGCACAGCTTCCCTCTCGCAGAGTGGGGGGCTGCACATGCACATTATGTCCTTAAATCCTCTCCTTCCTCTGTCCCTACAGTGCTGCTTCCCTTATACCCCAATCCCTGCCACCTTAATGGACTGCCAAACACTGCTTTGATTTGTAACCTCACCCTACCCCACTCTCCCCTGCTTATCCAGAGCAGGGCAGCTGAAGTCATCTGTCCCTCCTCTCCAGCCAAGCCAACCCACTTTCCCCATCCCTCCAATGCCATCCTGCTCTCTTTCCTTCCACATCTGGTCAAGCCCCTTGCCCTGACATTTGAAGTTCTGGGCTGAGCACCCTCTGCCCACACCTCGGCTCAGCTTTCCTCTCAGTCTTCCCTTCCATGTGGGAGCACCAGGGCCCCATTTCTCTTACCACTCCCTCCAGCTCTGGCTCCTATACGCAATTCCCTCTTCCCATTTCCTCGGGCTGCTCCTGTCGCTATGAGGAGTCTGGATTTCACCTGCCCAGCAACTTGCCCATCTTCCCCAGCTCACCTCACACAGCTTGCCTTTCACCTATGCTCTCTGCTCAATATTGCTTGTTCCTCTTTGAGGCTTTAGGACAGAAATATCTCCCCACCCAGGCAGCCCACGCTGCCGGTCAGATTTCCTTGTGAGCTGCGTGAGCAGTGTTGTTTATGTGCTGGGCAAAGACACTGACCCAATGGGAAACAGCAGTCAGCTCCTGTGAAAATGCTTGTGCTCGGTTCTCATACCACTGCTCTTCTACTTCATTAAAAAAAAAGTTCACATCAGTTTTATTCATGATTTTTATTTTGTCACAAACGCACAGTCCCTCTGTTATTGAGCACAAGGAGTTGTTGTGGTGTCACAGTTCATTCAGAGAAAGCTACCTGCCGTGGAGAGTAAGACGGGCTGCAAGCTTTAAGGGTCACAGCCACAAACCCTGCTAGCCTCCCTCTCTCGTGTTTCTTCTCCAGCTGAGACGTCCCGGGCATTGCTGTGCCCACGCTCCGCTCCTGCTTCCTGCAGCTGGGATCAGCTGGGCTGGAGGGGGACAGATGGCCCTGTGGTTCTGGTAGCAAAAGTAAAGGGAAATGAGCTTTGCATGGGACGGAGCACCTCGTGTGATCCTCAGCAAGCACCCTGAGGTGCTCATTTCCCTTTGGCTTTGGGCACTTCTCACAAAACGTGGTGGTGATGGTGGTGCCACCTCCTCCTGCCCTGGGCTGAGAGTGCTGTGGGAGACACAGAGCCAGTGTCGTCTTCTCCCTGAGGGAAACACATGTTCCCAGCCTCCCAATCACAACAGTCCCTCATGCTGGAGTTGTTCACCTTTCCGCAGGCTCTTCAAATATTCAGCAAGCCGAGGAAGGGATGGTGTGGGATCTGAGAGACTTCCCTGTGGGGTGGGACACCCCGCTGCCACCACACAGTCTGAGCAGCAGATGGGTTTCCCACAGCCCAGCTCCGTGCCCCAACCACAGAATGCTGCTGCTGGGTCCTGAAGGCTTTGTGATTACTCCTGAAACGTGGGCTGCTGAACAGGAGCTGCAAGGGCTGTGGCTGACTGGAAGCATTTTTCTTGCAGATGAGCTATCAGACAGAAGAGAAATAAAAAATACAAAGAATCTTGCCTTAATGAAGTTGTAACTTAGAGACATGCCATGGTGGACACGGTCTGGTGGGTCTCTGATGCAGAGCAGTCCCCAAGGTGAGCAAGATGATCTTTGCATCTTCTCATTTAACAGTCGTAAAGCAGAGGAGAAATTAGCTCAGTCTCCCTCTTCGGGCTGTCTCCTTGAATCACTGGGAATCAGAATCATAGAATCAGAATTGTTTGAGTTGGAAGGGACCTTTAAAGGTGATCTGGTCCAACTCCCACTTGTCCTGCCTGGTCATGAAACCACCAAATTGTGCAGGTCAGGTGACTTTTGGTCCCCAACCCTGCTCAAAGCATGACCAACACAGACCAAGGACTTACTGGGAACCCATCCAGCCGAGCTCCATCTATCCCCAAGGATGCAGATTGCACAGCATCTCTGGTCAGCCTGTTCCAGCGTGTGACCTCTCACACAGGGACCTTTATTTTTATAGCATCTAATCAGAATTTCCCTGTTGCAACCCCCTGCTGTTGCCTCTCACCCTGTCCCTGTGCACCTCCAGCACCACCCCTATTCCCAGAGAGTTGCCATTCTTCAGCTTGTCCTTCTGCAGCTCTGGCCGCTGAATGTGCCAGTTACTCTCTGCCTGTGACACACAGCCCCTGGCACAGGACGTTCCATCTGCGACAGACTAAGTGCTTGGTGCCCAGCCCATCCATCCGACATGTCCAAGCCATTAGCAAATCTCACGTGGCACAGACAGCTGGCCATTAAGGTGTCAGCCCACCAGGCAGGGCTCCGCTGTCCTGCAGGAGCACTGCACCAGCCCTGCTGCATTTTATTGCTCAGCAGCGTTTTGATGCCATCAACACATATGTGTCAGGATACTTTCAGCAGCTCCATCTGCAGCAGGGTCACTGGACTCCTGACGAGCCACTGAAAGCCCTGTAGTGCTGCTCAGTGCAGCGACGAAAGGACCTGGCCCTGCAGAGCAGTGTCGGAGAGACTGGGCTCTTGCCGCAAAGAAAGCGGGAGCAGAAGGACCAAAGCCTGGGACTGCTGATGCAAGCCATGCATCCAAGGGGTGCGGACATGGACAGTGAAATAAGCTTGGCCGGGGGTTCATAGCGGGAGAACCTTAGCAATAAAACAGCAAAATGAAGGATAACTGAATGAAAATTACCATCCTGCAGGGATCTGCCTGCTCTTCACATCCTGGCCCCCAGCTAACAGTGCGATTGTCGCAGAATTGCCTCTCCTCTGACTCATGATGTTTCTGCGGGACGCCTTGACTGTAATGTGGCTTCTCCCTGAGAGCAATTATTAGGGAAGCATTCATTCTCACTGTTTGACACAACGTTGACATTAAAAACGCTGTGTGTGCAGGGAGGGAGTATCAGCCTCATCTGCCCAGGGCCCGCTGAATCAGCGTGCGTGATCTCTGGGCTGCGGATCAGGCCTTGGGGGCCAGCTCCTGAAAACTGGGAAACTGCTCATTAATTTTAGCTGCCGAAAGCACCTAAGCCCAAGTGGGACTCAGATCCTCCTAGAGAAAAAAGGGCCCCCGGTAGACCCTGCGCAGCTCTTTCCCACTGTGCAGGATTAGGTCCCTGAGCAGATGCAAAACTTCCTTTCCTTATTTTTTTTCCTTTTTCCTTTTTTCTTTTCCCCCTTGTGCATAAGTTAATTAGAGTCAAAATGTAACGCTGGTCACTGAGCAGAAAATCTAAGCTGGTGGGTGGGCAGTCAGCCCTGCCAGCCTCGCCACATCCACTCTGCGGGGATAACCGCGGCGTTACCGGGACTTGTCCAAATCCTTTGTACGCTCTCGGCCAGCATTCGCGAACGCCTCATGTATTTCACAGGGTGAATAATGAGGATGCGCTGATCTGCTGGCTGCATGGGGCTGCTTACGCAGACAGGCACTGCAGCTTCTGGAAACTGAGGACCACACCGCCGAACTCTGCTTTTTGGTGGCTGCATGCCTCTTTCTATTACCTCTGCACTCCAGGTGATGCCCTGGCCAAAAGCCCACTGGCCTCCAAGCAGGCAGAATTATGGCAGTTAGCGCGTAATTGCAGAGCGCTTGAGGGATCTGCTTCACTTGTAGATGAGCAGAGCCATTACTTGCTTTACAGATGGGAAGGCGGAGAGAGAAAGGGGAGAAAGGGGAAAAGCTTGCAATTGAGGGGCAATTTGTATTCGTGGTGGAGGGGAAACTGAATTTTCATAAAGCACTGAAACACATATGCAAAGAGAGGGGAAAATGTTGCAATTTTCACTTTCTTCTACTTTTTGTTCTCCTTTTTTCATTCCGGTCTAACTATTGCCACCCCCTCTCCTAAGTCTTCAGCCTGCCTCATGCGTCACTGGCACCTGGGTGAGCAGGAAGCCCAAGAGCAACACCTGGGGCTGCCTCCAGCAGGGGTCACTGACAATTTCCTTTCTTTTAAAGCTTTCTGAAACTTTCTTCCCTTTTTTTTAGGGAAAGTGAGGGGGGAGGGGGTGCCCCATCCCAAGAAAGCATCCTTGTCATGTGGGCATGAGGTTTTTGACTGTAGCACTGCCTTGTACTGATACTGCCATGGTAGAGGGGTTACAGCAAAGCTTGGGGCCACTGGACTGGCTCTGTGTGCTGGTGGGAGCTGGTGCCTGGCAGTGGGAGCACCACTTCTGTGTGCATCAGCACAGTGACCTAGAGGGAGACCTTGGCACCCCACAATCTGCACTGCTGTCTGCTAGTGCTGTGTCCTAATGCCACATTTCCACCACCCGCTCCTTTCCTCCTTCAGCTCCCCTTCAGGCATCGAGCTGTGTCAGGGGAGGGCCAGGTTGGGATTAGGAAAAGGTTCTTCACCAGAGGGTGTTTGGGCCCTGGCACAAGGCCCCACGCTGCCAGAGTTCAAGAAGTGTCTGGACAACACTCTCAGTCCTACAGTCTGGTCTTTGGGTGGTCCTGTGTGGAGCCAGGAGCTGGACTCAGTGATCCTTATGGGTCCCTTCCAACTTGGGATATTCTATGTTTCTGTGATTCTTTGATTCTAAGCCCAGGTTTTTCTCAAAACACTGTCAGCCATCAGATCCCAGACCTTGACTCTTAAGTTCTGTGGTGTGGTGGAGTGGTGATCAGCCACGTACCCTCACCATGCTCTCTTCCAGCCCCAGGCAGTTTGCCATTAACAGCGTTTTCAAGAGATTGTCTATTTCTGAAGCTGGACACAGGGCCTTGATAGTTTATTGTCACTGGCAATTCCTTAGTGAGTGGCTTTACTGACCAGCACAGGATCACTGGTGAGCTGCATTGCTTTTTGTGCCTTTAATACTCATTGCTCATTCTGTGGGTTTGGTCTTGGCATTTTTTTCTAGCCCCCAATTCCCAAACCAATATTTCCTTTCCATAAAGGTTGTTGCAGAAGTACAATCTCTCTAAACACTCCTGTGGCTGCTGTGTTATTTAACAAGACTCCTGTTTATGAAAAACAGCATAAAAATGGAGATCCTGAAAACAGAGGATCCCGCTGTAGGCTGCTCCATAACACCTTCTTGTCCTGTGAAGATGTGGTAATAGATGTTTTCACCACAGCCCCGTCCCACCTGTGGTGACGAGTTCCTGCATCCTGTTTCTCGGACTACACTGCAAGCTTGTGCTCATCCACTTCAGTGTGTGTTCTGTGAGGCAGCTGATTCCACTTCCCAAAAAGCGTCAGGAGAAGGACCTTCCAGCACAGACAGAGAAGGCACATATCCCTTTATGGCTTATCCCTTTGATTTTGAAGGTGAGAAATTCACTTTTTGACTGGGAAAAATATTAGCCAGTAACACTAGTAGGTTAAAGCCTTTGATCACAGGTTACATTGTATTTGATATTACAAACAAGAGAATATTTTCATGCTGTCAAAGGAATGAACTAAAAAATACATTAACAAAATAGACTTCCAGAAAGATTTGGCCATCAGATTGGCTTTTATTTCCATGCTGTGAAGCAGGGAGATGTCTCTGGAGGCTTCCTAGGCTATACACTCTGGTACTGCCAGCTCTCTCAATCCCACGTCTTCACCTCTGGTGGGATGTGCCATCCCCACGCACAGTCCCTCCATTAGAAGAGTTTTGTACTGGGATGCAGTGCAAATAAATACCCACTTCGTCTTCTTTCTTCACTCTCTTCCCGCTTCCTTTGTGAATGACAGAACGCAGAGGCTTTCAGCTCAAAAAGCCCTCATGGTATGAGTGACTAGAGAAAGTGGAATCATACTGGCTGGAAGAATCCATGGCACAGAGCTCAGCACTTATGTAGGCATCTAGGTGTCCAGAAGTTTCACATAAATTGAACTCCTGACTTTCTGTCCTGGTTTGCAGTGGGAATTGCTGTATAACTTAGTCTCTTCCCCATCTGACCCCCTATGTTTTATGCACCTAGCAATGTAATTCCTTAAAACAATGAACTTACAGAGCATGGCCTTTCTATAATCAGGTAATCTTGAATGTGTCAAAAAATAAAATGTTAATAACAAAAAAAGCATCCAAGGATACCTGATCCCAAAGCACCTCCTTAAATGGCATCTCTTTGAACTGAGACACCTGGCTATCTTATCCACAAAGAACCGTAGTTGCAGACCTACTTGTAAAGGTTTTATCCAGGTGTGTACTATAAAATTTGAGATTCATTTGCCAAACAGAAAAGCATACGTTGAACAGGGAAATAAAAGCTTTGCCACTGAACCTCTGAGAGGTGATGGCTATTTGCAGAAAGAAAACAGAGATTAAGTCAACCCAAGCTGGATCTAGAAAGCTCAACGGGAAGAGCTTCTGAAGATACCACGTCCTGCTGAATAAGAGCACAAAGCTGTGTGCTCTCCGGCTGTATCAGCTGTGTAACAAGAAGGGTGTTTCTGCCTGAAGAACAGACACCTGCCTTCCTATTCAAGCAGTCACAGGCAATCTCCTCTGGCAACACAAACTGCTTGCTCCACCCCAGAGCTGGAGCTCTTTTGAAACAATCACTGGAGAGCCATCTGGTTTTGAGTTGTCTTGTCAGTATCCGTCTCGTGAAAGATATTTTCAGGATGTTAACAACTTCATCCAAAAAGTTCTTCCATGTTTCTTGTCATCCATGATCGCATATATTTAGCTGCCATATGCCCTGTATTCTCTTTTCCCGGAAGCTCGGAGTTGGTTTGTGCCAAGAATTGCACGTAAGAAATTTGCCTTTTGTGTGTTATTGTTCATAGCCTCTTGCTCAGCCCCTGGAACAGAAGCGTAACGTATATGCGTACATACTTGAAAATAGATTGTCTCGGTGTCCCACTCACAGACTGTGAGCCAACCCACCTCCCCCACTCCTCAATGGGAGTCACTTTGCCATTTGGGGCTTACAAAGCAAGGTTTTTGCTAACCCGCTTGTTCTCTGAAACGCTATTTATTGTCTTCCCCTTCATCCCAGCCCACGGGCAGAACCGGTGTGTAAGGATGTATGATGCATGATTCAATGTCATGCAAAAATTCTGCTGAGCTTCTCATGTTCTGCAGCAATAGTAATCTTTGTCTGGTCTGCGACTGGACAAAGCCAGCTCCCGAGTGTGTAAAATCTGTTTGACCTCACTTTCAAACACCCACGTGCACGCTCAGAACCCCGGAGAACTCATTACATTCACGGTCTAGAAACTGGTGTTTTGTTCTCCGTCCCTGCTCCGTCTGGCTTTGGATGAATGCAATTGAAAATGTCAGAGATGCAGCTCCTATGTAACCTAAGAGGAGGATTACAGCTTTCCTGACATCGGAGGGGGGGTTACAACAATGCAGCTGACGTAGGAAGAGACGGATTACAGTGCATCTGACAGAGTAGCAATTATAGGAAATGTATTTACAGGGATGGATGGAAAACGAATTTAATATGCTGTTCCAGAGGAGGACAATAAAGGTGTGTTGCAACAGTCCTCCCCCCCTCTGGAAAGCCGTATTTCTCACTTGTCCATCAGCACAAACAATCTGTGCTGTGTGGCAGGAAATATCGGACACAAATATCGCATTAATCTCTGCGGAAGGATACCTGTTTTCGTAACTTGCTCATTCACTAAGGTCTCTCAGTAGAGGCTCAGACAATAGGTGGATATATCAGGTTTTCCCCATGGAATAACTGTACCTCAGGCACCGTGCTGCAAAGGCAACTTTTATTTTGTTTCTGTTTTCTTTCAGAGCGAGCAAAGTAGAGAGGGGAAAGGGTGAGGGGAGAAGATCCTGACTTTCCAGCGTGCGGTGGACAAATGCTGCTAATACCCTCTACAAAAGAGGCGGTGCACACTCCCTTGCTGGGCAGAGGTACAGCCAGCCACAAGCAGATAAAGCAATTACTGGGGACATCAGGAAAGCGATTGCTTTTCCATTTCAGACTGCAGTGAGAGCACAACGGCTCTGAGACATTGGTGCACGAATATGGAAGAAAGGTGAGGAGGCTCTCCTTCAGGTTATCCCTAGGGAAGGACGTGTAGGTTTCTGCATGAGTCACACACAAGCGAGGGGAGCAGAGGACGGAGCGAGGGGACATAAAAACTGTCACATTTGGGTCTCTATTTCCAGCACAACAAACATTGGTAGCTATAAACAACACACGTGAGCAATGAATCCCATTGTCTCAGGCTGCTTCCTTCTGGGCGCGTGGCCACATCACTCACAGCTGCACTGCCAGGGCACCGTTGCATCCTATGCCACAGCTGTAAAAAGCAATAGGATGCTGGTGAAGGTCAGCCCCAAGGAACAAGGCTGAGTTATCTTTCTGCCTTTGCAGTGTCCATCCAGTCCCCAGTGAGGGCATCTTCACTGGCTGGAGAAAAGCTGGCAGCCCTTGCCCAAGAAGGGAAACATTTTTGGAAGCTTCAGCAGCCATAAAGCCACAGAGGATGGTCTGCAGTCCTCTGGCCTGCCTGTAGGAGGGTTTCCAAACCAGCTGGATGGAGGGGCTGGTTTCCCACCATGTCCATCAGGCCTGCTGAGTTGCCCCTACCTATCTGTAGGGATGCCAAAGAGAAAAGATCCTGGGCAAGATAGAAAAGATCCATGGGAAGAGGGGGACAAGAGGGTTTGGCCTCAACAGGTTGGGCTCTTATTTGGAGCTTGGATGTGGAGCTCCCACTGAGAGCCCTGCCTCATGTTGGGCTGTCCGGAGTGGAGAAGCTGCCAATCATGGATGATGGGGTGAGCAAGCCTTCTGACTTCTGTTTGACAGTTCAGGACCCACACGGGGCAACCTCTGTGGCTTGTCCCAGCAGGGCTTTTCCAGACAATCAGTGCTGTGTGAAGAACAATCTTACTGTTTGTTTTGGCTGTGGAGACAGCAGCTTGCAGCAGATCCCATACCATCGTGCCACACTCTGCCACCTGTGGACTGAAAACCCCCAAACAACAAAACAGTCGATGAGGTACCACTGTGTGTAGGGTGTTTCAGGGAGCAGTCAGAAGTAGTGCACACTGTCAACAGGAACTGCTGGCAAATGGTCACATAGCCTGAGAGCAGCAGAAAGCGAGCTGGCTACATCTGCTGCCTGCATGCCCACATTCCAGTGGGAAGTGGGGGACTGGCATCGAGCTGCAGGTGCTGATCTTTCAGAAAGTCCAGCCTGATGTGAAGAATGACATGCAGGAGCTGCCTGCTGTACGCACTGTACAAAACCCCAACATGTATGCAGCTTTATGTGCACCAGATGTAAACTAACATCAATCACTCAGTTAGAGAGTGAAGGATGGCTCTGCAGTTAAAGCAGTTTTCCTGGGCTCTGGACACACAGAGGTATGTCACAGCCTTGGGCAGAATAGATGCTTTACCTTGCAGGAGATGCAGATGCATTTTCAGAGATGCCTGAGCAATGGCAGATTCCATTAAAGTCAGCAGAAACTGTGGACGTTCACTATTCCGGAAAATCAGCCTACATACTACAAAACGACTTCCAGCTAGATGTAATTGGGCATGGTTAGATTACAAGGTGTGTATTCACTGTTAGTAGTTACCACCTCTGGTCATTAAGCTTAAACAATGGAAAAAAACACCCCTAATTCATAAGCAACTGTTCAACTGTTTGATTGTTTAGTTTCTGCATTCCTTTTATCCTGGGCAATGGAAATAACCTGGCCCACTTCTCTTTTTTGCATAATTGTTCCATGAGTCAGTCAAGTTCATCTGCCCCAACACAGCGGAGCGCTATCAGAGTGACAAACACGGAAGGGAAGCGGTGTCAACAAAAGAAAGACGCTCTCAAGGGCATCAACTGTAGTTTGTTCTGTGTTTGTACTTCCCTTAACGCAAACAAAAACAGTCCAACACCACTGGCATTAATGGTGGATTTTGTAGCCCTTTACATCTGGGAAAGGAACGGACCCTACCTACCTGGCGCTGACCCTTGAGAAAGATATTTTACAGCCTTGGGTATGGATGGAGGGTGAAGAGGAGCCCTACATACTTTTGTTCTGCAAGACAAGCTCAATGTATTAGGTCAGTAAAATGCCATTGCCTCATTAATTATGCAATGTCACAAACATTAATGACAAAAGCCCGTTGTTGTGGTGGTAATTATGTAACTGTGATGCAATGCTGTGACCAAAGACATTCAAGTGGTCTGAAATATATTTCTGGATACTATTGCGATGCCTCAGTAAGAATATAGTAGCTTTAACCGTCATGAGTGTTTTTGCTAAAATTGCGGTCGCAGATAGAATTTTTTTTAAATTCAAAGACACTTTGAAGTCACATTAGAAATATTTATGCATTTTTCCCCCCTAGGATAATGCATTTGTCTTTAAAACAAGTCTACAAATATTTTAGTTGATGATGTCATCTCCTTTGCTTTAAATGTGACTGTACTTTTTGGAATTTGACACCTTCCATTTTGTGTTTTTCTAGGCCAGATTCAGACCTGGTGTTACCAGGAGCAACTCGATTGACTTCAGCAAGGTTTTACTCAATTACGCTGCGTACACGATGGGACACTGAAAATAGCCCGAGAAATCCGATTCTCAAAATAATCAACTGGTGTTTTCTGAAAAATAAAAAAAAAAAAGGGAAAAACACAGCTGTGCTGCAAGCAGCACCCCAGCAACCTGATGACAGCAAACCAGGCTGACTGTAACTGGGGAGGGTGAAATGGGCAGAAAGGACTGCTTCCGTTTCTCTCTTTTTTTTTTTTTTCAAGTGAAGAAAGTTGCTATTGTTGTTAGTCTGTTTTGAAACTGATAGAAAACGCAGAGTGAAATGACTGAAGACTGAATTGCTGGAAATATCTGTGAGATGAGTTCTGGAAGTCTTCATACATATTCCCATCCACAGACCACGCCACCCTGAGTGAGGGAGCACAGGGCTACTGCAATGGAAAAACTTAGCAGTTGTGTCCTCCCAGACTCTCCCTTTTCTTGGGAACTCAGAGGAACATCCCTGTGGAGACACTTTGGAAAGCGCCTCTCCACTTTCCTTGTTTTCCTACCCTCCTTGCGTACAAGCTGGCTCCATAATTATACCTCCACCGACCATGCATATTTCTCAGAAGTGATTCTTCACTCAGGATATCCAAAACACCAGAGGGCAGCAGAAGTGTTACAGCAGGCGTTGCAAAAGCACCGACCTTCCCAGCACAGGCGCCTCCAGGATGGTAAAATGAGATCACGTAAGAGGTTTGTAATGCCCAGACAGTATCGATTCTTAGTGAAAGTGGAAGAAAAACAACTTAATTATGAAGCTACCAAAATTGTGCAACGGTTACTTCTGGGCAGCGCTGATGGAAACTGTCGTGACCGATATGCATGAAAGTGGAAGAGAAATACTGAAAGGTTGCTGAGAGCGATAGGTGCAGGAGGTCTTTATTTTAATTCTCAGTGAGTTGTACAATAGTGTGATCACTCTTAAAAACTGGGTGTTCCCCCCTCCACTGCAGAAGCTGTACGTACCCCCGCCTCTGGGCTAGAGACTGCAGATCTGTGTAGGCTCCTTCTATGGACAGCAACACTTCCCTGTTCTCCTTGCCTCTCCCATCTAATGCAGGTAAATAAAATCGGGATGCTGGATTCTCCTCAGTACAACCCTCTGGTGCGGTGTCACAATGTCCAGGCAGTCCCACAGCACAGGTGTCCTCTTCTCCTTAGGATGGAACAATCCTGAGTCGTTAGAGCACCAAATCCTGTTCACTTCTTCCCGTTTGGGAAGAAAAAAATCTCAGCCCTTATAAAAGAAATAAAAAATGTTACTTTTCCTACCTGGGGCTGTCCGTCTTGTGTGTTCTTTCCAAAATGGCTGGTTCTGTTTGCCGTCCTAAAACACTTAATCAATTTGAAATGAAAACAGCAACTATAATTAAAGGGAGGAAAATCCCACCACAGCAGAGGAGCCATTATTAAGGTAATTTTTTTCTTTATAACTCCTGGGGCACTGTTCACATGCAGTTGCTACTGTACATGCTGTTTGTGCGTCACCTCCTCCTCATGAGCTCCATGGAGAATACACTGTTAGCTAAATAATAATAATAACGCCAGCTTTTCAAGAGAGCTACACAAAGCACCGTGCAAGCACTAATTGAACGCTGCCATCGCCGGGGGTGGCTCTATGCAGTTGCCCCCCTCCCACAGAACGGCATGGCATTTTCTACCCTGTGACCATTTGAGCAGCTCCTTGCTCAGGCTCCTGGCCAGCAGCTCTCCCCCACCACGGTTTCAGGCGCTCAGGTGTTCCTTTTCCATGTTTCTAGATGAAGGAGCTTGCAGTGCAACCGGCCTCTCAAAGGGCTGGCACCCAGGTTACTTCAGGCAACGAAAGCAATATAATTCATTAGATAAGAGGAGCAGATAAAGTCCTGTTTGCTTCACTAAAACGCCCTGATGGATCTCTCCCATGGACGTTGATGACACACAGCTCATAGATCACGTAATTTGACTTATATAAACCATTTTTCTCATCGGGTCTTCATAGAGTAAATCTTAAAAAAAAAAAAANTAAGCTTGCTTTCCTCCCACGGAGGGTTCCTCTTGAGCCCTTTAGAAATCACTCATGGTCCCTAAGGAGACAGGTGAAATTGAAAACACCCGTATCGATGGCAGCCATGTGATGCATCCCTGTATGTGGGGGAGCCCGGCAGACCCAGCAGCCTGTGGCAGCTCGGTGCCTCTGGGTGGGAGTGAGGGTCCCTGTCCTGTGCACCGCTGAGGGCAGGGGTCAGGCACAGCCTGCAGACGGAGTTAAACAGCCTCCTGGCCAGGAGCCTGCTCACCCTCTGGAGCACGACTTCTCCCAGAACAGCCTAGGCTGCCGCTAACCAAGATTAAGTTGAAAAGCAGATGTGGCAGGCAGCATTCAAGCCTTATTTTCAGGGCTATGCTGGAATTTGGGATCAAACGCCCGAACTTTGGTCACTGGCTGCGCAAGGAGCGAGCATCTTGCTGGAGCTCAGTGCATCTGCCACATGGCGTGCGGCCACAGACACCGAGAGGAAGCTCCTGGGCACTTCTAGGGGTCCCCAAACAGCCTCGTTGTGCAGAAGAATTAACTTCCCACGCCTTGCTCCCAGATTGCCCAGAGATAACAGCTCCACAGGTGTATTCAGCATGACTGATTTGCCGGCGTATCACATACACAGGCTCTGCATTTCATTACTGCTACCCTCCGGAGGGGACCCACAGGGCTGCTTTCCCTGAAAGCCGGGGACAGCACCCCTACGGGCTGACGGCTCTGAGCCCTAAGGCTCAGGAGCGCGCGCGCGCGCGCGCGCGCGGCGCGGTACTACGGCTGCGGGCAGCGCTGAGGGGAGGCGGCGCGGCCAGGAGACGGTTAACGGCCGCTGAGACGGTTGAGGCGGGCGACGCGCGCGCCGGCAGGGGGCGACCCCGGCGAGAGCCCTGAGGCGTCACGTGACCGCAGAGAGCCCCGGGCAGGGACGGGGAGGGGGTGAGGAGACCCGGGCCCTGACGTCACCGCCCCCCCGTCGCCCGGGCGACGGCTCCATCAGCGCGCGCGTCAGCGCCGCTCGTTCCTTGGCAACGGCGCGGTGTCTCGCTCCCCTTCAGCCTCGCGCCCGGGCGCGCGTCTCTCTGGCGTCAAAGCGACGTCAATGGGCCCGCTCTCGGCTTTCGGCGGTGGGCGGGGCCGCGCGCCGCGAGGGGACGGCGGAGGAGGGCGGGGCGGAGGGGAGGGGAGGAGAAGGGAAGGGGGGGCGTCCCGCGTGCTCCACCCCCCGCTCGGCGCGCGCTGCCTCACTCACACCCCACCGGCGGCGGCGGCTGCAGAGCGCGGCGCGAGCGGCCGCGGGGAGCGCCCGCCAGGTAGGAGCGCTCCTGAGGAGAGCGGCCGTTGAGGGGCGGCCGCGGCCCCNGGCGGGGGTCTGACGGGCTGCGCTGTGCCGTCTCCGTGCAGGTGCGAGCGCCCGGCGGCTGTGGGCAGCGCCGATGCTGCCGTCGTGATCGGTGGCGGCGCTCCTCCGCCCGGCGCCCGGCTGAGCCATGGTGATCATGTCGGAGCGCGGCCCCGTGCCGGCAGCCGGCGCGGCCCAGCAGCGGCCCCTGCGAGTGGGGTTCTACGATATCGAGAGGACCCTGGGGAAAGGGAACTTCGCGGTGGTGAAGCTGGCCCGGCACAGGGTGACCAAAACGCAGGTGGGTGCGGCGAGAAGGGTGCTTTTGTAATAGGGAGGGTCTGTCCCTCCTCAGCTGGGGTTTTCCCGGGATGCCCCGTGGAGTTCAGGTAAAATTTAGGCAGGGATCGGTTTCAAACAGCCCTGCGAGCGCCGCATGCCTCCGCCGTAGTTCCCAGTTCTTATCCCCAGCACTCTGGGGACCTCCTGGAGTCTTCAGAGGTGTTCCACTCCTCCGTCCAAGAACAAAGAACTCACAGCGTTTGTCTGCAGACAGCTTCCCAATGGACACAGGACCATGTTTCCATATAGCTGGTGTCAGAGTCATACCCCTTGCTCCAGCTCGAAATCCCCCCTTGTAACAATGTGTTTTTCACTGGCATGGGCTGGATTAAAAGATTTAGTGAATCCCGTCCGGCGCTACTTTCTGCAGTTCTGTTTGCAATTTCATGTGTAATCCTTTGACGTAGAAAAAGAAAAAGGAACTCACGCTCCATGCCGTGAGTTGTGCACGGTTCAGGAAAACACAATCAGCTTTGTCAGGGCTGTAAAGTCTACTCTACGTGCCTTTCGTGAGTTTGTGCGTGGTGTAACAGTAGGAATACCTATTTTGTAATGCTTGCAGTTGTCTTACGTTATTATTACTTTTTTTTCATTTGCAGGTTGCGATAAAAATAATAGACAAGACAAGGTTAGACCCAAGCAATCTGGAGAAGATTTATAGAGAAGTTCAGATAATGAAGCTTTTGAACCATCCCCACATTATCAAGCTCTATCAGGTAAGAGGGCAGCTTTGAAGCCCAGCACGCAGATGAGATACGCTTGTTGTCTTCTCCTGTGCTTGGTTCTACAACGAAATACATGCAGGGAGAGCGCAAACTGAAAGTTTTTGAAGAATACGTTTCACTTAAAGCGTTGCATTTCTTTTAAAAATCATTTATTGTTCTTTGTACAAGATTTTGGTCCGTTAGACAGCTTCTGGACCAAGTGCAATGCCAAACAATGAAAACAGACTGGTGTTTGTTTCAGATCGAGAAACAAGTTAGTTGAACTCATACGGTAAACTCGCCTCCCGACCTCCTCTGCTTTTCCTTCGGCAGACTGGAACTTCTCACACACTTTTGGTACGAGGAGGACTTAAACTTGCTTAGGACAGCTGAGCAGCAGGCACAAAAGTTGGGCTTGCCATAAGCAGTAGGGATTTAAAATCGAGGACAAACTCCATCAAAAAGAAAAAGCCTGGAAATATTGATATCTTAGAATATGCGAGGAAATGACCCGTTTTAGTTACTCTGCACCAGTTTGTGTAGTTTTGAAAATGAATTTGAAGTGTCTTTTCCTTTGTAGAATTTTACAACAAATTTTGATTTAGATTCGTTCAGTTTCTGCGTGTTTGTTTTTTTGTTTCTTAATCGTTTTAGAACAGCAAAAAATAAATTTCTGCACAAATGTGTTGTGCAGGAAACAGGATCGCAGCTGTCTAGTGAGCAAGGGCTGCTTTGCAAATTCTAAATATTTGATCTAATTAGCATTTGGTGTGAGTTCCTCTTAATCATATTAAATAGCGCAATGTGGAGTTAAGGAAAGGATGAGGTATCACAGTCTGTCTGGACCTGTCCAGAAGGACAGAGGGGGAGAGGAGAGGATTAAGAAATGAAGCAGCAGGGCAGAATTATCAGTTGCAGTCTTACCGTTGGGTTTGTTGGTGTAATTAACTTTTTTTTTTTTAAATGTGTAAGGCCAGGGAGCTGGTAGAGCAGGTGCTTAAGCAAGGCATCATTTTTTATATGATTTTAAAGACCTTGACACGCGTGAAGTGCTTGGTATTTATGGTGTTAACCATCATAACAAAACCAATTTTGCGTTAACATTGGACGTCACTGTTGCCCATAGGGCAGTATAGGATATACTGAAACATTCTAACAGTTCTGTTGATTTCATGTCGGTGGAATGATGTGGGTGAAAATACTGCTTGGAAGCTTTTAGAAAAGCAGGTTAAATTCCATCGAGTTGAACCACTTCACCTCATTGAGCAAATGACGTCGGTGGTGGACCATAATTTCTTCTCAGCCAAGTTTTCTTTTCTTTGTTGTTGTACCTGATACTTTACCTGTTTGGTGGAGACTGAGAAGCAGGGATGGAATTAGATGACATACCAACGTAGGGTGTGTGTTCTCGCATTATTTCATCATTGTTTTAGTTTCAGCGCAGCGTCTTAATTTCATCCAGCTGGCATCTTTCCCAGAACACTTTCCTTCAGTTTTTTAAACTGGGAACCTCTCTTCCTTTGCTTCCCGCTTGTTTATTTTCATTTTGTGTCTGTGTGTACTTGTAGAGCGGAGGACAAGAGTCTCCGAAAAAGGTTACATGTTAGGAAGCTGGAAATCACAGCCTTTGAAGTAGCATTGACGCTTGTTTTATTGTTAAAGTGTTGCCAGCCTCCTGCTTCCAAAACAAAATATCTGTTCTTTGTGTACTGATACCAGGGGAATGCTGGATTTTGAAAGCTGGAACACCAGGCTTAAAAGATGTGGCATAGGAATTGAAGACGAATTTGGAAATGCTCAGTGTTGTTTGGGTTTAGGGTGGTTTTGTTTTGTTTTGTTTCTCCTCCTGAGATGTGCAAAATAACAAGGGTCAGAGGAAGCTGACACCAGACTGATAGGTGGAGGGTGAGCAATGTATTGACAGCTGCTGATGTGCATCAAGCACTGCAGCAACACAAACAGCCACCTATTTTCACTTGCATGGGCGGCGTGCCGTGTCCCCAGCCAACACCGAATGGGAGCAGGGTGCTTGATAATACTACTTGATTTTCAAAGTTGCAGATATCTCCTCTGAGTATATGCTAGCTGTTAAACGAGGATGACTTTAAACTTTGTGTCCTTGTGTGTTCAGAATACGGTCAATAAATTGGAAAACTGTATATGCGTATTTTAACCAAAAAAGGAAGTCAGGGAAGTATATTAAATCATTGAAATGCTCGTCAATTATCATAGGGAGATTAGGTGACGCAGTAATGGTGAGAAGAACAATGGCATGGGAAGCCATTGTATGTTGTAGTCACATTAGCATTGATTAGTTATCTTTTTCATTACCAGTTTGCTAGGAAGGACCACTGCAGTGCAAAATTAGTCCTTACTGCCAGCTGCTGCAGCAAATAAATAATTGAACCGATATGCTATAGAGTACGTTTAGGGAAGTGAAAGTAACTGTAGAGGTCTATGTTTCTTAAAGCGTGTCCTCTCTTGTGTCTTGGCAGGTTATGGAGACAAAGGATATGCTTTACATTGTTACTGAGTTTGCAAAGAATGGAGAAATGTTTGGTAAGTTCTCACTGCAGTAGCTAACAGTTCTTTAGAGATCACAGCCTTATTGTTGTCATTCCTGAGTAATCTATGTTCAGATTAAAGATCCAGAGTTGGTGTTGCCAGCTGTCAAACAGCAAGTACTACACCTGAAGGACTACAAAATATTCCTCTAGGTGTTTCTAAGTTTTGTGTCTCTTTTATTTTGTCTTGAAGATCATCTGACCTCCAATGGGCACTTGAGTGAAAGCGAAGCACGGAAGAAGTTCTGGCAGATTCTTTCAGCAGTGGAATATTGTCATAGCCACCACATAGTGCACAGGGATCTCAAAACAGAGAACCTTCTGCTGGATGCTAACATGAATATCAAGTTAGCAGGTAATGAGAAATGCACGCTTACTCCATAGACAACATTAGGCATGTAGACAAATTCGGTCTCTCTAGCATGATCCAATAAATGTATTTATGGTAACTGAAAGTTAAACAAAGTTACTGACATTTCTCTGAATATGAATACATCCTCTGGACAAAAAAGAATAGTTCAAATGAATGCGCGGAGAACAAAGCGCAGCACCTGCTCCCCTCCCTCTGTTTTGTGCTACTTCTGAATGGTTTGTGGTTGAGTGTTGTCTTACACCAGACTTTCACCTGCCTTCCAGACTTTGGCTTTGGGAACTTCTACAAGTCAGGAGAGCCACTCTCCACTTGGTGTGGAAGCCCACCCTATGCAGCTCCAGAAGTTTTTGAAGGCAAGGAGTATGAAGGACCTCACCTTGATATATGGGTAAGCACGATATTCCTTAGAAATTGCCTTTCATGCTTTGTTATGGTCTGTGAGCTTTCAAAATCGTTCCTTCTGCTGGAGTCACTCATGCTCTGTGCTGTTCTCTGTTGACAGAGCCTTGGGGTGGTGCTGTATGTCCTTGTCTGTGGTTCTCTGCCTTTTGATGGACCCAATTTACCGACTCTGAGGCAAAGAGTGCTGGAGGGGCGGTTCCGCATCCCATACTTCATGTCCGAAGGTGCCTTTTTTTTTTTTTTTTTTTTTTCCAGATCCTTAATGTTAGAGAAGGGACTGAGAATAAAGGAGTAGCTATCTCTTTCTTGAGGCAGTGACCGGATGGGACTGGTTTTGCAGCTGGCAATCACCTTGTCTTCATGCATCTAGGAATTTCTGTAGGGCAGCACTTAAGTTCAGGGACTGGTTGTGCGTGTTCTCTTTTTCTGGTATCTACTTTATAGCGCACCTAAAAGGCTGTCGTTTAATTTCTTAGAGTATCTCTATAGGTTACAAAAATAATTGAAACTCTAGCTGTAGAAACAATCACTCACAAAAGAGAGAAGTTTTTAATGAGAATAGCCTGCAATGCTGAGGTGGGTGTACTTCTCCTAAGATATTGCAACTATGCAGAAGTGGTACATTTCAGTGTGGCTTTGCCGCCAAGGAGAGCAGAAATAGTGACGCTTAACACTATTTCTTGAATGCTTGCACTTGAGCAGTCTGGAAGAAAAAAGGAGATGAGGGGTGTTATCATCTCTTTCTGATTTGGATTTGAAAACAAATGAACATGCCTCTCTCTTCAGCTGAATAGTAACTTTTGAAGTCTGACCTCTATCAGTTTTAGACATTAACAACTTTGATTCCCTGGTTATATACAAATAAGCAGTATGCTTGGACCAGGAATTTGTATGTCAGTGTGTACAGTAGTTCTGTACTAAATTCTAACTTATTTCAAGTGGGTGTAACATCATTAAGCCTACATCCATTCAAAATTAGCCCCCCTGCAAGGTGGAAGGCCACCTGCAACCTACTGTTAGCCAATACAGCGTCATTTCTTGTAATGACATCTGGCTTCTATTAAATGTTTGTGTACCTCTCCTGTGTTTGTTTGAATATTTAGTAGTCAAACTATGCATCAGCTGCTCAGAAGGCTTTAATTCGTGTTTTTATAGATGTCGAACACTGGTGGTGGGAAAATTTTCTTAGCAATGAAGCTCAACGGTCATTTTTACCCCCTTGCTCATGAGTTTATCTGTGTCATCTAGACTGTGAAACACTAATCCGACGGATGTTGGTCGTGGACCCAACCAAACGAATAACCATTTCCCAAATAAAGCAGCACAAATGGATGCAAGCTGACCCATCTCTTCAGCAGCAGCAGTCTTTGTCCTTCTCCATGCAAAACTACAACTCCAACCTGGGTGACTACAACGAACAGGTCCTTGGGATCATGCAAACACTTGGCATTGACAGGCAGAGAACTGTTGAGGTGAGAACTGCTTGTCCCTTCCATATATTTTCAGGGACTACCAGGAATGCCAATGGTGCAGTCATTTGTTGTTCAGTGACTAGCCTTGATCCGGTGTCACAGTGTAGTAAAATCTTCCCTTCCCTTCTGGATTTCTACTAATTTTTTTTGAGTACGCTATTATGAAGCCTTAATGATGAGTTGTGGCTGCTCGTATCTTGAGTTACCTGAAACTCAAGGGTTTTTTTGATGTTTTCTAGTCTCTACAAAACAGCAGCTACAACCACTTTGCTGCGATTTATTACCTGCTCTTGGAGCGCCTCAAGGAGTATCGAAGCAACCAGCTATCCACTCGCCCAGCAACTGGCCGTCAGCAGAGGCCAAGGAGCTCTGAGATCAGCAATGCTGAGGTAAGGAAGGGCATTGTTTACCTGGGAAGCTGTGTCTGTGGGCTCTCTTTTCCTGCCACTTTCTATGGGAAAATACAAAATAGCAACTCTGAGAACCAATTTGGATATTTGCACCCCCTGATAGGACACAGTCTACTGTTCTTAAACA
Organism: Penelope pileata; assembly: GCA_013396635.1. NCBI lineage: Eukaryota > Metazoa > Chordata > Aves > Galliformes > Cracidae > Penelope > Penelope pileata. The sequence goes on from WBMW01000614.1 coordinate 1,072,492, forward strand.
GTAATGGCCTGTAGATCATGATCCACAGAATAGTTTACCCCTGGTGCAAGTCAACAATGAGCCAAAGGTCAGGCTTCTCACAGAAATGTGCCTTCTCAGGCACGGTTCAGTGACACTTCTTTGTTACATGTCTTGTAGGATCCTCAGAAATACTCCATGATTCAGTTTGTTTTTTTCTTTCTTTTTCTTTTCCTCACCCTTAGCCCCTTTAAACTGTGCTCTGGTGCCTTTTCAAACTGTCCTTCCAATTTAATTGTCTGACTTGGGAGAAGGAACGTTGTGTTTGTGTTGGCATTGAAAGGGTAGCTTTGTTAATTTTGATAGAAAGTGCATGGAGAAGACTTGCGCAGAAGGTGTCTGAAATTCCTTGAGCCTACAGTATTTGAAGAGTCACATGGAACTGCGGTGTATGTGATGGCTTCTGTGCATCTCTCTCTGCCTTCAGATGCCTCAGGACAGTCTCACTAGTGAAACCCTGCGATCATCTCTGCTTTACCAGCAACCTCAGAGTCTGATTCAGCCGTCCTTGCAGGCAGAAATGGACTGTGACATGAATAATCCATTACAGGTGAGTGTGTTAAACTAAACAGTGTGTAACTGTGTCTTTGGTGTTTGTTTGTTTTTAAATTGTTCTATTGATCCAAAAGGACAGAGGTTGTGCCTGTTTTCTCTCTCTTGAATCTTTTTTTGGCACTTGGGCATGGTGTTGTAGTGGCCTCTCAAGTGGTCTGTCTACTGAAGACATGCCACAGAGCTGTGAAGAGTATTAAAATGCAGTTCAGAAATAAGGGAAATGACCTTCAGTTTGTGAACTGACGTGTTTTGCAGCCCATGTTCTTTCCTGTGGATCCCAACTTCAATGGGCTCTTTCGGAATCGCTCCATCTCCCCCAGTAGCCTTCTGGAGACCACCATTAGTGAAGAAGTAAGGCAAGAGAAGGAGCTGGAAGATGAAATTAAGGCGTACGACCACCCCATCCACATCCCTAGCAACGCCAGCCGGAGGCACACGCTGGCTGAAGTCACCACTCATTTCTATCAGCATGCCCCTCCATGTAAGTCTGGGAGCAATGAAGGTTGTCCCTAGTTAGAGGAAAATGGCAGAGAAAGTGTGCCATAGCAGACAGGTGCCTGGGGTGTATATGCTGGTTTTAACTGCAGTAGGAAAGCCCAGAAAAGAGGTCTGTACTCTGCCCTCCCTGGTTCTGGGTTCTGACTTCCCATAAATAAGCACAGCTCTTCAGGAAGGGACACTCCACTGTTATATTTCATCTAGGTCTTTTTAGAGGGAGCGTTCTCACAAGCAGGACGTAACTGTTCTCTGTTTGCTTCCACTGTTTTAGTGAGTGTTTGTGTGCATGCGTGCCTGAATGTAAAAAAAAAAAAAAAAAAGTCATTGCTAACTGTACTGGGTACATATCCAGACCTCCCTGAACTAAACAAAGAAGCAAAAATGCTCACAAAACAAAAATATTATGTAGGAGCTGTTGTGCTAAGAAAACACTGTAGGCTTGGAGCTGTTGGCAGAGCCCTGCCAGCTTGGCAGGAGCCCAGATTTAGATTGTTGATTGTTGACCCTGTGCTGGAGTCAGGCCCCATGGCAGCATGAGTTGCTGGACACCTCTCTTGCTTGCAGCTGCTTATTAGTGCCAGTGTAGGTGGGCAGAATGCTATGATGTCACATTTGTTCCTTCCTGTACTCATCTTGGGAATGCTCTCCGTCCTTCCTTCCCCTCTGCAGGTATAGTCATTTCCTCTTCAGCAAGCCCCACAGAGGGAACTAGTTCAGACAGCTGCCTTACTTCATCTTCAAATGACAGCTCAGTGGCCCTGAGCAGATGTTTGGCAGGTCAAGTAATGACGGGGAGCCCAGCCACAGCTAGGATGACATCACCCTTCCTAGCTTCCCAGTCTGATGCTCCGGTGTTACAAGCCCAGGGCTGCATGGGAGGTGCTTCTCTCCTGCCTGTCAGCTTCCAAGAAGGAAGACGAGCATCTGATACCTCATTAACTCAAGGTAACTCCCTCCTTGCTTTGTTATTGGGATGCTGCATCCTTCTAATGGCTGCTGGAAGAGTAGCATGCAGGTATACTTGCTTGCCTGTATGAGGGTTATGCTGAGGCCACTTGGATATTCTGCCTCGTGTGTTCATGGTTCCTGAGGAAGGTGCTGAGGTGGGAGGCTCTCACATAGTGTTTCAACATGCCCATGAAGATATTTCTGCTGCCGTGAGTGGGATGGCAGGCTCCACCCTCCTCCTAAAATATGGAATGCTCACTGTGTTTTCTAGCAGCTTTGTCCTCTGCTGTGCATGTGCCCCTCTACACAAGGGTTCAGCTATCCCAAACCCTGTTCCAGCACGTCAATTTTGCTCTGTCCATCAGGCAGAGACATGAACGTGAACTGAAGAGTCATGATTTCTCCTAGCACAGTGTTCATGTTAATGAAGGCAGCTGCCCAGAAAGGCTGATCTGTAAAGCAGGCTCTCAGGCAAATGCTAAGGAGGATTGAAGTGCATTTCTTTTTCTCGTGTCCCACAGGCTTGAAGGCTTTTAGGCAGCAGCTGCGGAAGAACGCTCGAGCCAAAGGGTTTCTCGGCTTGAACAAAATCAAAGGCTTTGCTCGGCAGGTGTGTCAATCCTCATCATCTCGGGCTGCAAGGAGTGCCATGAGCCCTTTCCAACACACGCAGCCGAACACCTGCATCTACAGCAGCAGCGGGAGCAGCAGAGAGGGAAGAAGCCTCTTGGAAGAGGTGCTACAACAGCAGAGGTGAGAAGCTGGCCTGGAGGAGTTGTGCTGTTTTCCTTGGGGTTGTTTTGGGTAGGGGCAAAGAAGAAGTAAATACAGTGAAGAGGCTGGGGAGTTTGGTCACTGGGGATTCCTTTCCTCTCAAGTTTGCTGTGTGGCAGCAGATAAACTGCTTAGCTTCCTTTGTGGCTTCCTGCACTGGCACGCGTAACACAGGACGTGCAGTTCCACTCAAATCTCAATGTCCAAGTATTTGGAGGTCACTGGATTGAGAAGCAGTTTAGTACTGCGGGGAAAAACATTACTTCTCCCTATTGCAAGCTGTGTTTTTCTTTGTTAGTTTTGGGAATGATTTCTTTCCTTCTCTGCCTTCTCCTGTAATTTTCCCATGGCAAGGAAGTGAGACCTTGTAATTTGGAAAAGTTACAGCCCGCAAAGGCGGCACGGTTCCAGCAGCCTCAAATGTCATGTGCGATGGCACCTCTTCTTTCCCACAGAAGCAAGATGGAAAATTGAGTTTCCGGTTTGTCTGTACACGTTGTCTCTAAAACACCTCTTATTAGCAGGCCAAATTGTGACTAGGTAACTTCCTGGTGGTAGTCTCAAACTCCAACGTGAGGAAAAGCTGAGTGAAAACACATTGACCTGGCATGATAGTCGGTTTAATCCTATGGTCTGGGTAGGGAAGAGGTTCAGTGCAGAGAAGGAAATAAAGGGGAAAGTTAGGATTGGGGTGGGGGCGGGAGAGGAGGCAGGAAAACTTGAACTCGTCCTAGCAATGCAAATTAACGTCTTCCATCCTTGGGCTTTGTTCAGAATGCTCCAGCTCCAGCATCACCAGCTACTCCAGCCAGCTTGTCCCCTGACGTCTCAAACATCCGCAACAAATTGCCTCCCCCCGTCTGATAGCGCAGGTACCTGCAAAACATCCAATTCTCTTCTGTTGTCAGAGCTTCAAAGAGAGAACTCATTTGAGCTGGCCTTTGGTGGCAACGGCCAACTGCTTCAACCTCATTTCTTTGGTGTCAGCGTGTCACCGGTGTCCTCAGCAGCTCACCTTCTGGACACTCACCTGTACATCAGCAGCAACGTCTCTCCAGTTGGCACCACCTTCTCTCAGCAGAGCTTCTCTGCACAGCCTCCGAGCTACGATGCTGTCACTTTGCAGCACGGGGATTGTGAGATGGAGGACCTGACTTCCAACCAGCTAGGGAAGTTTGTCCTGGTCAAATGAGAACTCTGGCTGCTGCCGCTCACGCTGCTCTTTTTGCGAAGAACTTGCACCACTGTTCCATGGCGTGTGTAGGTCCATGGCTGGTGTCGTGTGGACGAGTGACTCTCAGAAGCAATAAATTTTGAAGTATGTGAAGAGGCTGTCTGGCTCCGAAAGCTAGCAACTTTATAGAACTGAAACAAGCAATATGTATGTCTTTTTGCTTCTACTATTCTTGCACTGAACAAATACGAATAGAAACTGAATTTTTTAAAGGAAAAATAATGATGGGGAAGATGGGTGGGGCATTTGTGGGGACAGGGAGGGATGTGGTTGGGGAAGAAGTCTTCGGTACTGTACTCAAGTCAGACCAATACAGCTCTGCTGTTATGCAAGATTAGCAGCTGTCAGTAGTGGTGACACAGCAGGGAGAGGCTTTTCAAAGAAGGGACCAGAGCCTCCCTCTTTCACAATATTCATTTATGGGTTTGTGAAGATGATTACCTCTTTTAAAGAAAATAAACAGAAAACCAGTGGCATGCAACATTATGCATTCATAGAAGACAAAAATGGAAGCATTGCCATTTGTTGGATTTTTTTTTCCCCCTCCTGTTAACACTCGTTTTATTTTAAAGGAACCAACCTCCCCATTCCACATCTCCCAGATCTGTATACTTTAAATGAAAACTGTGAACTTTCTGCTTGATATGTCAGCTAGAAAACCTTTTTTTTAAGAGGGAAAAGAAAAAAAAAAAAGCCGACAACCAAACAGCATTCTAATTAGCACAGAGGCAAGTCATCTCTTGAAAATGCATCCCTGGGTATCAGGATCCAAATTACATGCTGTCTGGTCTTCTGCAGGGATGGTTTTTGTGGGGGTGGCGTGTGTATATACATACACACACATGCACACACCCGTGTATTTTGTTGGTCTAAATAATCTTTAGGTATCTTTATAAATGCTAAGTTTTTCCGTATTCCTGCAGAGGCACCGAGGAGGGAACCGTTCCTGCTGGTGGGGTGATGGGAAGCGTTTTCCTTTTAAAAAGCCCTCCTGGAGATTGCCGGCACAGTTGCCTGAGGGGTATTTCTTAGCGCTGCACATCGTTATTTCCGCTGCTAATTATGTTTTTATGCATTTCATTATCAGGGTCCAAATAGAACTGACTCTTGGGGAAATGTGCAATATTGAGGTTATAATTATATACTGACAAAGACAAAAGGAATAGGCTAGAACAGAATTCCGCTCTAACAGCGTACGGCTATTTCTGAACAAAACTGTATTAAAAGTGAGTAAAAGAGCACAATCTTTGGGCGTTTGCTTTTGGTTGGCTTGTTTCTGGCATATTAGCAAAATGAGGTTTTGGATTAGGTAGGTGTTTTTCCGTATGGTTTTTAATGCTGTATATGTATATAAATAGGAAGCAGAAAACTATCTAACACTAGTCATTTTTTATATTTTGTAATATGCTTATATTGTGTTTCTGGTATAACCCCACCCCCCTCCCAAGGCAGAGCGCGACTTCTGGCGGCATCAATAGGAGAAATGCCTCGGTGTAAAGGGGAGACCAGGCTGTGCCCCTACAGGAATGGGTAGGGTAGGGCGCTCAGACCATGGAAGCAAGCAGGTGAGCAAACAGCGAGCCAGTTTGGCTGGAAGTTACCATTCGAGTGTCAGAAAACAGTCACATTTTGTCTCAGTGCTTCAAGGACCCATCTCCCCCGTGTGACACAGGGTGCCTTCAAGTTACCTTGGCTTCGCGCAACCTGCAGTATTACGCATTTGCAAATAATAGAGAGACCTGTTTTAATTTTATTTTTTTTGTTGGTTTTGTTTTGTTTTTTAAAGAAAAAGCCAAAGACTGACCAGATTAGTTAGTGGGAGTAGGAATGGTTGAAGATGTCGTGTGGCTCTGTCTGTGGCTCTCCATAACAACCTCCTGATCTGCGTGGAGTATCCGTGTGTCTGTACTGGTGCAGCTCCAGCTCGCCACTGCTGCTACGTGGCCTGGGAGCTTCAAAGTGAGGGAAAATTGCTCGAGTTGGATTTCTGAATGAGTGGTGCCTTGCAGCAGAGAAAACACCAAAGTCTCACCCTAAATTATAGTGATTTAAAAACAAAAAAAACAACAAAAAAAAAACAACAAAAACCACCCCACACAGATGACATGGAGATGGCTGGTGAGGAGGGTGAGAAGAAGCCAGCTCGTCACAAAGCAGCAGCAACTTTGCCTTCAGTTTTGTAAGGGATAGCACGCATACTTTCAGCGCAGATTTTCCTCCTCAACATTTGTTCTGTTTAAATGCCATGGATCTAAAGGCCACAGGTTCTTTTGTTTCCTGTCCTGAGCAATGACAAGCACTTTACTTTCGTAGTATTTTTTTTTTTTTTCTTCTCCAATTGCTGTAGAACCTCTTTGGAATTCTTGCTGGAGCAGAAAGAGGTCATTTTAAAAAGTTTGGGGTTTTTTTGTAGATATCTTGACAGTGCTGTTCTGCAGACTGCAATGCAATAGGGTATTTAAAGACACTACGTGATTGGTTTAATTAAGATGTATAGTTTATTTTTTATCATGACTGAACAATCATTTTATTTCTTATGTTAAAATGAGAGGTGTACACCAAAATGATTAGTCGATGTGTTTTATTTAATATTTAAATAAAAAACGTTTTAAAATTGTCGTCCTGCCTGTGATTCCGTGGGGTTCTTCCTCCTGCTGCTCTCTGCGGTGTGACGCCAGCTCCAGCTCTGGGTGTGCGACTTGCATAGTTAAGACTCATTTTAAAGCCTGAGCCCACAGGACATTGCTGACACTTTCTATTACGTCCTAAATGAAGAGGAATGGCCGGCTCACAAATCTGATAATGGGATATTGAGCCTTTCGCTGGTAGGCAATCTGTCTGAATCTAACCCAAGTCTGTAGTAATCGGGTTATAAAATCTGACAGTTAGAGAGGTCTATGGAGTGAAAATGGTCAAGCGTGGTTTAGTCATTACCAGATGAGCAATCCATCCGTGTCACCTTGATCTAAAAGAGGCCTCAGCCAGATTAAGGCAGCGATGGAAAAAGAGCAGAGAGGAGAGCAGAGATTCCAATGGTGGTGGTGTTTCTCCTTTGAAGTACAAAGAAAAATTCTGGAGGTACCTGCTGCAGCTCTGTGAGCAATTTGCTTGAGGGCAAGGAGGGGTTTCACCTGCAAAGGAACACCAACATGTTTGCAAGCTCTGGTTTAACCTTATAAAACCCAGCAAAAAAAAAAAAAACATTAAAAATGAAGGAAAAGAAATCGGACTTCATTCTGAACTTTTATTTCAAAATCCACCTATCACAGTTTGGAGACAGCATTGGGAAAGCAAATCTGTGAAGTTAAACATCTGGCTGGGGGCAACAGGGATAATAGTTGCTCATTCTGGATGATGGAAAGGAGTTGTTCGCTGAGCTGGAGTTTGCAGAGCTCTGCGTGCGTTTGCCACGACTCTTGAACTGGCAGCAGAATGCCACGCATCTGTTTCTTCTAGGGTTGTGTTTTCGATGTGGCTGCATCCAAAGCTAGGATTTTCGCAACTATTAAAAAAAAAAAAATGGAGGTGCTTTTAATTATTTTTGCCTGGCTTTTAATATGACCTGGCTTAAGAATAATCCCAGCTGCTATTTCAACAGGGTTCTCAGGGCATTATTTTAAACCCCAGCAATTCTGTGAAATCTCAAAAAGTTGCTTCTTAATGGACATAAATCTGTGCAGCTCCACCAACTCGTGCTAGCATCACTGACCCTTGGGTATAGAGGGATCTTGACAGCATCATGATTTCTTGGAAATGGTCGGGAAAACAAGAACAAAGAAAACATGGGACCGTGGTCTGTGTTTCCACATGTACACTGTTTCACTCTTGGTGCTTTAGTCACCGGCTTCCTGCCTTTCCTCTGACATTTGCCTCTGCTCCTGTTTACCATGTTTGGTTTTGTCCCCAGTATCTCTCGAGATGCCGTATTTCTTGGCTTCTTTTCTCACGTTACAGCTCGGTGCCTGGTACTTTTCCTTTCTTTTCCTGCCTGGGATTCACACTGTGTTCCCTCCTTTCAGATGGAACTTTAACCATAGCCCCAAAAGCAAATAGTCAAACCTTGTTGTTTTGTTTTGTTTTGTGTGCTTTTTTTTTTCATTTATTTGTTCAAAGGAAGTGCTTAGAGCTGGCAGGAGATGCCGTCCCACTAGCAATGAAAAACGCAGGCTGCTTTTGCATGGAGGAAGTTGAGCAGGAGCAGCAAGCTGAGTGCTTTGGTGCCAATGTGTCCCGGCCACGGGAGTGAGGGCCTCTCCCAGCCCCTCTCCTCCTGCCCTACTGCTCATCCCAGAGCCACCGCCTTCTTTCTGGCTGCGTCCCCAGCAGCAGTCACACGTTGTTGTGGTGTCCTGGCCTGTGTCAGCTGGAAAAGGAGAAGCGGCAGAAGGGAGAGCGGTTGAGCTCCCAAAATTATGGTGCATGAGATGGAAAGCGACCGGTGCTTCCATTTTACTCATCCTGCAAAGTGAGAATAAGGCACGCTTCATGCAATGAAGGAGAATTAATTTAAGAACTAATAAAAGGAAATATGTGCCTCGGGAGAGCACTGCTTCGAGTGCGGTTGCTGGCTTATTTCATGGCTGCTAACTACTTTGAGCGGTGACAGTTAAATCAATGATAAAGGTAATCCACTGTCACGGTTTGTGGATTTAGCAGCACATCTGTGGGAGATCAAGAAAGAGCTGGTCTTTGGTACAGACTGCCAGGGGCGTGAGAGGGAGATTTTTAGGACAGAAATGCCTTTCTCCCAAGGCATCATGCATTAGTGCCTGCCAGAGGCAAGATGCTCGCATGAGGCAAACAAACCTGATCACCGCCTGCAATAGTTTCCTAATATACATTTTATGTCGTATGCAATGTATTACCCAGTGTCAGTGGCCCAGACCAAAGGCACAGCTAATCAGACTGCTCATTTCAGAAGCAGACATGTAGAGAAAGGGCAAGAGAAGCACAATCCCTCCGTGGTATTACCAGCCCAGTAGTGAGCGAACTGCGGTAAAAGGAATTTGTGACTGGCATCTGGGTCATTGTGTTGAACAGCTGCAGAGGGGTAAAGCCTCCAAGAATCCAGCTAACCTCTTTTTGGATTTTTTTTTATATTTCTGGCCTCCAGAGCATCCCATGACAGTGAGGACAATGAGTGTCATCATTCAATTTTGCATTGTGTGGAAGAAAGGCTTCCTTTTCTTTGTATTGGGCCTGCAGCCCAATAGATCAGCTTGTGCTCCCTTCCTCTTGTTACAGGAGATGCAAGGAGTAATGTTTCCCTGTTCACACCTCCATGCTGCTTGGGAGCTGATGGGAGCTCTCACAGCCCATCCCTGCAGAGCTGGCCATGCAGAAGAACACTGCTGTAGTCTGCCCATCCATGGAAACGTTGCACCTTTCTGGGCCATCTCTTCCATATCTTCTCTGATTCTTCCCAATCCTCCATGTGCACAGAACTCTCTCTGTTTTTGAGGCATGGGTACAGAGGAAGTGCTCTTGTTTTCATTCCCTGGTTGTGCTACAACAACTCCTAAAGCTCTCTTTTGCCTTTTGACAATTGTGGAACAGAGAGTTGGAGTTTTCAGCAAAATCAGTGACTCTGAGGTTTCCTTCCAGGCATGTTGTTTTAGAGCCCCAATGGGCTTTTTATGGCTAGGGCTGGCGTTCCGTGCGTCCCTCGCTTTGCATTTACTGCTGGTGAATTGCATAGGTCATTTCATTAACCCAGCCTTCAGTTTTCTGAGCTCACTCTGCGTCTCCTTGCAATCGGACCATTTGTGAGCGTGCCAAGTCACCCAGGTCCTGACACTGATGGGTTTGTGACACTTGGCCTCTCGCTCTGCAGAATGTACTCGTTCCTGTTATATCACATTTATCTGCATATCCAGCTCCTGTGCTCTTCGTCGCAGTTTCTGTCAATTTGCCCTGTGTGGATGCCCACATACAGGTCTCTGGATGACCTCCAAGAGCCCTTTCTAGAAATTAATGTGACATTTGCCACCTTCCACTCCTGTGGTGCCACATCATTTCAACAGTTGCTGTGGTATTGTACTGAATAGGTCAGCAGTTTCAGCTCTGAGTTCCCTCAGAACTCCGAGTGAAACTGTCTGCTCTCACCGATCCTCTACTCTTATTTTTACTGTTTTACCCCAGGTCTCCTGTACTGACTCCTCAGTTCTGGATTGTTTCCGAGGCTTGCTCCCCGTGGAGCCAGCCACTGGTGCGGGAAGGAGGCAGGGCATCAAATGGAGCAGACCTACCATGAGTGGACGGCTCTGCACAGCCAGCGCCGAGCCATGCAGACCACGGTGTCCCTTTGGCTCCTTAGACAAGCGAGTGACACAGTGGTGACAGCAGCGGTGGGCACCAGCGAGTGCCCGGCTCAGTGCCACGGGCCCTGCGTTACGTCCTCACAAGATGGCAAGGCCTCTCTCCCTCTGCTGTGTACAGGAGAGGCAGACTAATTTATGGATTGCTTCCCCAGCTGATGTGAACTGGCCTTGCTAAATCAAAATGAATGCAGCGGCACTGCATTATGATATTAATGCTATTAGCAGCACATTAGAGCTCTGACCTCCAGAGCCAGACAATCTCATCCTTTGTTTCTCCAGCCACTGAAGCAGTAAATTTAGGTGCATTGCTTTTGGCAGAGCTTTTCCCGAACCAGGCTGGGGCTCGCTTTTATTTCTCCTGCGCCTTGCTCCCCTTTCCTCTCCCCCTGGTCAAATGTTTTTGCCTTATTCTGTGACAGCAGAAACATCTTAGTTAAGAGCTGGGAAGGATCATAGAAATTCTAACTAAGAGCTCCCTGCCTGTCCTTGCTGATCGCTGCTGCCACATTTGCTGGTGAAGGAGCACTGCTGTGATTTGGTGATCTCTTCTCCGGAGGCAGGCGGTGCTCCGGGCCTGTCCCACACTAATTGTCCCAGCCACCTGTGTACTTACGGACAGATCTCCTCCTGCAAGCTGCATCTTGCAGAAACTGAGCTCTGAACACCTCTGTTCACACCAGATGGAAAAAATGCAGCAAGCCATTTGCTTTTAGCTGCTTTGCCTTTCTTGATTAACACCTTAAACTCTGACATTTGCTGGGGTATGGGCTGCCTTTCTGTTCCTTACACCGAGTGGAGATAGTTGTGCAGGGTTCAGCTACATGTGTTCTTTCTTCTTCCTGCTCACCCCTTGTATGGCAGCAACTGCTTTTACTGAAAACATAAAATTAGATTTCCAGGAATGCTTATGCACATGCCCTTGAAATCCATTTTCCATGAACATTTTTGCTTTCTGTTCATGGAAAGCGAGCACAGCAGGAACGGGGACACAGAGCCACCAGATTAACTGCAAAGCTGGACAGGTCAGGCAGTTCTATGATTGTGCTGCTTTCCCCTTATTGCTCTGGGAAAAACTGGTGAATCGGTCTCAATTTTGGGGCAGGAGGGTGACTAGCTCTCTGCAGAAAGAGTCTGAGCACTTTGAATTCAATTAGATACAGGAGTGAAATGGTGAATCTTTGTTCTGGAGTGGAAAAGTGTCTTCTTTCTGAATTAGCCGGGGCAAGATAGCTTCTCAAGGTTGCTGCGGTGTCTTTGTAATGGCTTTGACACAGAAGTGCAGCTTTAATTCTTAATTGCTCTGCTCTTTATTATAAATCACCGAACAACAGAGCTGATGAGTCTCAGGCATCCCAGCTATGCGGCCTGGTGGGTGGTGTTCCCACGGGAGCGGAGAGAAGCAGAGAGGAACAGGAGGTTTGACGGGGATGGGTGACTTCACGCTGCTCTGCTCACTTCTGCACATCGACTTTTGCTTGGAAGGGGGTCCTGCTGGCAGGAGTCTGACACGTGGAGGTGGGTGCCCTCCCCAGAGGGAAGGCAGGAGAAGCTCCAGATCAGCCCAGGAGACGGATATCAGAGCAGCAGTGGGGAACAGAGGCCCGGTCTCCCTCTTGTGCCCCGTGGTGGTGGCACATCTGGACACCTTTCTGCCCAGCGCTGTGTTTAATGCCAGTGTCTCCACTGATGGTGGGAGATGCTGGCACTGTCCCAGGCAGCAGCAGCAGGAACCTGTGATAGAGGTGTCATTGCAACCAGCCTGTGGGCCTGTGTGTGCTGGCAGATCCTCTGGGAGCCAGGGGAAATGGCCTGGACCTGCTGAGCTTTTGTCACAGCCTTGATGGTCTTCCTTGAAAGGAAGTAAATAATTTTGCTGTGCATGAAAAGCACATTTTTGGGTTAGTCACTGGCTGTGTAATCCACTTTCTCCTGTCTACAGCCCGCTGTCGTGTAGCAGGCACAGGAACAGTCCTCCCTCAGCACGGATTTGGCTTTGCACACCCATAGGTGCCCTCTTGGTCTTGGAGTGAGCCCATCACTCTGCACAGGGCACCCCAGCAGCCCAGGGTCACCAACTGGAACCAACAGCTGGCTGAACTCTACGTGCCACCAAGCCCCTGGGTGCATTCATCCCTCCAGCGAGCAGGATCAACCAGTTCCTCAGGGCAGGATGTGGCCTTAAGTATCCACTCTCTGAGCAATAGGGCAAGCAAGAGGGATTTTTTTCTCCCCCAGTGCATGTTGTTATTTGGCCTTTTCCCAGCGTCCAGCACGCGTGGCCAGGTCACTGCTGCCCTGGAGCTCACCACAGTTTGATGTGCCAGCACGTGGCCACCAGCCTCAAAGCCACGTTTGCCTCCCTGCTAGCTGAGCTGGCTTCACCTGGGTTTGTGGTCTGAGATCATACTTTCGGGTGCGTGCTGTTTGCCAGAGGAGTAAAATCCCAATAAAAGTATAAAAGCTACCAGAGCTACCAGTTTCTTCCCCCACCACGTGAGCCTTTCGCAAAGTTTATGAGGAAATCACAGCGGCGCCTAACTGCACTCAGCAGCAGACTTTGCGTGCCGACACTGCCCAAGTCACTCCCTGCATGCTCAAACCTGGTTGCATCACCAAAACAGGACTGGGCCAAAGTGTTGAAGCAAATCCTTCCCTCTTTTCAGAGGGGAGACGCCTTCCTCCTCCGGGTCTCAAGTGCCAGTGCCCTGCTGGAGTGGGAACCCAGGAGAGGTCCCTGCCCTTGTCCGTCTGCGTCTTGTCCTTGGGGCAAAGCTGGGAGATGGTGTTTGTGTCCTGGCAACAGGAGCTGAACGGGGCACAGGGAAATGGGGGCTGTCAATGCTCAGCAGTGGCAGCCAGTCAAGGACTCACTCGTGTCCCTTCTGCTGCCTGATAGGCATTGAGAGAGGTAAGGTGCACACGTGTGCCTCTGTGAGTGAATGCATGTGCACACGGTGTGCTTTGAATGGCGTGTGGTCCATTCAGAGCCTGAATCAGTGTCATTTCTCAGTATTGCACAAAATCACATTCCCAGAACTAATAATGGCCCTCTCTGGAGCTCTTCCTTCACATAAATGACTTTGTTGATTATTACCTTTTGTCAGCCATGCTCAGCAATGAGGGGCTAATCAGGTTTTTCCAGGGCTCACTAACAGCACAGAAAACTTTTCGTGGACACCAGGACTGAGCTCTTCCCCCCGGCAGGCTGTGTGAAGGCAGGGGAAGCCACACACAGGCTGGCTGCCCTTTGCTGAAGTGTCATGGGTGGCGGCGAGGGTTTCTGATGCCTTCAGAATGATGGGGGGTAGAAGAGGTGCTAAGTTTTGATGATGCCAAGCAGAGAAAGGCCTGAAGTAGGATACTGATGACTTTTTCTTGGAGAGATGAAGGAGACCAGAAATGGAAGCTCAGAGAACGTACTGGTGGGTTTGAATACAGCACTGTTTAGAGGATTGGCTTTTGACTGAGCCATGAGAAATGTTGTGTAGGCATGTGTATACATGGGTATGGAAGAGAGATATTTTTTTAAGAATGAGAATGTCTAGTGCTACCTAGCTCTCTCCTATGCGTTGGGGAACAAACAGGTTCCTGCCTCCTCATGTTTGTTAATATTATACTCACAGTGATGGTCAACTCTATTCAGCACTGGTGCAGCCTCACCTGTGTGCAGCTTTGGGATCCACGATACAAGAAGGACATCAAACTGTTAGAGGACATCCAAAGGAGGGCTACAAAGATGGTGAAGGATCCAGAGGGAAAGAGGTATGAGGAGTGGCTGAGGTCCCTGAGTTTGTTCAGCCCAGGGCAGAGGAGGCTGAGGGGAGGCCTCATGGTGGCCTACAGCTTCCTCACGAGGGGAGCGGAGGGGCAGCGCTGAGCTCTGCTCTCTGGTGACAGCGACAGGGCCCAAGGGAACGGCATGGAGCTGTGTCAGGGGAGGTCAGGTGGGGTTAGGAAAAGGTTCTTCCCCAGAGGGTGGTCGGGCCCTGGCACAGGCTGCCCAGGGCAGTGGTCACGGCCCCACGCTGCCGGAGTTCAAGGAGCTCTCAGACATAGGGTTTCAATTTTGGTTGGTCCTATGTGGAGCCAGGAGTTGGACTCAATGATTCTTGTGGGTCCCTTCCAACTCAGGATACTCAGTGGTTCTATGAAAACTAAATTGTTTCCTGGTGCCACTGATGAGCATGAAGGTCAAACAGAGCAGAACTGTACTGAGAGGAGAAGAGAAAGTTTTCATCAAAAATTAAACTCCTTGAAGGGATGAGGTTTGTAGTAAGGATATTAAAAATCTAAGAAGTGGGTGGTGTGCATTATTACAAGCCAAGATGATCACTGTTTTTTACTCATTTACTCTGTATTGCTTGTTTGTTTACTCTTCTGCTATGATTTTCTTTCTTTTTGGTACAGGGAGAAAGGCTTACATTTTGTCATTCCTAGATTAAGATCAATAGACCTTCGGGCACTTTCTTCCCACAAAAATTCTCAGGTGGAGTCCCCCAGAAAGTCATTAGTTGGAAGAAAAATATAGCAGAGAAGCTGGAAGGTCCCAAAGTTAGTGTTCTCAGTCCAGATTGAGTATTTTAACTCTGAAGAACAACTAAGAGGCACAAATATCCCAGACCTCTTCCTTCACTCTGTAAATGTGACGTGAACTGGGTAGTGAGATGCACGCATAAGTCAGATCCAGAATCTGTGAGTGATGGAAAACGGTTAAGGTACTAACATGTTCCAAAAATGAGTTGTCATTCACGTAACACATAGGTCACTGTGGTCGCTCCAAGCTCCAATGTACATAATATGGGCGTATCCATTTCTGATGTTGCTGCAGCCCTCTTCTGGCTAAGGTCTTGTCACAGAATCACAGATTTATGGATGGAAACAACCTATTAGGTCATCTGAGATGTTCCTCTGCTGGTGCAGATTTATTCCCTCCTGTATATTTTCCAGTGCTTTGTCCAGTCTATTGTTCAAATGACTCAAGCGTCCGCTGCTTCCCTTGAGGGACTATTTCAGAGCCTGACAGACCTTGCTGTCAGAATTTCGTTTCCCGTCATATTCCTTCTAAAGGTTCTTCTGCTTAATTTAGTTACTTACTCTTTCTGCAGAACATTGATGAGGAACAGGACTGTAGGAATACGACATCTACTCCTTATTTATTCTGCTAATTCCTGTTATACCAGTTTTGATGACCCTGTCCAACCTCGTTCTCTTGGGTGTTTATCACCTCACACTCCTCTCCAGGGAGTACAGTCCAGCTTCCACTGGGATGGGCTGATAGGTGCCTTTGGACTTTGGAGGGGGCCAGGAAGGAGGCATTGGCTGTACAGATGCATTTTTCCACCTCATTTTCATTCTGAACAAATCCCTTAAGCTTTTTTATGAATGCAGTGCGTCTGCAATGATATTTGAGAGTGAGACTGTTAGAGCTGTGTGGAAACCTGGAAAATATCAACTATTTGTAAGGAATTTTGATGCTCTATTTAAAGTTTCTTTAATGATTGCCTCCTCCCCCTTTCAGTAGCTATAATTAAGTAATGGGAAAAAGAGAAAAGAATGCAAAGTTCAGGTTGGAAGACAAGCCACCAGGAAGTCAGGAAATTAAAAAGGAGTGTAATAATAATGGGTTTTCCCAAACAACACAAACTTGGCATTGTTCCACAACCCGAGTACTTCATATCATAACGAGAACTACTGTTGGCTTCATGTTTGTGCAGAACTGTAGCCCTTAGCAGCCCAGGCATTAGTTGTAAAGCAAACAGGAACGTCTCATGTCCCCCTGAGGATATTTTACATTGTCACAGTGGTGGAAAAGGCATCCCAGTAGAGGAAAGTCATATCCATGATGTGTAAAGGTGTGACTTTACTAAGTGACAGATAAATAGGAATTTACACTCTGATCTCTTTCCAGGTACTGCTGTGCCTTGTGATCCCTATCCCCTTTCCTCTCGATGCTCACTGCTGCTCCTGGCCTCAGACCTAACTCCTGCAGCCACCCGTGCACCAGTCCAATGCTTTTGGGGGGCATACTTGAGACAAAAGTTCTGAATTGACTCAACTTGCACCTAACGCTCCCAAATACTTATTTGGAAAAATTTTTAAACCAAAATATTTTGCTAAATTATCTTAGAGCAGAGCTGAACACTTAGATGGTCACGGTTGCGATGGGGTAGCCATACATAAGGCAGAGTAGAGGAGGGCAGGAAGGGATCGACTTCCCCAGGAATTGTAATATGGAAAAACAGCCGAAGTTAAGGTTGCTAGGTTGCTTTTAGCTTCAGGGATTTGTGTGGCTTGTAATTATTTGCTAAAATGTGGGCATATCAACATTATTCATTTTGGCATACGTAACATGTAGATATACTCCAATATCCATCCTTGATTCATTCCCTTGGCTGCAGGGTCAGAGACTGAGGGATGCTATTACAAAGCCTTCAGGGAACTTGGCGAGTAGTGGGAATGTGCTGGATCTGTCATGGTTGACTGAGCAGCCACAGCAATACATTCATGATTATGATAGCTGTGCTAAAGGCACTAATTAAGGAAGAAACTTGTGCGCAGAGCTTTAGTTACTTTTTTGTTCGCTTGGTTTTGTTTGCTTCTTTGAACGCACTGCAAGCTTGCTGTGTTTCTGTGACCAGTGGTTCTCAACCTGTGCCATCTTGTGATTAAAGGGTCTGAGAAGGATGAACGGAAAAAGCATTTATTTGTGGGGAGGAGGCCTGGGGAAGTGGAGGGAGTTCTCACAACAGATTTAGACCACGTCAAACCTGCAATACAGCAGTTTATGTCCAGCTGGTCCTGCTGCGTGGGACTGTGGTGATCTAGTTAAGTCTCTTGCAGCTTTGTTTTTATGTGACTCTGTAGCCCTGGATTTGTATGCTTTCCTCTCTACAAATCCTAGCAAAGTTCTGCCTTCTCCTTTTTCTCTTATTCTCTCACCTTGTCTTTCTTTCCTTTTCCTTTCATCTTAGGAAAAATAATGGACTACCAAAAAGGGAAAAACAAAGTCTGAAGAATGTTCCCGTGACATTTTCCTGTAAATATATCCTGGCATAGATTTCCCATAGAGGTTAGCGAGAAAAACCATCATTTTTTATGTACATGTGCACACACACACAAAGAAACTAATCCTTCCTAACACACCACACCAAAGTCATCAGCTAAACAATTTCAGCTGCACGGCCTGGTAAACAGAGCTCGTAGCCACCAGCCTCCAGCACATAGCTGAGCTAAAAGAAAAAGCTTATGCATGACCTGTCTTGGATCAGTCTATGAAGAACGAAGCGGATCTGATTGATGCAACCTCCATGTGAGCACTGGTGAATATGTATTAGTTCAGCACACTGCCCTGTTCGTGGCTTTGAGCTTCCCTTTGCCATTCCTGAATGCCTGAAGGTAGTTCAAGATTGGAACTTTCATTAAGCTCCTTGGAGATATTTAGCAAAGTACACAAGCAAATAGCCTTCTCTCCAACTTTTCAAGGTCACCTGCTTTATCCCCACCTCCTCTTGCTTGCAGCATTCAGCTTTGCCCAGCAGCACTTGGAGCGATGGGAAGGTCTAATCCTGCCTGGCCGGAGTCACACGTGGGATCCCACTCAGCAACAGCCCAAATCCCGCGCAGGTATTGGGGGTGGTGGCCCCTCCAAATGCTCCAGTGATGCCGCTCTTCTCTTGCAGGTTGGCAGGGGACTGTGATGGAGGAATGTACCTGTGGTCCTTGTACTCATTCTGTTTCTCAAGGCAGTGGTCTCCTGCAGAGGCCCTGGCTGTGCCTCATGTGCTCATGCTTTGTCTTTCTCCCCATACTGTCCTCCATGTTGTTTCTTAGCCTGCAGATATTTGAGTTGTTTGATTTGGCTGAGGCACTAGAGGAAATTAGATGTTACTGGTGATCTCTGAAGGTTTCTTTTTTAATACAGATCTGGCCAAAAATTCAGAAGGCTTTTCTGTTCATTTTTCCAATATTCCTTGTGGGCCCACTGAGCATGTATTATCCATGTCCTTCTCCCAGGCCGTTTTTATTACCCCAGGAATCTGCACAAATATTTGGTGGTGCAGTACAGTGCCAGAAAAGCGATCCTTCTGGAGAAATGTCCATTTGCTTGTGTGAGCTGGTTGAGGTGGACAGGTCAGCCAAGCAAGGTGAGCAGGCTCTTGGTGTTCCTCATCTTGCTTCGGCTCAGCAAGAGGCCAAAACACAGTGTCTCACAGAAAAGGAGGAAACAAACCCAAATTTGCAACCAGCCAAGTGTTCGGCCTTGAGACTGTATGGAGATCAGCTGAGGGCTAGCAGTGCTCTTTATTTTATCTGAACTCATTTGTTCTACCATAGCAAAACCAGGATCAAAGCATTTATTGCAGGCCTTTTTATTTTTTCTTCCATCCCTGCTTATTTCCTTCCTGAAGCTCTAATCCTCAGGGCCATCAGAACTGGTTGCTATGGAAGTGACTGAAAGCACAAAGAGAGGATTACGGTTATTATGGTTTCAGGTGAGAGAACAGCGTCGGGTGCAGGCTAAAATCCAGCTGGGCTCTAAGGAACCTCACTGCAGTGAGGCATTAGAGGACTCTCCCTGTTCTGTTGGTGTTGTTTATGTGTTGGCTCTAGCTCCACAGCAGAAAAATGGAAGATGAAGGCTCAAGAAGTAGCACATAAAAAAAGGAGGAGCAGGGCTGAGAGCAGGGCTCTATGGGGTTGAGCCCAGCAAAGCTGAAACACCTCACTGAAATGGGTCTGGCAGCAGTGCCATTGGGCTGGGGGCTGAAGCTGGATCCGCTGGTTCTGTGGGGTTCCCCCAGTGCTGTCGCAATGGCCAGAGTCAGCCAGTGTGTCCTTCCACTGCTGCAGAAGGTCGTCCTCCACACAGCCGTGGTCACTGTTTGTCATGATACACTTGTGTGTAGGTGCAGAATGCAGCATGGTTTGGCTAGCTGAGGTCTGAAAGGAAAAATGAGAGGAGTCTCTCTGCTGACACAGCTCAGGGAAACTGTGCTAGGAATAACCCTGCTGCTGCACAGCTGTTAAAATCGGGCGGTCACTAGTGCTGCTTGGATGGGAGGGCAGCCAGGCCCTCTCTGCCCGGTGGGGAGTACAGGCCCTGTCGGAGATTTGCCTTTTCCACCTGGACCAAGGGTACGTAGATCAAATGTGAAGGAGGTGTTTTTGGAGGAATTTCCCCACTGGCTGTGTCAAGTGGGTCTCATCCTCCCAGCCTAACCTCAGCATGGCCAAGGTTGGAGAAGGCCACCAAGCCCCCACTGTCAATCACCACAGCAGAAGCCGTAACACCAGATAAGCTCTGTTAGGGGCATTTGGTAGCAAACCCCTAAGTGGATTTTTCCACTTAGACGAATGGCTCTTAATTAGACTGGACAACCTCTTGGAGACTGTCTGGCCAATTTCTTCCTCCATGAGAAACAGGGCTATTGCAGCGAAATATCGGGTCAGAAGAAGTAGCTTCAGTGTCATGTATGGTAAGTTAAGAGGGAAAAAAACAAAGCTGTCTTTTAGATGTTTGAGTCATTACATGGTTAATTACACAGACTCAATAAAATAGTTAACACTACAGTTGTGAAATACTTCATAAAATAAGACTGTATGACATCAGTGTAATTGCAGGAAAGTGAAGGCTGTTAGATAGCCATTCACACATAGGGTCTCAGGTTAAAAAGGAGGCTTTTTTTTGTCTTCTGAGCCTTATTAAAATAATTGTTGCCTCCCCAGAGAGAGCAAAGATGGCTGCTGTTGAATCCCAGGCTGCTCCTTATTTCCCAGTGCTGACACGCAGTCGTGACAAGGAATTATATACTGCATTCATCACGCCTGCTCTCCAGGCATGATCCCCAAATAATTAATCCTTTTAGCTTGCAGGAGCTGCCATCTGGCCAGTTTCCAATCAACCTGGCTGGTTTTATATTGGAGTTGCCAGTAGCCTGCACTCATGCGGGCATGTACAGCAGCTGCTTGCCTCAGATTTTTTCTGATTTTAAAAATGGCAAGCTTCAGATATGCCAAATGTGCTGCCCAAATGCGGAGAATGTAGCAGGCTTTTCCTCAAGCAGCTTATTGTCCAGAGGGAAAATGACCAGGAACTATACATAATACACAGAGAAAGACTGTAGAGCTCAGCTGACTTTTTTGGGGTTTTGTGTTGAAAGACTTAATTTGAAGAAAAGGCCCAGAATATAATCCAGTTGTTTTTTACAGTCCTGCATCACACACATGGAAATGAAATTTTAAAAAGGGAGAAAATTGTCGCTACATGTCAAGAGAAGGCCTGTGAAACCAAATTGAGTTTAAATGGATCATAGGTGTCTTGGCCTATGCTGTCTTTGGTGTGGCAGACAACCCTATGGCAGGGAACTGATGCTCTTGAGCAGCTGTTCCAGGACAAGGGCATCTGGAACTTCTTGGAAGGTGATCTCTGGAGTCTTCCTCGAATCTATACTCGTTGCTGTGCCACTGATGCTAGGTCAGGCAGAGTCTGTGGGTCTCGTGCTGCTCCTTGCTGTGGTCATTGTAGAGCCACATCCCAAGTGAGTGTCTTTCAGCTGGGGAAATGGCGTAGAAATGAGCTAAGATTCTCCATGGTGCGTTTGTTGTCTGAAAAGTGACTTTTGATGTAAAAACTATGGTTCTATAGAGACTATTTGGGCAACAAATGAAAATAAAAGTGCACTTACATATCTACTTTTCTGGCTTAGGCTGGAAGGAGAACTTTTCTGCATTAGGCCACCTACCCAGTGTCAAGAAACAAAATGCTGCTAGCTGAACTAGGCTCTTGGTGACACCTGAAAAAGCCATGGTCATCCACACAGACCCCAAGAGGAGCTAGGGCAGGGCTGCTGCGTGGGATTTAGTAGGCAGGTCTGTCGTGGTGCAAGCTGAAGGAGAAAATTCAGCCCGCTATCTCTGGGGGACTTTCCCTCTGCACAGCAAACAAAAAGAAACACCCTAGACTTTGTCTCCAATTCATTTTTATGATTACAGATAGCATTAATTCCTGTGGGGAGGGGATCAGCAAGCACCTTTACAGAGCAGCACCCTCGGTGGGGAGCTGGGCTGGAGGGACTAGGACAGAGGAGTGTTATCAGAAGTCAGATTAGCAACTGCGCTGCCTCGGCAAGCCCCTGTCTGAAGTTTGCTTATCATTTGAATAGTTGGGGCAGGTGGATAAAGACTCCAGGTGCGGTGAGATGGAGTGGTTTTTTTCACAGAACTCTTGTAGTTCCTCAGAAAACCTGGGAACTTCCAACGTTTCAAGCTTCTCTTATGGCTAACAGCCTCTTTTATTTTTGTCTGCATCAAAGCTGTTCAACCTAAACTGCCCCAGAAATCAACTTCTGCTGCTCACAGGCTTCTTTTGAAAAGAAACAATGAAAAATGACTAAATGTTAGCATGTGGAATTCCTGTTTGCTAAATCCCAGGCACGGAACAGCACTTTATTGGTATCAGATGAATTGTTATATAGCTGAATAACAACACTTCTTAGCTCATGAGCTCTGTTGGAGTTGGGTGGATGCTGGATACACTTGGTATGGGTTGGCTGCAACACTCTTCTGTGAAAGAGATCCTTTATTTGAAAGGTTATAAAGCAATAGGAACTAAAAACTAACTACGAGCATGCTCACACCTGAAGAACAACATATGCTTCCAGTGCAGATGTGACCTGGTCAGACCAGTATAGCCACAAAGACTTCTCTTCTTACAGCTTTTGGGTTCACACTTGGCAGGCCCAGGTGAGCTGTGGAGGGAAGAGGCAGATATTTAGGGAAGCAGCCTTTGGAACCGGGGCTGGAGACAGCAGCTCGAGCAATGGCCTCGTTCCACACGACCTCTGCTTAGGAATGGCCTGAGTCACAGAATCATAGAATTATAGAATCATAGACTTACAGAACGGTTGGGTTGGAAGGACCCCCGCAGCCCCCCCAGCCCCACCCCTGCCATGGGCAGTGCCACCCACTGGGTCAGGCTGCCCAGGGCCCATCCAGCCTGGCCTTGACACCTCCAGGGATGGGGCACCCACAGCTCGCTGGGCAGCTGGGCCAGGGCCTCACTGCCCTCTGGGTAAAGACTTTCCTGCTCATCTGCCTCTGCGCTGCAGACAATTTTAGTTCTTTGCAAAAACGAATCTCAAGGGTTAATTTCTCCTTGTTTCCATGATTCCCCACCCCAGTGTGGGTGTGTTACATCCTTTTCCCCCTGCGCTCCCTCTTTCTTTCTCTGAGAAGATCTTTGCTCGCATTTCAGTCCCCCCCACCCCCTAAATTCTTGCAGCATACCTGTTCACCTAGAAGTAAGTGTTCTGTTTGTTAGCAAAAGAAATCCTTTGGCAAGGTAATGTAAGAAGCAAAGATCAGAGATTTACAGAAGTGAAGGTAAATGATACTGATATAAAGGGCCTCACAAAAATCTGCTGGCTAGCCAGACCTATTAACTTGCTGCCCAAGGCTTTTTTATTTGCTTTTTTAGATCTGTTGGAAGCAAATTTATTTTATTAAAGCTTTATTTTATTAAAGCTTATTTTATTAAAGCTTTAACAAAAATTTTTAAATTGCTGAATGGCTTATCAGCCTGCTTGGGTGTGACATGCTTAAGTGACAGATGTGGACCTGTTGGAGCACGTCCAGCAGAGTGATCCAGGGGATGGAACACATCCCCTGCGAGGACAGGCTGAGAGAGCTGGGGCTGTGCAGCCTGGAGAAGATAAGGCTCCAGGGAGACCTGATAGCTGCCTATCAGTGTCTGAAGGGGGGCTACAGGAAAGAAGGGGACAGACTCTTTAGCAGGGTCTGTGGTGAGAGGACAAGGGGAAATGGCTTCAAACTAAAGGAGGGGAGATTTAGGATGGATTTAAGGAAAAAGTGCTTTACAGTAAGGGTGGTGAAGCACAGGAACAGGTTGCCCAGAGAGGAGGTGGAAGCCCCGTCCCTGGAGACACTCAGGGTCAGGCTGGGGCGGCTCTGAGCACCCTGATCTGGCTGTAGGTGTCCCTGTGCATTGCAGGGGGGTTGGGCCAGGTGGCCTTTAGAGGTCCCCTCCAACTCAAACAGTTCTATGATTCTATGTTCTCAAAGCTAATAATTTTTCTGGTAGAAAGCAGACAACAGTATGCAAAGTGGGGGCACCTGTAGGAAGAGGAGCCAGGGAAAATGCTGCTTTTGGTCCAGACACCCAGAAAAGCTGACGAGGACTGAGATTACTTCTCCAGAAAATAAAAGTCTCTGGACACACCGCGATGCGTGATGAGATCTCCCTTGTGCCCCAGGGCAGATAGGTCACTGCAGGACGGGGAGTTTTGCTGACTTTTCCCACTGTTCTGGCAATTGCACAAGGACTGCGTGCCATCTCCCTGTTCTTCCCAGGCCTGGTTTTTTTGTAAGAAAAGCATATTGGGGTGGGGAGGAGAGCGCTTCAAGCCCTCTCCTTCTCCTTTTTTGGGCAAAATCACCATCTCTCCTGGTTATCTCGAGCATCAGCTCTCCATAGCCTGAGGAGCCCTGTGCTGGTGGCAGGGCGTGGGGTGAGGAAGGGGAACCGGGACGGCTGGGGAGCTGCTCTGCATGTCTCATGAAGCAACCACGGGGTACAAACGAATCAGCCTGGCTGTCAGGCTTCCGTGTGTTGCAGTCGGGCTGAATTCCCTGCACAAGGACAAGCACAGGCGAAGTATCCGTGCAGCAGCAGGAGCAGACAGTAGTCACCGGGGCTGTCTGAGGGTGTGCCGACGGGAGCAGCAGGAAAAGGCAACGAGGAAAAGCTGAGTGTAGTGCGTACAGTGGGATTAGCCAGCCGGGAGCTGAAGGGATGTGCCTAGAGCTGCAGCCAGAGCACGGGGCAGCTGCAGCAGTTAGATGAGTGCTGGGTGATGAATGGAGAGCGTGACAGCCTGGAGCATTTATGTAACTGTCAATTCCTTGCAAATTATCCCTAAACACAAAGCTGCCTTCCTTCATGCCTAAGTGAATGTACCTTCAACGCGTCTAATTTACTGCTTTCCCCATATAACCATGGGATATTTTCACCCTCCTGTCCTCCAGGGTGGGGGAAAAACTGAATCAGCATCTTCCAGCTCTCGAAGGTGGTTTCTCTGGTTTCTGTAGTGTCTGGAGGCCATAAGCAGTTTTCCCTAAAAACTGAAGGAGTTGTTGCTACAACAAACAGTTGCTCGCTCTGCCTCCTTACCCAGCTCCTTGGATTCACTTTAAATACAACAGCGCACAGTGCTCATGATGCAAGAGGTCACTACTACTGCTCGTACCCATTAATTATGAACATATAAATAATGGACAAGTAGCACATCCTCGAGCTGGTAGCTGAACCGCAATGAAGAAAAAGCAAGAGCAACCTCTGGGTGTGAAATGCCTGGGGTCTGGCCCTGTGTTCCCCCAGGTGCCCCCTCCATGCACACAGCTTTGTTCCGAGTCAGCACAGGGCTCATTTCAGCTCAGGCCAAAGAGCACGCTACATCTTCAGGGCAAGGCTTTTCTTCCTACGCCTTCCGTATTTTACACGCACGCAGCCTGAAACAAAAGCTGAGTTTTAAAATAAACAGATTGCCTAACTTTCAAAACTTCTATGCCTTTCCTGAAGTTTATCGCCAATCCTTTTTTTCTCATTTAATTTGCTAAACAGAATCAAATTTGTAAGCAACTATTCAAATACACAAATAATGCTTATCTCTACCATCTCAATTTCTATTATGTATGATGTCCAAAATGAATATGTTGCTCAGCTGTGATCACTAGCTGCTTGAGCTTTCCCAAGTGGCTGGGACCAGTGCTGAGTCTGTTCCCAGTGCTGCACTGCACATGTCCAGAGCCACGTCCCTTGTTATGAGGCAAAACAGGAGGCCTGGCCTCCCCTCACCTACAGCCAACGATTCAGATCCAGAGGACTGACTGCATTGTTGTCGTGTGGCACTATGTACAATTTGTTGGCTGTAACGGTAACTAGTGATGGGACAAGAGGGAGTGGCTTTAAGTTGTGCCATTGGAGGTTCAGGTTGGGTATCAGGAAAAACTTCTCAGGAGGAGCGGTCAGGCACTGGCACAGGCTGCCCAGGGAGGTGGTGGAGTCACCATCCCTGGAGGTGTTCAAGAGCCGTGGAGATGTGTCACCGGGGGACATGGTCAGTGGGCGTGGTGGGGTGGGTTGATGGTTGGACTAAATGATCTTAGAGGTCCTTTCCAACCTTAATGATTCTGTGATTCTGTGAAAAAAAAATGTATTTTTTTTTCCTTAAGAAAATCTTATTTAAATAAAGATTTTTTGGTGCTTGGTGGGTTTTCAATTAAAGGTAGACTACCATCCCCTGAATGTTGACCTGGCAGAAAAAGACTGATGAGAACAAGTGTTTTCTACACAGCTGCGACAATTCAGGCCAGAAAGGGTTGTTCTTCCAAGTGGAAAAATCATAGAAGATTGCTGACCAGTTATAATTACCCTTGCAATTTTTTCTTTATAACCTTTCATTGCAGGCGATGAAGCCCTCCCCTGCTCCCAGCCTCTGCCTTCAGACAAGGGTACAAGACTGGGGAGCAACTGAGTGGTGGCCAAGCCCTTGTTGAGAGCTGGGGACCTGCAGTTTGGGTGCCAAGCCCCGAAAAAAGGGTGTGTGGAGAGATGGGGAAGGCTCCAAGGCTGAGGAAACAGGCTGGTGCAGATGACCCGTGCTTAAACTTGGGAAATCTGTGGGCATTTTGCTGTCCCTTTCACAGGGCTGAATTTCCACCTTTACACAAGAGCAAGAGGACGCAGAGAAACCCAAAAGGGTGGTGGAGGTGAGAGGGGGTGGGAGCCAATAACTGTGTTGGGTCCGTGGGAGCAAGGCAAGACACAGTGAGGAGTAAGTGGGCGCCCGGTGGATTCCCTGCACATGTGCCTCGGTGAGTGAAGAGCCTGAGTCAGTACGGAGGACAGACTAAGCTCCTCCAGCACTGTGTGTGAGCTCAGACCAGGCTCTTGGTTCGCGTTGAGTGGGCTGGTTTTGCAACTCTCCCAAAGAATCTTGGAAATCGGATAAGAGCAAAACCACAGTCAAATATTCTTCTTGTGTTTCTGAGCACAGAACCACTGCTGTTTCATTATGATCTAATGTTTCATTGACCAAACCTTGGCTTGGGAAACAGCACAGGAACATGGTAAAATACGATCTGTGAAAAACGGATAGGTTGAAAGACAAAAAACTAGAATGGCAAATTAAAAAAAAAAGAGTGGTGTTATAAATAAAGAGCCTCTTTTTTCCTTTAAATTTATTACTGCTGTGAACCTGAAACTACTGAGCATCCTCAAGAGGCAAGACAGAACAGCAGTAAGCAAGGGGCTGCCTGCCCTGGGCACTGTAAGGCGATGCTGAAGCCCTCATCTGGGGCTGATGTGCTTTGGGCTACAAGTCAGGGCCCCTTCCCAGCTGGGGTCAACGCCAGCTGCCAGTGGGACTTGGGCCACCCACCTGGTGGCCCCATGGGTGTTGAGGCTGGAGCAGTGCTAAAGAGGATTCTTCTAAAAGAGCTCCTTCTGCAAAGTAATCCATCCTCTGCAGGCAAATGGGCAGCTCAAAGGCAGCTGTCTCTTCGTGCCATCTTCCTGCTGGGTGTTTCTGCCTCTGGAAAATCCATGGGTGCCTTACAAGTGAGGAATCTCAATGACATAAGCACCCCTGGGCGTCCTCTTCAATGAGAAGGACTGAGAGGTCATGAAGGCATGTCCTCCTCCTGGCAGGGAAGGGGTGATGCTACAGGCACCCGCTGAGCTGAAAGGTGCCAGCTCCAGCCACATGAGAGTTGTGCCAAAAAGGGCCTGTTGCAAAGAAGATGAGTGCAATGCCTTTCAGATGGCTGCTGCTGCGCTTCAGGCTGGGCACTAGGGAAAGGTTCTTCACCAGAGGGTGTTGGGCATGGAACAGGCTTCCAGGGCAGTGGTCATGGCCTCAAGTTGCCAGAGTTCAAGGAGAGTTTGGATGACACTCTCAGACATAGGGTATGGATTTGGGTGGTCCTGTGTGGAGCCAGAAGTTGGACTCCGTGATCCTTGTGGGCCCCTTCCAACTCAGGTTATTCTGTGATTCTATGATTCTGTGATTCTCTGCTCCAGTGCAGGCAGGTATGGCATCAGAGAGGAAGCAGATGCCCACACTGACCTGGTGCCCATTGAGAATGTGTGGCATGTCCAGTGTGGAGAAGCATGCAAAGAGCGTGGAGACTTCACCAGCTGAGCTGAGCTGAGAAAATTATCTTCCTGGGACCTGGCATGTTGCTGCCAAATGTGTTACCACCGCCGTCAGTCCGTCCTTTAAAAAGGATCCATGCTGTGAGCTCCTGTGAAATTCCTGTACACCATAGGAGATACCCACGGCTCTGCTGCCCAGCTGCTGCAGTGAGAATGAGAGCAGTGCAGGATGCAGGCAAAAGCCAGACGAGTTTCTAGCTCTTGAGGCTGTGATGGGGAAGCTTAGCAACTTGACAGCATGCATCACAGGGCTCGGAACCTGAGAGGCAAGGAGAGACGATCTGATGGTTACCAACTTGTACTATTCCCTAGGTTTAAAGTCAACAAGGAGCCTTTTCTGTAATAATACAACATTGTTCAGGCTCATAAAGTAAGAATGTTAAAGAGCTTTAGAGAGCAGAATAACCAGCTAACACGCCTCAAAAATATCTGAAGAAACAATAAAACAAATCAACACCATGCCTCTATGACCGTGTTGAGGCAAAATAACACCGAAAAAAAAAAAAAAAAAAAAGCCTGCAGGTCCGAAGTGATGTGTACAGGAATTCTGTTGTTGTTTTTGTTCCTACGCGCATGCCATTTGCGTGAGGTGGTGTTTGTGCTTCGCTCGCGGTGGCTGCGAACGTCACTGTCTGGCACCGCGCAGGTAATGGATTTGGGACAGCTTGCAGGTGGCGGCACAAGGCTGCGCTTGTTTTTATTTCCTTGTTGATGAAGCGTGCTCGTTTTGCACCAAGATCATGACATGGCGGGGAGGAAAGGTGGAGAGGAGGAGAAGTTAAAGGGGAAAAGAATTTGAAAAAAAAGATGGGAATTAACAACAAAACCAAAGATCCTTTCAGGACTGCTTTATAATTCTGTTCCCTTGGTGATGTCTCAGCAGATTCTTAGGTTTTCCTGTTATGATTTCTTTTCCTTCTATTTGCTAGGCCTTAAGGAGCTGCCTGTAAGGACGAGACAAGATTTGCACATAAATGCATAAGTTGTTGGCCCAGGGGGCCACTAAATAGCCACTGATCTGCTCTCCCCCTAGCATCCCTCACCCAGGAACCCACTCCGTAGCAAATGAAAGTGCCTCCATCCAGGAGCCAGAAGAGCTCTCAGCTCCAAAAAATACAGAAAGAGAGGGCAAGTTGGGTGATGCTAGGCACAGGTGATGCTCCATGCTTCAGACAGAGGGAGAACGAGGGCCTTGCCCTTTGCGCAGCTTGACTGAAGGGTGACAAGGGGACACTCTTCCTTTATTCTATCCCTAATTTAACCTTGAGCGGAGAGGCTAGAGACAGTTGCCTTTCAGGGCTCTGAAAGACTTTTTGATGCCGTAACAAGAAACCCCACGCCTTGTCTGCATCCCCCAGCAAGAGGAGCTGGGGCATGGAAGGAGCCAGGGAGGAGAGGGGCTTCCCTGCCCGTTGCAGCCTGTCCTCAGAATGCTGTGATGAGTCAAAGTGCAAGCACACAGTGCAGACAAACATGGCCACTGAACGGTGACCGCATTTCTTTGTTTGAAACCTGGAGGCAGGCTGGGAAATATGTATCTAAAGGGGGATTTTGTGAAGCACAGATCATTTTCGTAAAATATTCTGGAGATTGAGAGTCTTGGATTTTTATGAGGCTTGCAATATTTTCTGGTTTCAGTTATTGAAATGAGACAAACTTGCTCTCTTAGAGTCAGTATTTCTGCTTTCTCCTTGTTCAAAACAGGAAAGGAACGTGAAGGAGAAAAAAAAGAAAAAAGATTAAAGGTGAAACAACTCTGAGCAGGATGAGAGGGAATCATTTCAAGTTTTGGGTGTAGTTTCAGGTTGTTCTTTGTTTTATCTGAACCGGTTGTCCCACCCCTAATTACAACAGCATTAAGACATTCCTGGGTGTGGTCACTTGAAATTCTCAAGTGGGCAAAAATTTTCAGCTATGTAATGTACTTTAGGCGTGTATCAGTGGACCACTTTAAATTACACATCCAGCATCACAGCACAGTCCTGCCGGCTTCTCCACCGGCTTCTGTCCCTGCATTTGCTGTAGCTTTAGTCCATGAAGCATCACACCATTCCTTCTCTCTGAACTTGAGCCCCAGCCAGCACCACCAAGGCCCCAGCCACTCCAACAGAGCGCTGCCTCTGGAACCATCCCACAGAAGGACCAAAGGGACCTCAGTAGCTCTTACTGCACTTCCATCAGGTGTTTGAGGTCAGGTTTTTTTCTTTTCAGATTTACTCAGATCGTGCTTCTGGCAGTCTTTCGGTGTTCTCCCTTTGCGGGTTTCTCTCAGGTCAGGTAAAAATTTCAGTCTACAAAGCAAGTGGTGTAGATAGACACTTGGCTTTGACTCACCAGTGGCTTTTGTCTTGTTTCTTAGAACCTGTGGCAAAGCACAGTGCACGTGCCACCAGTTACAGTACAGTTGTGCCTGCAGCCTGCTCTGGATGATTTGATAGCTTCTTAGTAACAGCAGCCTACTTGGGCTTCAAAACATGGAGTTTCTGCCCCTTCTGACGCCACAAAGACTAGAGACATTTGGAAAGCTTCCCCAACAAACCAACCAAGATAATATTCTGCTCCTTCTGAAAGTACACATTGGTACCAGCCACATGGATATTTACAAACTTTCCATAAAAAATAAATAAATAAACATTCTGTCCAATTGGTTTGAAAGCCAAGAACACCCAAGCTAATAGCACAGGCTACAGCGTTGGATTCCACCAGCAGTGCATGGGAGGCCTCCAAAGTTCAGGCTCTCTGTCAGTTATGCTAAGCATCCCAAAATGGATGTACACCTGTGATTTTCTCAAAACATTCCAGTCCAGCATGCTGGCTAGAGAACTCAGGGAGTGAGAAGTCAAAAATTAGTGCATGCTCTCTCTGTCTAGGCTGGAAGGGTAATGAAATGGCGGTGCCAAGAACAACTATTGCCTGCTGTGCTGGGATCTGGCAGCACAAAGGTGTTCCACAATTGGCTTCCCTTTTTCAATTTGGTTGACCAGTCTTCTCGTGAAGATTGGCTTGGTTTGGTCTTGTTCTTCATTTCTGCTTAGCTGGATTGCCTGCACATGGGTTGATGTTGGAAACTAGGCATGAGAATTGCCTTTCCTTTCAGTTCTAAATATTAAAAATTGTGGATATTTCAGAACTCTTGTTTATGTCCCGAGGGTGCCAGCATCACAGAAGCAAGGGGAGTGCATACATAGCATATTGCAGTGCTGCGTAGGAAGTCTCTGGAGGAATCCTGGTTTCAGGCAGTGTGTAGCCATGTCAGTGCAATGTGCAAGTAGGGCAAAATCGTGCAGCTATTCCCTCAGAGCCAAGTCCAAGTCCTGGAAGTCTCGGCTTAGAGCAGACCTGAGCCTCAGAGACTCTGTACATGTTTTAACCCATGCGGAGGAGCACAGATGAAATTCTAGCCTCATGGCAGACGTGCATGCATGGTAGATGGGCTGAGAGCCCTCATCTCTCATTAAGGGCAGGTTTAAGTTGTCATGCAAAGTGAAACGTTGTCAACAGGAGAAACTGAGCTGTGCCTTTCTTCCTCCCTTTGCATGTCATCTCATACGCTCAGGACAGTCATCCAAAGGACACGAGGTGGGGGGTCAGGCTCCTTTGCATAGAGAAAGGGAAAATATCGGATCTCCCATGGTGAACAGGAAGCCTTTATCTCTCAGCACTGAATAAATAATCCTGCTGAAATACTGCAAATGATCAAAGAATAAGTGAATCTTTTAGCTTTCCTTATACATGCTCTTCTCACTTTTTTTGCTGCATACAGTTTGCGTATATTCAATTCTGCAAAGTTTTAATTTATTTTCCAAGGATACTCTGCAAATATGTGGTGCCAAAGACCTGATCACCTAGGCCCCTTATCCAGACTGGTGTCATCAGCAGAGGCACTGTGCTCAGGGCTGCACCGAGTGTAACACAGCCCTGTGAGAGAACAAGCCCAACAACCAGGTGAGAGGTTTGGAGACTATCTATCTGGAGGGGATATGATATTCTCAGTGTTGATTCTGTCACTCAAATATGGAATTTGCAAAGGTCGCTCATATTAAAGAGAAGGCGCAGCACTATTGTAAAGGGGACAGAAACATGGACAACTAATTGTGGTAGATTCCCTGTTATTAAAATAAAAGGTAGGCAGAGCCTCCTGACACTAACTCTTGACAGGATTTTCCTGGCAAAGGGCTCATCAAGGACAGGGCACATCAGCAGACTGAGAGCTCTTTTTAGTTGTGGCAACAAGAACACCAGCGACAGGTAAACACAGCCCCAGATAAGCTAGAAAGGTTATCTTCCTTTTAAAAGGCATCTTTACCATAGATCAAGCCCCATGCAGTTTGCACACTTTCCGAAGGCAGGAGGAAAACTTGCTCTCTTGTGCCCAGGAATAGCAGCGTCCATTTGCTGCATATTTGCCTTTGCATTTTGCACTGATTTCACCTAGAGACAGCACATCTCTGAGCAGCAGGGCAAAGCAACCCTTGGACAGGTGTCCCACTGTGCTAAAGGTGTTTTAAGCTGGAAGTGTTGAGGAATCCCTTGAGCACAAACGAAGACACCTCAGGAGCCAGATGCTTTCAGAAGAGCTCAAACCATACTTAGGTGTCTAAAGAAGGAAGAGCTTTTCAGCATGTTGTGCCTGTGGCCAAAGCAGCAACTTCTGTGAGCAGGGAAAATGCTTCAGAAAACCCAGTTCCTATTTTTAGTGCGGAAATGGGGTGAGAGTTTCTGGAAATCCTTCTGCAGCTGAGGCTCGGTGTCCTTTTGAACATCTGGTCTCTCAGTTTCAGTCTCTCTGCAGCGAGTTGAAGTAAATCATGTAACCACTGGGGTTTTCAGGGTGGTATTTTCTGTAGCTTATCTATATATGAACATCTTGCTGTGCTCTCCAAGTGGCCCCGTGCCTCGATAGAGCAGCTGTCTCTTAGGTTTTAATACAAGAAACAAAGAGGGGAAATGGTGCTGCAGTGCAGGCTGGAAAATGCCAAGGTTGAATGGCATGATGCCAGCCTGGCCAGTGAGAATCTGTTTTGTTGGAAGTGTAGAGCTGAGGTGTAGACATACCATTAACAAAGGAACAAAAGCCAGGATGCAGTAGATTATAGGGAGAAAAAGTCCTGGGTAGTACAGGCTGTGGAAATGTTGAGTGCAGACAACTGAAAGGGTCTCCATGCAACCAGCTGCTGTAAACAAGGAGCCAATGCCATGAGATGAGGGAGAGCCCAGGTGGCCACATTCAAGAGCTCTAAGAAACAAAAGGTCCTCCTTCCTCTTCCTTACAGGCTGCTGCCTGCAGCTGGCTGCCCTCCTGTTGGCTTTGCCCTGGCCCAGCCCTGCAGAAGGCTGCAGTGAAAGGGGTTCCCTGAAATGCCAGGTTTCGAGGGATGTCACGTCCTCTCTGTGACATATCGGTTCCTGTCAGAAAGCCCTGTCAGCGGTGTGGAGGGATTCCCTCAAACGACTGCAAGAAGTCTCAGTAAGCAAATTATGAAGCTTGAAGTATGAAGCTTGAAGGTTTTTTTTTTTTTTTTCTGTTCCTTTCTGAAGGAGAGCATTTGTGTTACCACAGCCATCGAGCCTCTGTCCTTCTCCAGCTGAGCACATCAGCTACTTCAGCAGGCTTTTCCAGGGAAAGCCTAGATGCAGTTGGAGGTGACCCTGAAGACAATTCTCCCTGTGTCCACGATCTCTTTTTGGTCAAACATCTGTGACTCAGTCTCTTACAAAAGGTCTTTACTGGGCCCCTGGGGCATGGCCGATGGGGTGTACCTGTGCAGCCACAAGCACCCACAGACAGCTCTGTTTGTGCCTGTCGCTCTGGGCTCCCTTTATCATTGATGGGAACAGCAGACATTCTCATGGCGTGAGTCATCTCATCTCTTTTAGGTGTCTACACTAGGACAAAGTGAACTGTATCCTAGAAATGCCCTCTTCCCTCCATTTTTCATATGCAGTGGACTCAGGTGCGAATGTCTGTTTCAGGCCTTTGTTTCATATTTGTTCCCAAGCCCAGAGAGCTGTGGGTGCCCCATCCCTGGAGGTGTCAAGGCCAGGCTGGATGGGCCCTGGGCAGCCTGACCCAGTGAGTGGCATTGCCCACGGCAGGGGTGGGGCTGGGGGGGCTTTGAGGTCCCTTCCAACCCAACCCATTCTGTGATCCTATGTTTCAAAGGAAAAAGAATTTTTCTCCTCTTCTCCATCTTCCTTTTCTTTTATGATTTCTCATCCACAGTTGTCTTTTGAAAGCTCTGGGACACCAGATGAATTCCACCCCATCGTACTTCAGGGACTAAGCCTCTGCCTTTCTCCATGCTGGGTGTGATTTAAAACCCAGAATCTGGGAGACTTGTAGCCTCTTGGTTGCATGACTGTCTTTGAAGGAATGGGTGAACTAGTATTGATGCAATATCTATGCTTCAGATGGGAAAAAAAGTTGCGTGCTTAGAAGAATTATATCTCTTTGATGCATTGAATAGGTGTTTACAGTCCATTACAAATCAGGGAGCAATGTACAAAAATTAATCACAGATATCATCGTTCTCCAGTAGTCTGTTCCTTCCTATCCACATCTCTGTAGCAGACAGATGGATTCTTGTTTGCAGCCTGGTGAGTTTTAAGACAGAGCTTCTGTCTTCTATTTCCCCATGATCATGACCTTGCTCCAGTGACACATTCGTATGCCTGGCTCTAGCCAGAGGGAGCCACTCATGCGTTGGAATGGGGCATGTGCTCGGGGACTCTGCTGCATCAGGACCTCCGTGCGAATCCTCTCTTCCTTGCTGCTTGCTCATTGCCAGTGATTCTGCTCCCCATAGGTGCTGGGAAAGACATGTCCTCGCTTTCAGTCAGAAATGATATCATCACCTGCCCTTAGCAATGTTATTCTCTTTCCTGCTGAGCTTAGGCAATACTGTAACATGCCTAAACAGTGCATCCACAACAAGTAATGGCATCATCTTGCTTTCAAAACAAACCAGTGGTGGGTGGAATTAGCCATGCTGAATGATGCTGGCCTGGTTGATAGCGATCGGTGAAGAAACTACTTCAGCTATTCAGTCATTCACCTCTGGTCACCCTCAATTCAGAGAGGCGGGGAGCTAGTTGTACTCCGTGTCGTCATACCACCAAGAGTAAGAAGAACTGCTGATATTTTTTAGTCCAATGTCCATATAAACAGGTCAGTGCTAAAGAACTGCAGGGAAAGAGGGGCATTTCCGCATCACCTGCTGTGGTTGTCCCTAATCTGTCTCTTCAGTGTATTTCTGCCTCTGCCCCTAATGCAAATCTTGCTGCTCCCTTGAACAACAAAAACCACGAAACACCTGCGTGCAGCCTGTCCTGTGCACAGTCAGGCATGGCATTTCCTTCCTGAGCTAAAAGGAGATCTAAGCAAAGCGGAAAGCACCCAGTTTGTGACTGAATTTTGCTTGTTACATATGTCCAGTTTTTCAGAAATGTGTGAGAATTATTTCAAAGAACATACATCTGGCTCTGTTGTCTTCAGATCTGCTCTTCCATTTTTCCAGAGGAGAGCTGACCTGAGTACAATGTGCTCAGAGCTTCATGCTGCATCAAACACTAAGTAGAAAAGTTGGGCTCTCCTCCATCCTTCATTTCTCCATAGACAAAATCATAATAGGTGGGGCAAAACCCAAAGCATATGCTTTAGGCTGGCTAGTGTCCTCCATTAGATAAAGACCTACTTTAAGATAGCTAGACATTTGCCAGACAGCAACACTTTGAAATCAAGTTATCCATTGCAGATGCCTGCGTCAAGTTGAATTTCTCAGGGGACATCCACTGAATTTCCTAGAAAAAACGTTAGGGCAGAACAAGGTATCTTTCCTGTTTTTAAGGACCTGTTCTTCAAATGGCTCTATTGGTCCCCATGTTCAGAACATGTTCTGGTCTGAAATCTGGCAGGAATTGTTTTATGAAGGGATATGTTTATCTTGTTTTCTATGGGAAAGTCATTTAAATTACGAACCTTCTTCTGAATTGCACATAAAGAGGAGGCCAGGTGAGTGAAGAGAGGAAGGTGGACTAGAAGATGATAAGAATTGTAAAAAGGAAAGAGTAAAGTCTGGGAGAAAACAGAGGAGGTGAGATGGGGACACATGACCAGGAGAATAAGGGATATGGGGACAAGGAAAACTTGTGAAGGGAAAGTAGAAAGGCTGGTCTGACTCAGAGAAAGGATGGAGGAGGAGATACCTGAGCAAGGAGATGGGTTAAGTTGGAGAGAACTGAGCTTTCCCCCAGGAATCTGAGAGGAAAGACTGAGAAGAGGGCAGATTTTGTAGAGTGCCGTGGGACAGGTTGTCCAAGGAAGCAGTGTTTTAGCCTCTGGTGTTGTAGGATCTTCAGTAGGACATGTGTGGCAGGACGCCGTGGTTAGAGGAAAGTTGGTTTGTGTCCTGGGGAAGACAAGGCTAAACAGAAAAAGAAGGGAAAGAGGACAGACTTCAGTGTCAGGATGCTGGGAAATCTGTGCTGGGAGGCAGGAGCTGGAATAAGGCACAGGAACTAGGAACAGGCCTGAGCTGCAAGGAGGCAGGGCTTGGGCACAGGACAACAGGCTGGTGCCTGGCAGAGAAGCCAAGGACACCCGGTGAGGATTGTGTTGTGGCTGGGGAGCTGTGCAGCTAATCCTCAGTTGTCTGAGCTTGTTAGACCTTAGATTCCATAGAGGCTGAGTGCTGCCAGGCTGACAGCTCTGACTGGAGGAGGGCTGGCTGGAAATGATGAGGACTTCAGCTGCAGTCACAGGAGAGGACATCCAGGGAGCTAGAAGACAGAAGAAGGCAGAGCTGGAACAAAGATGTTTGCTGACCTCTTCCTCCCAACTCCAGGGTGTCAAGCCTGCAGAGAGCACACAGAAGAGCATTTACTGCCTTGAGTGTACACTGCACTGATACACAGAATGGAAACCAAGCTGGAGAGTCCTGCAGCAGTTCTGCTGCCAACAAAGCCTCCTGAGAAGTGCTGTCTAATTGCATGTCTGTTTATGTATCTATTGGTACGAGGGATACTCAAAGCACATAAATGTCAAATACAAGTAAGCGTATCTTACAGTGGATCTCAACGTATGCATAATTGTAAAGACAGTTTTCTATGTTTTCCCTAAAAGAACCAGTCTGAATCTCAGTCATCTCATCTGAGATGATGCCATAGAGGCTGGAACTCCATTTCAACCTACTCCACAAAGCTCATGTTATAACGTGAAACAAGTGGCTGAAACCAAGCTGTAATCAGCTCTTCCTTCAGATTGGCTACACGTGGAAGCAGTAGGATTTCACTTGCAGACATGCTGCAGGCTTTTGGTGTAGCTTAATGTGGTGGCATCTGGCCTTAAAGATACTGAGTACTGCATAATGCTGAGTGCTGGGAAAGCTCAGGCCCTGAGTTTCACACTCCAGTTTCAGTGCTGAAACTGTCATATTTATCTTCTCCCTTGCCTCAGTTTTCCATCTTTAAATGGATTTTGTGAAGCTGGATGAACCCACTTAGCAAATATCCAGATGCACTAGTGATGGGGAGTTCAGAAAACACTGAAATAATTACTTTTTAGAGCAGGGCTGGAGCAACATGCAGCACACAAAGCCTGCAGCCGCATGATCACAGGTACAGGATAGGACAAAGACCAAAACAGCAGTGTACCAGCCACCTTGCATATGAAGTGAGGTAAGAATGTGTAGAACAAGCAATTAGAGATTATTTCCCAAGGCAGACGCATAAGGATGATGATGTAAGGCCACAGGTGGCCTTAATCATAGCATTTCCTAATTTGGACTCTGCACCTCCATTAACATTGTTTTCAAGGAGCCCATTATGCACTGTAAGCAACCGATGCTGAAGAACGCACAGCAGGTCTATGAGCAGGATTTACCTGGTATGAGGGCAGACTTTGCATGAATGCCCACTCTCCAGACATTCCTCGCACAGGCACCAGTTAAGGATCCAGTACTTCCACAGCAACGCTTCACACCAGGTGCCCTTCAGGACATAAGCTAAAGGGAGAGAAAGGACTCATTTTTAACAGAGATAAACACCACTTTTTCCTTTGCATTTCCATCTGTTGGGGGCACAAACAGCCCCTAATGGCCTTCGCTGATCTCACCTGGGACCTTCCTCCCACCCTGCCCCTGTGCCCAGGAGACCTATTTCAGCTCAGCACGAGGCTGTCAGTCCCTGCCTGACCCATTCTTTAGGTGCGATTGCCTCCTGCCCTGTCTCCCAGATGGCCCTGAGATCTGTGCCACAGTTAGCTTGTCTCCAGCCCTGCCTCCTGGATGGACTTCTCAGGCTTATGCTACGGTTTTGTCTCCAGCCCTGACCCTTTCTGCTTTAACTCACGACTGGATCCTCCAGACAGACCCTGGCTCATCTCCTCACCATTTGAGGGCCATCAATGGAGCTCTGTAACCCTCTGAGTCTGTCTATCATGCTTGGCTCCAGCAGGATGATGCCGGTTGACGGCATGGCCAATGCTGGGGTCACCCTTGGTGCCTGGCTTCCCATCCCCAGGTGAGCAGCTGGCCCTTCTGGCATCCCAACATCCTCCATTGGAACTGGAGGTGACACAAAGCTCCTCTCCATTTTATTATAGGCTCTTTGAAACTCTCCTCAGGAAAGCTCTGCTTGTTCTGGTACTTTCTGAACATGAGGGCTTCACACAGGTTTGGGCAGCTGAGTCATCCTCATCCTGATCAGGAAAAGAAGGCAAAATGCTCTGCAGAATTCCCCCCTGAGAGCTGCTGACCACACTGAGAGAGCAGGTGTATTGGGAGGGCTGTGCACAATGCCCGCCTGTTTGCCAGTTTTCCTGCTCACTGGGCATAACACTGTGGGTCAATATGTAACTTGGGGTAGTGGTTTCAGATGACACTGAGAGCTGCAAAGAAACATCCCACGCGAAACTCTGTGTGTGCAGTGTGGTTTTGGAGGGGAAGGGGGAAGCTTGAGGTGAAAATCCAACCTGCTCAATTAGGCCTACTTTGATGCTGCTGATCCAGAACAGATTCAGCTTCTTGGAGGTTTAGAAATGTAGGCTAACTAGTTTTCCTCTCTACACAACTCTCCCCCTTTCCAGCATAATCTGCAGGAGCAGAAAGAGTATGAGAAATGTTCACTAGGATAGTCCCAAATTGCTCTGATCTAAAAAAGGATACGAGGGCTCTCAAAAGAGACCGCACTCCCTTGTGACATGAAGCCCTTGTGGGCAGCAGAAAGGGGGTTTTGACTGTTCTTGGAAAAAGAAAGAACTTGGTGGAAGTGGGCTCAGAAATGTGCAATAAAAAGAAAGCCTTGGAGATTTTGTTCTAATAGCTGTGCGCGTCCAAACATGCTGCTGCCCAACAGCCTCCGTCTCGCCCTCTCTCCCCTCCTCGTGCCCCTCATCTCATCTGCCTTCTCATTCATCAATCACTGCTCCTCATCTAATCGAAGCCCTTGGCACAGCTGTGGGCCAGATGGCACCAATCCCACTGGCCCAGTGCCAACAAAGCCCTGGAACTTGCCAGCTTGCTTTGGCTGCTGACATGTATTTCTTTCACATTTTTGTGATGATACATCATATGGATTTTATTTTTTGTCTTTTTCTCCAGCTACTCTGGAGCAATAATTCAGGTCCAGTCCTCATGGATCTTCTTGGCTCATCAATTTAGTCACGTAAGTTCCTTTCTCTGGACCCCACTGCACACTGGATTGTGAGCTTTTGAGGGAAACAAAAAAAAAGGTTTTTGTAAACCACTTGGCAAGGTGACCCCCTATCCTGACTGAGGTGTAGGCAAATGCCAGCAAATGGCAAACAAAAAGGGAAAATAACTTTGACTTCAAATAGTCCTTGAAGCTGGTTCTTACAGCACCTCATTAGTACATGCCAGCGTAAGGTGACACTGTCATTCTGCTTTGTGTTGGTGGAAGGTTCGGTGATGGTTCCCTGCTCTTGTGATCTGTCTTGGATGTTGTGATGTTTGTTGCTTTCTAAAAGTTTGTGGTCACATGGGAATCTGAGCTAGCTGCTTTAATGCTGTTTCTAGGCATCATGGTCATAGGGATATATTTAGGGCCCTCCACAGTGCACCTGAAGACAAGGATATCAGAAGACAAACAGACCTTCAGGAGGGCTGAGGTTTCTTTGTTTACCCATTTCATTGTGCTTTCCAAAGCACATTGCTTAAGTCACTCTAATCCAATGTCACAACTTGGGGAAGCTTGAATGAGGACTTTCTATGCATGTGAGATAGGTTATACTTTATTTAGGTTGCAGCTCTGTTTCATTCCCCTTGCCTATATGTCCACCTCAGGCTTGCTCTCTGTCCTGATATTAGACCACAAGTGCTTTTTCCTCAGATTCAGTGAGTACAGATGTTGGATAGGAGACTGGGAAGCAGCCAGAGCACTCCTCATCTTTTATCATCCCAGTTTTTATAGGAAAAGGAGTGCTCCACACGGAGTTTATGGACAGCTTTGGAAAGTACAACACTGAAGTTCTGCTGAGGTTGACCCACTTTCACTCAGTTTGGGATTTACCCCACCCCACAATTTCCAGCTCTCTCAAGCATGGAAACAGGGAAACAATGGAAAAAATGAGGCAGCCTGCCCTTTCAGAAGACATTTTGTAGTGTCACCCTGCTCGCCTGCTCACAGCCCGCAGGTGATGTTGATGATGTTTACAGGAAATGCCATGAGTAATTTGCAAAATGAAAG
Organism: Penelope pileata; assembly: GCA_013396635.1. NCBI lineage: Eukaryota > Metazoa > Chordata > Aves > Galliformes > Cracidae > Penelope > Penelope pileata. The sequence goes on from WBMW01000614.1 coordinate 1,112,774, forward strand.
CAGCTTACTCTGAGTGAGGGCCTGTCTGATGGGACAGAGCTGTGCTGCGCTGCTGGGGTCATGGGCTGGAGAGGGGCAGCCTGGGGAGAAGGTTGTGCAACGCTTCTTCCAGAACTGGTGTAGAAATGCAAGGACAGCTTGAGGTCTGCGTGACCCTGTCAACAGGCCTCGCTTAGAGTTGTCACCTTGCTGGAGGAAGCCATTTACTAGACCCTTTTCTCCCTTACTCTGTTGTATATTTACTGCAGGATGCAGCACAGCCTCAGGACATACCAGTTACCTCCTGAAGGACTTGAAGCATCTCTGTCCCAACAAATTCCCTCCCTCGGTGTAACACCTGCAACTCTGCTATCTGCACCAGGCTCTGTGCTGCCCTTTAAGTGTACCTTGCTTAGAGTGTTGAAGCAGGCAGCAGCCCCACTACTCCATTCCAGGGGCTCTAGCCTATGCAAGCCTGAAAATTCCTGCAATACAAGGAAGATCCAACTTTCGTCCCCACTTAGCTCAACTGCAAAGCTTTGAGGGACTCCACCACACCAGTGCTCTCCTCAAATCTTAGTGGCTAATATTCGGCTGTGTGTGTCTTGGACAAGTCTGGGTGTACCACACTTTGTGCAGACCTTTCTGATCGCCCCCCCCCCCCCAGGGACCCCTTTCCTGCACAAGCTCACATACATCACCTCCCTGCTCCTCTCTGGAGCTTCATGTGCTCATCTCCTCCCTCACTCTCTTCCCGCTCGGTGCCATGATGTTTTGCCTCTCCCTTCCTTTGTCTGCAGGGGATGTTTAGGCTTCCTTCACTTCTTCTGTCTTCTGCTGCCTCTCATTCTGCACTGGAATTGGAGCTGGGCTTGGCATTTCTGTGGGCTTGCATCAGGGCTGAGAGAACTCCCTAGCCACTATGTGGAAAGCAGAAGAGCCACAGTGTTGAATAGACTAGCGTTTATCAATCCTTCACAGGAGCCTACAGCTCCTGGAGACAGCGTGCGGCTGCTGAGCTTCTCGGGCGGTCCTGCTCATGTTCAGTGCAATCCCAGAGTGTGCCAGGAGCTCTCCCTGCTCTGTTTCTCCTTCCCCATGTTTCCTTCAAACCTTCTACTTCTTGTTCAGAGTGCAAATCTGAGTTATATAGTGTAATTTCTTCCCAGTAAGCGCTAGTACAAAACCTGAGGGAACAGGGTAGGGGATGCAGGAAAAAAAAATCCCACCCCTAAAAGATGGAGGGTGGATCTTAGCAATATCGTGGCTGCTTTCAATCACTCCACGTGCTCTTTGCATCACCCTGCTGCCTGCTGTGCTTCTCAGCCCCTGCAGGCTGGCAATGCTGGTGAAATTGCACAAGGCACAAGTCAGGAGAAGGAAGCAGAAGCCCAGAGAGGTGCCTCGCAGCAGGACTTAGCCCCGGAGATCCTTCCCTGTCTGCAGGGTAATCCTGTTAAGCAGCACAGTGCCTTTCCTTTCCCTTTCGCATGCCTGCCCTGCTCCATCCCCTGTGACCAGCTGCACTGGATACTGACAGAGACCAGGATTTGCCTCTGTGGGAACCACCTTCTGACCACCCCCATGCCCCTCTTCCTGTTCCTCAGCACAGACGCTGTTTTAGTCCGATGTTGAGGGGCTGGGCTGTGTCTCCTGTGAGCCAGCGCAGTGTAGTTTACGCCTATGCTCTCCTGTGCTACGGTTCCCAGTCTGCTATCACTTCACATCAGGGTTCTCTGCACTCCAGCTTTCAGCTCCTTCTCATTACTGTGGTACACGCACATGCCATCATTAGCACTCGGAGACCCAGAACAGGACCGGGTCTCTGTGCCAGGATCTGTAAAGTGTGATCCCGCTGGGGAGCAAACACAGCTGAGTTCAACAAACACGGCAGGCAGGGAGCGTACCCAGCACCCAGGGGGAGAGCCTGCCCTGTGTGGCACTGGTCATTCCTGGCATTTCTCCCTGATCCTTGCAGAAAGGAAAAGACAAAAGTACATTCTGCACCTGCCCTGGCAGAACACTCAGTTTAGTGCTCCCACTTTTCCCAGGGTGTAGCAACCTGCCAGGGACATGGAGACACACAGAGGGAGGAGCAGAGACATGGAGGAACGTGGAGGAAGATGGAGGGCCGTGGAGTGACATAGAGGGAGACGGTGAGACACGGACATGGAGGGTTGTGAAGGGACATGGAGAGTTGTGGAGGAACATGGAGGGACATGGGAGAACGTGTGGGGATATGGAGAGATGGGGAAGGACACGGATGGATGTGGAGGAACACGGAGAGACGTAGACGCAGAGGAGGGTAGGTTCTGGGGCAGGTGTGGAGAGGCATCCTGTGAGCCCATAGCTGGAGGTGCCTGGTGAAGAACTATGGGTTGATCTGAGAAGAGGGAGGTTGCCCAAGCATAGTTTCATGTGCTGCTTGCTGAGCTCACAGCAAGAAGGAGCCAGCTAGAGCTGTTTTGGCCACAGACTTAGCATGTTTGTACCTTGCCTGTTATCAGGAGGAGATCTGCCTCGTGAGCACTTGGCTGACAGGATTGGTGTCTGCCCCATCACCCTTTCCAGCAGAGCTTCTTAACCCAAACATTGTTTTCAATAAAAATGTTGAAAATGAATACAGTAGAGACAGCAGTGAAATGTCTAAAACCAAACTGCACAGCAGGCTGTCTAAATCCACATTTTTGGCTGGGAACAGCTCTACCTGGTGCACCATGCCTACCAGAAATAGGTCTGACAGCCACGTGCCTAGCTGCTGTTGTCTTAGGGCTGTCTTAGGAAGTTTTGAACAATACCCTGGAATAAATGCAGCTTTCTCATAGAACGTGAGCAAATCTGTGTTCCATTTGCTATGGTTATTTAAACTATAATCATTCTTTGACTTGACCTAATAGCTGAGGCAGGTGTGACAAGCCAAATGCAGCAGAGTTGCTTCTTATTGCTTTGCTATAGCACTCAAAGAATAGGCATGAGCTTTCTCTCTCTTATGTCTCCCTTTGTCTTCATTTCAAAAATGACAGATTCTGCTAGGCTGTGCTTACACTTACATGAAGGATTTATGTGGTGATGTGCTTATTTTTTCCTAAGAAATGCACTGACCCCTAAGTTCGGGTAAATCCCTGAGTCTTTTTTTCAGGTCTCAGCTAAAGGTATCTTGACCGTTTGGGCACTTCCAGTTTTGGTAAATTGAGAGATTTCTTCTAGCCAGAAATGTCCTCCAATTCTTCAGTTGCTCCGGCCATGCTCTTCCCACTGAGTGCCTGCTCTTACTGAGTCAGAAGATTTGAGATGCCTTTCATCTCATCCTAGTTACTTCTCCTCCTGATTCCTTTATAAAGTGTCTTCTTCCAGATTGTTATTATCTGTTTGTCTAATATTTATACTCCTTCCCTGGTCATGGAAGCGTGACGCATCCGTCTTCTGGTGTCTTTAGGTTTCTTAGGATGCGTCTCCATGGGCAGGTGAGAGCAGATCCGAGCTCATTGCACTGTGTCACTCAGGTGCAAGGCACTCTCAGCCCAGAAGCAGCGTGACTGTCTGCAGGCAGCACTGTGCCCTGGCCAGCATGGGGCAAAATCTGCTGTTTGGCTCTGTACCCACCTGGTGGTGGATACAAACAAATCTGTGAGTCCTGTACCAAGCCTGCAACGTGGCCTGCCTTCATCAGTTCATTGCCTTTGGTATAGCTGGGCTCCCACTGAACCAGAAAGTGTGGGCTTTGCCAGGACTGAAGTGTGTCTGAATTGTGTTCATGGAGGGAAGGGAAAAATGTATTTTTTTTAAATCTGGAAACCCAGGTCACCAGTGCATCATATTAGGCATTTCAGCTTTAAGAGTTTTGTGAAGGCTGTGGGTTGGGGTCGTTAGAGCAGTGCTGTGCTGTTGAGACTCTCGCAGGCTACCTCCGCACTTAGAGTTGCTCAGAAGGAGACAGCCAGTCTCTTCTCTCTTTCACCAAGCCTTCCTGAACTGGAGGGCTTTTGTGTGACTGTGAAGGAAAGAGTTTAATTCTTCTCCATGACCTGCTCCAAGCAAAGCTACAGCAGCCACATGGACCGTGCTGTGCGAAACACAAAGTCACGCTAGTGTGAGTCAAACATCTCCCTCTGGTGCCAAAGAGTTCAGCTAAAGAGCAAAATGACAGCTAACACCAGCAGCAGAAAGCGGGCGTGCCTTTGCTTTCTTCGTGGCGACAGCCCAGCAGACTGAGATCAAAAAGTACCATATCACCTGGAGGTCTGGGGAGAACCAAAGAAATGTTGAAGGCTCCCACCACCTCCATCATCAAAGGCTTCAGGAGGTTTCTTTCCATGCGCTTTTTCACAGCCAGCCTCAGTGAAGGCAACCATTCACAAGGCGGTAACTCAGGGACATTAGGTGTAGCTTCTGATGGCTGAACCGGTTAACGTTACCCTTCAATGTCACAAGAAGCACACTCTAGAAGGGGAAACTCAAGGACGAAAACAAAGAGTCCTACCTAGGGATTGGCTGGTTCACAGGGACTGGTAATGAGATCATACTGCCACGCTTCAGGGTCACAAATTCGACTCCAGATAAAGTTTAGCAACAGCCCAAATCCATAATGGTGGCTGTTCAGTGACCTGTGCAAAATTAATGGATAGCCTCTTGTAGTCTTTTAATTTAACAAGGTGATTGCTATATGTTTTGTGAAAAATATCACTGAACAAAACTACTGAAATTGCTGATGTGCTGCCATGTGATAATGAATAATAAAGTTCACTGAAGTCTTTTGTACTGATGTATTGAGTGACGATGCATCCACACCTCTGTGCTGCTGTTTGTTGGAATTAGATGGCAGAACTTTATGGCAGAGACGTTAACAAAGGATGTTCTGTATATTTGCAGCATAGCAAAAAAAAAGATTTTTTTTCCAGTAGGTCATGACTACCATCACATGCGACTCTAAATGTGCCATAAGACAGCAGCACTGCCCAAAACCTGGGCTTCTTCTTTAGTACAGCTTACTGAGAACACCTTGTCTGAGAAGATGCAGGCTGCTTTATGCTCTGTACCTTTATGCAGGGAGAATTTAGAGTTCCCGGTGCTGTCCTGTGGTCCTGCAGTGCTGTGATCTCCTTTTGCAGAGTTTGCCGTATTAAAGATGAAGGTAACATTCAATTTTGGCTTTCACATAATTTTTTACCCATTGTAAAATACTTTCAGAACTCCTGTACCGCAGCAGCCTTTTCATTTATGTGCTTTTAGGCATCTCTGGGTAACAGAAATGACACATATCAGCAACGATGGAAAGACAGACTGAAAACAAACCTGTCAAATCTTTCATTTCTGTAAAAGCAGGGTGAAAGGAGAGACTGAAAATGTTGCCCTCTGTTTTCTGGTGATCACGTACATTCATCAACAAGGTACTCCGAAACCATTCTTAACTAAAGCTATAATCTCTTTCAACAAAGGTGTCTCCTGGGTACTGCTGAGAGACTTGTAGGATGTGTTTGTTGTTATTGAATCTCTGATCAGTTGGTTATGGTTCTTGCGAATGTTCCTAGGATTTGCTCTTGGTGACACTGGAAATCAAACAAAAAGCCACTGTACTTTGTTGCTGTAGCTGCAGTCCTGACACCTCGTTCTGCGTATACAGCAGATATTTTGGATACTGGAGAATCTGCAGTCCAAAGATACTGCCAGTGAGCAGAAGACACACTGGTAGGTGGCAGAGACTGCATTTTGCAAAATGATGCAGGTTATTTTTGTTTATTGCCTGGGATGGTGCAAGCAGATCAGAATTTAAGCTTGAGGATTCTTGGATATTTTCCCCATGAGATCTGCGTCTGTATGGAGAGAATGTTATATTATGCTTTCTTCTCCTTGGAGAAGGGATGATATCCCCTTGGCAACGTGAGTGATCACTTAAATGGAACAATAATATTAAGCAAGTGTTTGCAGTTGTCCTTCAGGGTGCTTTAGCATCTGGAAACAAGAGAGGGAATGGTAAGCATTATATGGGTAAGTAATTACGAGGATGGAAATGTGCTGGGGGGAAGAGAAGCATATTTCAAAAATACAGTTATTCATAAAAAGAGTCAAAAACATACCATTCATTGAGCAGTTTGGGAAGATGTTCTGTGGGCTACCTTTAATGTGACCATTGAATACGAGGGATTTGCCCTTTCTCTATGGTGTGAGCCATTGTCTGAGAGAAGACTTTGATGTGGCTTAGGGTCTGCTCAAGCATGGAATGCCTCAGTCAGTGACTGTCTCTGTGAAGGGCATGTCTGTGCTCAGTGCCTTCTCCCAGGCTGGGAAGGAAATGAATAACAAGCACAGCCATCTCTTTGGCATCTCTATGTGAAAGAAGTCAGGGGACCATCTTCAGCTGAGGGGAAAGCTCCAGCAGGAGCAAGATGCCTTGTATAGCAGCTCCTGGACCCAGATATTGTCATTCAGCTCAGAAACAGTTCTCTGCAAGGCTCCTGCTAAGACTAATGATTTGTCCCCTACACTGACTGAAAGCCTTTGTGGTTAGATGGGGTTGCTGGGCCCCAGTCTGCTTCACGCAGTGCCATCACCCACAGAATTATGGGCTTTGACACAGCTCTGCAGACTGGCTCTTATTCCCTGTCACCTCCCCATTAGCCTTACTGGCTGCTGCAAAACTCAGGTTTTCACCCATGCAAAGTTCACAGTGGCTGCTTACTGTGATGTCCAAGTGCCACCGCCTCACTTTCCAAGGTGGCACTTTCCCTCAGACAAGAGTATGAGAGGTTGTGTCCCCAGCAAGGAGCAGAGAATGTCTGGAGCACTGATCATACTGCAGTTCAAGAAGGCAATTTCTGTTATACAAAAACAAACAGCTAAAATATGAAAGTCAGGCAACTCGGTCAAGTTAGATTTTGACATAAAGACAGGATGGTGTCAATTAGATGTTCTTACTTTTTTCCTTGGTGGTTCTAATTCTTTTTCTGCTTCTCTCATTTTCATTTCTTTTTTTTTTTTTTTTTCCAAACAGAAACTGTTTTGAAGGTCAAAGCTTTAAGAGGTAGAGCAGGTAGAGAAATTTCAAACAATTTTGGAGTCATGCTATTGCCCACTCCTAAGAACCCAAAAAACCCTCAAAAGTCACATTTCAAGCATTCTTTCCATGTCTAGTTTGTCCTCTAGTGCTTTTGTTTTTCAGGATTCATGTTTGTATGTACTCAAATTTGCATGTTGTTTCATGCACCCAGAAGAGTTAACTTCCTCCCTTTTCTTTCTCCTTGGATGGATGCTATGGCTTCATGTGGGGATTAGCAACACTTATGACAGATGAGCTGACAAAACATAGCAAAATCCTGGGAGTCTGCAACATCAACATTTATGCTGGTGTTTCCATGTCCCTGCTGAGGATGGGAAATATTTGGCAAACAAGAGTGGCAGGAAGAGTGGCAAATACACTCTTCCTACGTACACAGTCCTGAAGTGCTCAGAAGGGCCAAATCTAGTGAAATGATCTTCAAGTTGTGTAATGTTGCCAAGATAGAGAGAAGATGGACTCAGTTGTCGTACACTGTAATACAATATGGAGCCTGTAGCAGAGCTGCAGTGGTTCAGCATGTCGTTTTTGACATATTGGTACCTATCTGGAAAGACCTTTTTCTGAAGGGATCAGCTACTGCAAACAAAAAGGCCTTTTCCCTCTATTCCTGCAATAAATTCCTGCAGTCCATACCATACCTTTCTCTGTGCTTGTCTGCTAACTACGCAGAAAGTGCTAAGCAATCATGCATAATTCATTGCTCTTAATTAAAATGTAAATTTATTGTCAGCCTTTTGGGGTAATTAAAGCACCATTGTGGGAATAGGTTTACATTCTAAAACCAGAGTTCCTTTTGCAAAAATAAACAAGTAACGTTTTATGTGCTGTTTGAAGAGGTGCAATTGATTACCAAGTGGGACAGAACTGAGCTGCCAGGGAAGGTCCATCAGTTAGTATGTGTCTGATATTCAACAGAGTGTGAATATACTCCGCTATAAAGTGAGCTGCCTTATTCTCTGTGGAGTTAGATGCTTGCATTTCAGATTTTGGCACAGACAGAAAGTATTATTTATAGGTATATTTCTCCGCTCCCCCCCAAAATCCAGACTATTTTATTGGCCTCAAGCTGTTCGTCAGAAGCCTTCAGAGCTACATTTGATGTATTGCAGTGCTTACTGTAAACATTCGACTTAGCAGAGCGCCTTGCAGGTTAGGCTTCATTCTTTATAGACCTTGAAGCTTCCCATGCAGTAAGGTATCCATTAAATGAAGGACCAAGTGTGTGAAAAAGGCAATCTTCCCCAAGGACGGGGCAGTGAGAGGGTGCACAGCGTGAGACTTAGTGGTGATTGTTAGTATTTTCCTCTTCCTCCCTGAGTGCGATAAAATCTTCAGATTAAAGCAGGACGTAGTGAAGGTGGTCTTGGGGTTGTAGATGAAGTGCAAATAGCTCCTCATGAAAGAAAACTGTCGCGGGGCAATGCATGGGTAGAGCAAGGGAGAGGCTTCCCAGCTCCCCTGTACAAAGAGTTGTGCGGATTGGGATTGTTTCACCACCGCTCTTCTGCTTATTTCTTCCCTCTAACAAAAACATGACCTCTCTGTCTCTGTCTGCATCCTGTCTCTCTGTCTCTGCCTCCCATGGACAGGCAGACAGAAGGTCATTTCAGCTCCGGGGGAGGGTTTGGTGCTGAACAGAAACCTCTCAGACAGGGAAGGGAGGTGTTTTGCTGTGCCACCCCCCCAAGTCATGTTATTCTCATGTCAAGGCTATACACGGCTCTCTCAGAAGGTCTGGCATTCATTACTTGCCTTCTGCCATAATCTCATGGCTTCAGAAATATGTGGGGAATTCCACGATCCACTCCCCCGACCTGACCACCACACTCAGCCCCAGCCCCACCACCCTGGCTGGAGCAGGCCTCGCCAGGCAGGGTGTGCGCAGAGGGGCGAGGGGCAGGGAGAGCCCCAGCATCAGGGCTGGAGGGCAAGACGGGCGCTGGAGCGGCCCAACGTCACCTCTGTCCCTGTAGGAAGCACTGAGTGAAACTGATAGTTATCTACAGCACGTGTACGAGCTGCAAGGCTTTTGATGTTGGGGCTGATGCGCCTTGAGTTAGCCAGCACATCTTAATCAGATTTTCTTTTCTTTTTTAAATGAAGATTCAAAATGCTCTTATCTCCCCATCCCTTCCCCTGCTTTGAACTTGTACTTCGCTGACGTTTCCACAGACGCAGCCTTCCCTCGGCCGGGCCCCACCAGCACCCATCCACAATGCCAGCTCAGCGAGGTAAGATGGCAGGCACCGCTGGGTGTGCAGTGACAGGCCTGGCACGGCTCCGAAACAAGGAGCTCATCCTCCACCACTGCTTTGCTCTCTGTGATACTGAAGTGTATTTTACCAGCAGGACTGGGTGTTAGCAGGGAGAGACAAAAAAAGGAGAGACAGTACCCTTGGAAGAGGCTCTGATGTGTTCAGTAAAAGCCTGGCTGTTCTGGCCTTCCCTGAGCACAAGCCATTTCGTCATGGGTGCAGGGAGTCTCCAGAAAGCAAACCCTAAAACTCATCAGCTCTGCTTGCAAAATTCAGAGTCTTTGTCCTAACCACAAACACTTCACCAGCACCCCACCCGCTGCAGAACACAATAGCGCATTCCCTCCATGCTCCTCCAAGCTTTTCACAGATATTAGTCAACATTTTCATGTTATTATTGCAGCTTTACTTTATTACTCTCCATTTTTTAATAAAAATGCTCATGCTGCTTTGGCCCAATTTTTTATTTATGACTCAGTCTGTTTTAATAGCTGCGTGTAAGACTGAATTGAAGGAGAAAATGGATGTATTAGACTCATTTTAGAATCTTTTCTGAAATGTTTTTCCAGCTGACTTAATGGCCTGCATCCTCCCTGGGAGGCTCAGGTACCGGCCAGTGTGTGCTGGCCCTGCTGTAGCTCGGTCCAGGGTAGTAATCTTTCCCTCTGTAGCACACTGTGCTTTTCCCCCTGCCTCTCATTTCATGTCTGTAGCCATCTGTTACCTGTGACGGTCAGGTCCTGCCCACTGCCTTCATGAGCCCTTCACGTGGCCAGGGAGAGACCTGGGCAGAGCCCAGGTGCCTGGGGGACAGTAGCTGAGCACACATGATGGCTTCACGGTATTATCTCACAGCCACGCCAGAGTAATCTCTTAGGTGGATTATTTCCAAAGCCACAATGCGAACATGCCATTTCCAGAGTCTCAGACTAAGTGCTCACGGAGCCGTTTCTCATTTTGTTTGCCCACTGATGAAGGTTAGTTAAAGGCCATGTGTTACTCAGCCTCCTTTATAAAGACCCTCAGTGCACGCCTGCAAGAGGAGAAGGAGGTGCTCTCTCTTGGAGTCCAGAAGATGATTAAGAGCCTGGCCGTGGTTCACACAGCTCCCAAGCCCTCCAAGCAGTGTCGTCAAGGGAGGAGGCAGCCAGCTGACAACTGCTGGGTCAATCCCAGAACAGCTTGCCAGGGAAGCCTATCAAGCCCCAGTAATCGGGTTTGATTTAAATCTTTCCCCTTCTCATCACCCTTTCTGCATTAAGTCATCTCCACAGCACAGCAGTACTCCTGTACAGGTAGGCAAGTCACCATCACTTTTGTATCTTATTATCTCCTTCTCAGTTTTGCTGCTCCGTTGGAGCTGCAAGATGACAATAATCTAGGAAGCTGAGGCTTTTGAGCCCACTTATTTGCCCCTCAGTCATCTGATGGATAATGCACAGAGCTCTTTCCCCAGCACTGCAGTGGCTGCAGTGGGGTGTGTGACACTCCAAGAAGAGGGTCTGTGAATCCTGACCCTTTGGGATCGCGCATACCAAGGAGGCCATTTCACTGGGTATTTTATCTTCATTTTGCTCACTGTTTCTCACACTGAAAAAATGCAGCTCTTTACCTGAGGCTACAAGCTAGTACAGGCTACCCTTGTGACTAAGCAGCACACTGGTTTGCAGTACAATGCTTTTTGTGTGGAGCAAGGACATGAGTGCATGGGGGAGCTGGCAGACTAACCTGGTCCCAGGCTGTTCTTTCAGCGTGTCTCACTGTTGTGTCGGGACAGAACACGTCAGCGCGGCGTTGCCTTGCTCACGGCCTCAGAGTAGAAGGGTGAGTGGGAAAGGTTATCACGGCAAAGAGAAATGGATCTCAATGTTAAGCAGCAAAAGCTGGCTGGTTAAGTTAATAAGCACCACCTTTGGTACTACTTGAGGAAGAGAGGTCTCACGGCATCAGGATGAGAGAAATGGGATTTAAGCTGCTCTGGACTTCTGGGGGGATGGGCAAAAAGCGAGGCTTTCTTTCAACATATAGGAGAAGGGGAGGAAGGGTGTTTTCTCCTGGACTTGGTGCTCACCCTGTGAGGGAGGGAAGTTGCTATAAGCAATGCATGTGATCTTGCAGAGTAAGAGGGATCACTGCACGGGTGACGCAGAAAAAGGAGGATTACACTGCATGTGATGGCAGAAGGAGGATGGAGGAGCATTCTTGCAAGCAGCGTAAGGATGGGGATTACTAAGGGATTTTCTTGAGGATCTAGGTGTAACGAAGAAACTCTACCTTCTACCTTACACTTGGGACCTCTGAAAGGGCAAGTGAAGGGTCATTTGGAGCCATCTCATGTATATCAAAGCACTTTGAAGTACTTGCTGCTTCCTCAGTTGACCTAAGCAAGTACTATGCAAGTGAGTACAACTTTGGGGCCATACCTAGTAAGGGTCACATCTCCAGTGACAGGAAAGGGTGAGCTGGAACGCTCATGATAACCATGGCAATGGCTTCTTCAACTTAATAGCAATAGCAAAACCCTTTAGTTGGGAGAGGAAGGCTGAAGTTTGACTGCAAGTGAGTCTTTCGAAGTAGCAGCCTCTGTGATTAGTCCAGCAAAAATGGTCGAATTTTGGCTGAGTTATGAGGTTTTGACAATGAATAATTGCTGTTGTTTATATAACACCCACGCGTAAACCATAAACGTTTGGCTCTTTGACCTTAGCCGTGACCACAGAGGCCTACAGTAGTTGCTCTTCACGTTCTCTCTGTTACACTGCACTGCTCCCTTCCAGCTGCCTCAGCAAGGCTGCTCTGGGCAAGGGAGGGATGCACTGCAAGTGATACCAATGGCAGGGTCAGGGACAGGCTCAGCTCATGGCGGAAAGCAGAGCTGGCAAGGGGCCAGGCTGCAGGAAACACAGGGGAAAATCAAGGCCCAAGGAACAGAAAAGGACAAAGAGAAGAAATGAAAGGATAATTGCAGACGGGGAGACGATGCTCTCTGCCAGCGCAGAGGTAAGAACAGCCTTTGTATTGTACGTACAGACTGTTTGCTATCTGCACATCATTTCATAAAGGACATAGCACAATGCATGCGATGACAGTTGCACTGGCAGAGCAAGAGACAGAAAATTAGCAAACACTGGAGCAGAATTACAGAGGATCAAATACCAGGAGGGAATGAATAGGCAAAGAAAGCGGGGAGAGAAGAAGAATGTCTTCAATTAAAACAAAAATTCTGTAACTGAAAAAAATGTTAATTCTTCGTAAGGATAAAGCTTATTTACCCAGTGCTCTCCCTTGTCCCTGTTACACTTCTTTCACCTCCTGCCCAGGGTTTGTCCCTCCCTACACCCAGCCCTGCCTCTCTCCAGGCTCCAGCCCCCTACTGAAGCCCCTCACTGTGCCGTGTCTGCCAATCCAACCCCATCTTCCCATCCAGTGTCCCCTCCTTCTGTGTCCACCCCTCCTTCCTCTGCCCCCAGCTTCCTCCATCACGAGGAGAAAGATGGCTGTCACCCATGCTGCCCCCAGGTCCTCCCCTGCAGTGGCACAGGGCATGCAGGGGCAGGAGGGGATCTCCACGGCAGCACAGTGAGGTGCCAGGGGCACAGATGACAGTCGGATTATCCCTCTGCCTGCCAGCAGGGATGAAACCTGACCAGCAGCCACTGCTGCAGCATGCGAGCTGATATTTTTAAAGCTAAAGCAAAAGGAAAAGTGCTGTCCCGGCATCTCTTCAGGATGACCAGGTCCGAGCTGCATTTTGGGACCGTGCAAATGTCAACTTACTGTTTCAGAGTATTAGCCCACCCAAGACTGAGCAGATCAGGATTTGTTCTGCTTTCTCTCCTCCTCCATTCCTCCTCACAGAGCAGTTGTCCTCCAATGCTGCCTGTGAGAGAGTGAAGGTCAGATCAGCCGGGTGCCTCTTTCCCAACGCCATCACCCACAGTGGCGATGGCTGGTTGGGAACCACAAGAGAGTTTTCAAAAAACAACCAGGGAATAAACGGGCTGTTCTTCCCTTCCTCATTAGTTTTGAGGAGAAGCAAGTTCAGGCCCACACCATGGCTGCCCTCACCGTGGTGGGGCCTGCACAGCAGGAAGCCCAGCAGGAAGAACTGCCTGAGCATCACCTGGCTCTGTAGTGGGTTTTGTGATGAGCGCTTTGCTCATACCCGTGCTAGCTGGTTTAACGCCAGCTGGGTATTATGCATTAGTGATTCCCTTATAGCAGAGACAACAAGGCTGATCTACCTGAGACAAAGCAACTTCCATGTGCAGCCTTGGATAAAATATGGGCCTCAGTCAGTGTGCAAGAGGGCCTCCACGAGAGACTGTTCTCCTTCATTTCTACCAGTTGAGTAGAAGCAAAACAGTTCCAGCCTGGAGGAAAGAAGGCTTAGGGAAATCTTGTCAACATGTATGAATACCTGAAGGGAGAATATAAAGAGGATGGAGCCAGGCTCCTTTCAGTGGTGTCCAGTGACAGGACAAAGCAATGGGCACAAATAGACATACAGGAGGCTGTCTGAACATCAGGAAACATTTATTGTGAATGCAACCAAGCAACAAAAATGATTGTCCATAGAGGTTTTAGACTCTCCTCCTAGAAGATCTTCAAAAGCCTCCTGGACACAGTCATGGGTAATCTTCTCTGAGTGTCCATGTTCAAGCAAGGGACCACCAAGGGACACTTTCTGCCTCAGCCATTCTGTGTTTCTGTGGTTCTTTGGGTGCTGGCACAGTGAACAGCAAGAGAAAAGTCTATGGAGGGCACTGGGCAGTGTGGGGAGGCCTCTCTGTGAGCTGTATAGAAAGCTGGAGGAAGGATGTAGAGGAGAAAAGAAAGGACAAAACAACAACTGAAAAATAATAGCCATCCAATAGAAAGCGGGAGGGGGAAGACCTTAATGTGAGAAATCTCAGACTCAGGATCTTAGCTTCTCCCAGTGGTGATGGAGAATATGAGGGAAGTCCAAGCCCCAACTGACCTTCCTTTGTTCATACTAAAAAGGAAGCTTCTGCCCTTCAGGCGGAACACCTGGTGTCAAACACCACTTCCCACAAGCCCTACACAAACGTTTAATTCTGCCAACTGTGAGAAGTGTGTGCAATTTGTTGTGGGTTTTTGGGATTGTAGCCACAGTGGCTGCAACAGAAACTCTGAGCTACCCCTGCTTAATTAGAAACATAACTGGGTTTTGTCAAGGCAGGTAGGTTCTCTAATGTCTGCTAATGGACTAAATTGCTTCAGTTTAGACTGCTTTTTTGTCCACCCTGACTGTTTGGGGTAAGAACCAGACTGTGTCCTGACATAAGCAAATATATCTCCCAGTAACTCATTCAGGGGATAGAGATATTTCAACCCTCCAGCTGCTGGGCATGTATTTCCCATTACAGCTTTTCCATTGACCACATTTAGCCAGAAGTTGGTCTGATCCTGTGTCTTGGTCTGATCCTACAGTCTAGAGAAGTTCACACAGCTCTGGGAAAATCACGCTGCTCAGCCAATCTGAAACTCTTCGCTCCACCTGCCCAAGCATAAGCACTGATACCTCTGAAAGAGCACCTGCATCGTACTGAAGAGAGAAAACCACAAAGAAAATGGCAGATGTTGGAGCGTTGCTGTGTCTTGCATCCTGCTGAGGTGTGTCCCATGCTGTCAGAAGCATTTCTGATGAAAAATTGAAGCAGCTACTGGAGCTGAAGTGATGAAGTGAGAACACCTGTCTGACGAGAAACAATACAGCACTCGGTTTGCCCTGCAAGGCGTTCAGATCTAGGGCCATTCCTTTTCCTGGCTGCCCATCAGATTGCCCTTCTTCTGTAGCACTGCTGCCTTTGAGGCGCTCAGTTCCAGCTGGCCCTGCAGCTCTCCTGTCTCCAGCTGGCCCAAGCAAAAAGGAAGAAAATGGGAGATTTCCAACTCTTTCTTCCTCTGGTCTGAGAGGAGCTGACAAAAGTCAGCTGGAGAGCCAGGAGCTCAGCATTTCACTTGAGCTGTCTTGCTTCCTTTAGCTACTGTGCTGAGTGATGTTATTAGACTAGTGGCTCCCAAAAGCATCACTTTTAGGACTAACTCCAGAATGACTACGAAATAAAGGCAGCTTATGATCCAGGCATAATTCCTAAGGTTTCTAACCCTATCAGAGTGGTTGAATAATGAGAACAAGAGGCAGAAACCATCTGGAACAAATCCTTCAGCCTCCGGCACGCAGTGTTTCAATATTCCCCTGTGACCTGGAAGCCTGTCCAGAGCTTCTTCACCTACCCAAAGCACAGATGTCCGTACGGGTGGGAAAGCTGTGCCTGTGCAGCACAGCTAAACCACCCTGCTGCATGGGAAGATCTTCTAGAAAAGGCACAGAGCACATCCATTGACAAGCTTTTTTGGTCCAAGGGCTTCATGGGATGCTCTCTTCACCTTCTGCAGGGGGTGGTGCACAAAAGTGCAGAGAAATCGTCTGATCTTCAGATGCTGTCTCGGAAAATTGGAAAGGCTCAGTCTAATCTGTGTCCGGGGGAAAACCATGCTAACAACCACTCAGCAAGGCTGAATGTCCTTGGCAGCTATTAATTATTATCGGTCCCTTACTTCAACAAAGGGTGTGAGAGGCTTTCAAATGCAGCATTCCACAATCCCTGTGCAAGCTATTATTGATTTGGCACAAAAAAAAAAGAGAGAGTGATAAGTTTCTGTTTGGAGTAGGCTGGGAGGACGTGAATAAAACTATGAAGTCAGGAAAGAATGTGCTCGTTTTGAAGGACGTGTCACCTTTCGCTTGTTGGGTTTAACTATTCCTTGACGTCAGGGTCCCTTTCCTACTTTTGGGAAACAATTGATGGATGGAGAAGAAGCTTACTTTTGATGTATTTCATTGAGGAAACTAGAATTAGTGGTTACTGCATGCTGGCAAAGAAATCCAACATTAATTTATTTATGTATTTAGATTCAGCCCTTATATGACAATTTTCTGAGAGTCCTTGACCAAATTTGTCCCTGTATATTTTTCCATTGCTTCCCAAGATCCTTAGTGATGGAAAGGAAACATGCTGCAGCTGTGCAGAAGCTCATGAGGCAGTTGGATCTCTAAGAGGAGAAAAAACAGGAATCTTAATAGCTGATGTCCCAACCAGCCTTGGTCTTTGGCACTGTGGTATGTCTCGCAGTTTCCTGGCATGGCAGAAAATTGAACCACCCCTATGCGCACAATAGCAGAAACCAAGCTTGTGATTTGCCTTTAATTTGCAGTTTGCATCCCGCTCTCCCCTTCTTCTTGCCCTCCTCCCTTTGTACTCCTCATTCACACTGTAATCAGAGGTGGGTTAGTACAATGCCACTGTCGTTCAGGTTTCAATAACTGCCACCATCTGTGATGAATCAGAGAAGGTGCAGCAGGGAGGAATGGCTCAAAAGGAGGAGAGTTTCCCTTGAGACATTTAAGCGTGAGGGACTCATGCAGCCTCCCTGAGGCAGCCAGCTTGGGTGCCTGTACATGTAGGGGGGAAACCTCCCCGCGTAGCTGACAGACAGAAGCGGCTGCCTGCCAATCTGATTGAAAGCTGCTGTGTGAAATAGTCAGGGTTGCAAGATATGAAACTGGCTCCTCCTCCCTGTCACTGGTCTTGTCCATCACACGCACATCACATGAGGACAATGTCTGTGCTAACAAATCTACTAACATCAAGAGGCGTCCCTAGGCACTGGTTCTTACTGGTACATCCCTACTGCCGGTATCTCCATGCTATCAGGATGGTTCCTGGTGTGCTTTTGGTCCAGATCCACTGGGTTTCTCCCTCAAAATTCTCCTGGGCAGTCTGAGAGTTGGTGGGAGCCATTTGCCTTCCCCACTGGGCACTGGGCAGGAGCCATGCCACGCTGCAGGATGAACCAGCCTGGCTGTGGGCTGCTGCCTGCCAGCTTGCTGGGGAGGAGTCTCAGCCAAGATTCATGTCCCAGCAGACACAGCCAATTTCTCTGGGATTTTCCGTCTTTATTCCTCCTCGTCCCCAGAAAAGCCCTGCACATGCCCAGCAGGTGGCACTCCACCATGATTTTACACTGAGAAGCCCCTCAAAAATGTCCTGGCCCATCTCTGTGAAAGCAGGGGGGTGAGCAAGGGCTCTCCTGCTCAGCTGGTGCTGCTTCTGCGCCTGGGGAATGCCATGCTGAGCGTGGCCGTGCACTTTGAGGTGATTTGATAAAATGACTTCATCCACATCCCTATGCATACACACACACACACGTACGTGTATATCAAAGGTGCAAACCCACTGTCCATTGTCAGAACACCAGGACGTGAAGGACTGAGGAGGGCAGAGGATGCTCGGTGTTTTGTAGGGTCTAAGGGTGGCTGTGTGCTTGCAGTATGACAATGCCATCAGGCTCCAAGTGAGATCTAGGCCTTGTCATACCAGGCCATGTGCACAGCTGGTCTAAGGGGCAGATTTTAGTCCGTGCTGACATGGGAGGACAGTACTGCCCTGTGCATCCTTCAAGAGGAGTTTCCCTGCCCGCAGTCACACAGGTCATTCTGCCGCACCAGCTCCACCTCTGCACCCATTGTGTAGCTGCAGAGACATCCCCTTCTTTTTCTTCTCCTTATTTTACGAACCAGTGCTCTCTCAGCCAAAAAGCATGGCTCAGCACATCTCCACATCAGAAGCGTCCAGAAGCAAGTCCTTCATCTACTAGCCTTCCTGAGTCTGCCTTTGCAGAGCATGACAGGATTATTCTTATGATTGCTAGAAAATGTTAAAAAAATAAAGGCAGGCCTGACACATTAACTCCAATGAACAGTAAGCCTTGTCTTCATGAGTTTAGACAGTTTTTTCAGAGCTAATTCCCCCAGATAGCTCTCCCATTTGTTGTTTCTGCTGGCTGATCACCCAGCTCTATACAGTGACAGATGCTTGTAAGGACAAAGTCACTGCCTCCCCTGGTGCTAGATGAAGCCCAAAGCTCAGCTGTTTTCACCTCCTGTGGATGCCTGGGCCCCTTGGTGAGCTGGGGTATTACTTTTTTTTTTTGTTCCAAGCAAGATTTAGGCTTGAAAAGCAAAAAAGTACTGCTTGGCAACAGCAAGAAATTGCCGCTCCTGGTTTCAGTTTCTGCACTCAGGATCCTCGCACAAAACAGGAGCGATCTAGGGGAAGGCAATGCTGTCCTACAGAACTGCTGAGCCAACAGCTGCAGCTTCCTACCAAGCATTTCACCTAAGTGGGTTTGGATTTCGCCTCTCTGACATCTCAAAAACGTTCAGACTGGTGAAAAGTTGTGCTGTGGTTTTGAGACTGTTGCCTCCATAATCCAAACTTCTCTGTGAAGAATGCAACATGGCCAGAAAGAAGTCTTTCTTAGTTCTGTTGCATGCAAGTATGTGCTTTTCACTTTCAAATGCAACTTGGTGTTGTTTTGTGCAAAAATGACAATTCTTGGGTCATTGGTATCTTCTGCCTTCTAGTATAAAATACACTGCTTACCATTGGTACACGTAAGATGTACCTTGTAAGTAAGTACTTAAGCAAGTACTTTTAAGTAAGTACTTGAGCTTTGGACCTGTGTCGGAGGAGAAATATGTCTATTTGCACCAGCAGAAGCAGGCCTTGCACCACTCAATATGGAGCTTACCATTTTGTTTGAGTCAAAACATCTCCAGTGTTTCCGAGTTTGAGTTGAAGACGAAAAGCATCCTTCTTCTCCGGCCTCTCCTGGCTTACAGTGCTCTCTGTTTGGCAGAGCTTAGCATCTTCATGGAGCTGGAGCCTGGAGTTTGGCAATGCCCTTAGTGCCAGGGATATGCCTCTTTGCCTTTCACTCAAAAGCACGTACCTGGCCAACATCTCAGAGCCCTGCAGTCTGCATGCACCCTCACTGCATGCCAGTGGGACCTCTGGTGTCTCTTTGTTTATGTATTTGCTGGACATGTTCCACTGCATCACCCCATAAGGGTCCGTAAAACACCTCGTGTGGTCTTTCCCACCTAAAGCATCTGAGCTTGCTCCAGTTCAAGTTTTGCTTGGATTTTCCCTACCAAATCTGGAGCAAGGAGAGTCTGTTAGTACCTACGCAATGAGAAGGAAAATAATAAGCAGCTGTGCTGAGAAGAGAAAGGCTGAGAAATTGAGAGGCTGTAGAGGAAGGTAGGGCATGAAGGGAGATAAGGCTGCAAGCAGCAGTGAAGGAAACATAGGTGCTATGGCCTTGCCTGTGCCTTATGCTTTAGTTCCTCCTCTGAGCGTGAAAAAGCAGAGGGATGTGGTGAAGGAGAGTACAGAGAAGCTTCAGCCCCAACCTTCCTCCTCGTCACAGCCCTGGAAGCAAAGTCATCAGCACTGCACAGGGCTGGGGCAGGAGAAGAGCTATGAGGCCACCCAGCAGCTGCCATCATGGCCTGTTCCCCCCTGCTCAGTGAATGGCCTTCATTGCTGGGGGGAAAGCCTGCAAACCAGCTCACTCCTGGGCAAGAGCAAATACCTTTCTGTGGGTGCTGTGTTTCCCGTGATGTAACTGCTCTGTGGGCATCCAAAGACCTTCACCTGCAGGACTGTAATTTCAATGTCTTTCATTGGAAGATACGTTTCTGCTTCAAGTTAGGAAACCCAGCCCTGCTGTTGGTTCAGATAGAGACAGGAGTCTGAAGTGTGTGCCTATGGAATTTTTTCCCTATAGAGCATGAAAGAAAAGGGGCTCATTCTGTAAACGTAATCCAGCTGACCCAAAGTGACCAAAACCTGAGAGAAAGAATAAAAGAAGGGAAAATGTGTGTACATTTTTTCGTTCTTGCCATTTCAAACAGCTGACATAAACCTAATGAAATGTCCGTACTTCTGTTCCAGGCTGAAATGCCAGCACAGGGTATTGCTACGATAAGCAGTTCCCAATTTAACTGAAAACGAGAGCACAATAGCAAAGACAAAGAGACAAAATGTGCAGTTTTCAGTTAAGCATTTCATTCCCGCAGTCCCTCTCGCCTCCTCTTTCAGCTCCCCCCTTATTGTTTTACCTGGGAGCTGGAGGGCTGTGCACACACGTGAGTGACAGCCAGACAAACAGCCTAGTTTTACATCAGACTCTGCTGTCCCCAGGCTTCCCTGCCCCTCCATCCTCCAATATCACTCCTCATTGTGTGCCACACAAACCTCTTGGCTCCGAAGACCCCTCGGCTCAGCACCATAGCAGGGGATCACAAGGCGAGTGTCCCCATTTCCAGCGCAGCCAGCGGCCCCGGCTGCACAGGCAGGGAGCAGCACGGCTGCAGAAAGCGATAAGCTGTACGGCAGTGCGGTGTTTATCTCCCCGCCAGGCGAGAACGGTTTCTCCTTGACCTGGGGCACACCAGGCGGGATGCAGCCAGAGCAGGGAACTGCTATCTGAGGCACCAGCTCCTGCAGCAGCAGCCTGGGAACCCTCCCCGCCCGCCCGGAGAATGAAGGGGCTTTGGGGTGGCGACAGTGAGGTGGCAGCCACCCCTCTGGGTCAGGCTGCTGAGTCAGGGAGAGGATGTAAGTGGCAGTGCTGGGCTGCTGGAGCTAGGAGGAAAACAGAGGGAGTTGCTGCTTATGTGGCTCCTTGCCTTGCCTTTCTCTTCCCTTTCCCTTTCCCTTNTTTTCTTGAAAAAATAAGACTTTTAATTGTGTGAGTTACGATCTGTAGGTCAAGCCATTGTGAACAGTAAGCTTAGGCTGTAATTATGTTTATTCTGGGTAGGTTTCTTCATGCTTCTTCATTTTCATGCCTTGGGCCTCCCTGGTACGTTCGGCTAAAGGAGCAGAGATAATTGGAGGAGTCTGGCTCAAATACTAAAGGTTACTTGAAACCTGCAATTTTAGACACATTAAAGAAATCTATGAGAGCACTGAAATGAACCACAGATCCTAAAGGATTCCTATGGTACAACTTCAATTAGCTTGCAGTGTACCACAGACCTGGAAGAATGTTTGCAATGAATGTTGATTGTAGAAAAAGCTAAACAGCTGTCATTTAGAGAAGGCCTGTGTCAATGAGCTGCCCTGTCAGCCATGACACAGCCTTGGCTTGCTAGCTAAAGCGACTGGGCCCTGCTCTACAACAGCTGTGGAAAGAATTTGCGGGAGAAGGAATTATTTGCGACATCTTTCAGATCATCTTGCCCAAGAAACGCCCTTTCCCCACGAGTTTCACATCCTCTCCCACCCCTCCTCTCACCCTTTTCCTGCCCCAAGCCCATCTCCCACAGATCACTGCTTTTGTGCACTCTCCTGGGCACTGCCGTGAAGCAAAGCACACAGCTGCGTTAATTTTCAAGCATAATTACAGCATCATCAGAACACTTATTTTTGACCCCCTACTGCCACTGAACCCTTCTGCGTTGTACAGAGGTGGGTGCCTCGTATCGCTTGGTCCTTGAGCAAGATGAGGGCACCGGGGAGGGACAAGGAGAAGGACAATAAAGGCAACTTGCTTCAAGCGAGTTGTCATGTTGGAAGGAGCAGCAAAGGGAAGCTGGCAAGTCAGTGTGTGATTAAGCTTGACCCAACAGTTGGTCCCGTCCCCATGTGGGAACGATGCCCTTTCTGGGGGAGAGGACAGGGATGTGTGCCCAGGCCCTGTGGGCTAACAGGCCGCAGGCTCAAAGGAGACTGTTGTCCTTTTGTCTGGCCTCTTGTTTTGTATACGCTGCCTTTTGTGGTTAAAGGACCAGAAGAGGCCTTGTTAAACACAGGGTCTGCTCGGCATGTTCACCTCAAGTTCTTGCAATGCTGAGGTGGCCAGGCTGTGCTGAGGTCAAGAAGTGGAGCTGCTTTTGTAGATTGGAACTTATCAGAAAAGTAAAGACGCACGTCCTGGCAGTGAAAAATGACGGCACCCTCAGACGTGTTGTGTCCTGCAGTTGTGTCCTCCCCACGCTTCGCCCATCTCAGTTTTACTGCTGAGAAAGCTTTCCCCAGGAGAGACCTCGCCTCCAGAACCAACCTGTAAGAACCAGCTCAGACCAGACCAGAGGTCCCTCTTAATCTCTTCTCCGGTCTCTGACAACAACAATTACTGTGTGCTTAGAGAAATGATGTGAGACCCAGAAAAAGATCAGGGTGTCATCCATGAATTTGCAAATTCCTTTTTTGCATGCGTTGATACTGCTGTGGTCACAGAGAAGGAAGTTTACCTTTGGGAAGGACTACAGCCACGTGTCAGGCCTGGAGGAGCAGGGGAAGGAAGGGCAAAGGGAGCAGAAGGTTGATTGAAATGATTGTGACATGAAATCAAAGTGCAAAAGACATGTGAGGGGATAAGAAAGGATGAGGGGAAGAAGGAAAGAAAAAGAAGGAAGGAAAGGAAGGAAAGGAAGGAAAGGAAGGAAAGGAAGGAAAGGAAGGAAAGGAAGGAAGAAAGAAAGAAAGAAAGAGAGAAAGAAAGAGAGAAAAAGAAAAATATTCACGGTTGTCTCTCTCTAAGAGCCTCCAAACCATGATAGTTCTGATTGGAGTTTCTCTGGATTGGAGAAGAAAGTCTCCTTTTATTCGGATACTTTTAGTCTATTGCCCTTTAGGACATTTCACTCAGCTGTGCCATTTTGCCTTTTATCCCATAACTTTGTTGCTTTGACATTCAGGTTATGGACCAGGAACACACTGGCACCAGTGACAGCCATTGTTTTCATTACAATGCTTGGTTTGCAAGTTAGTCAGGGGAAAATTGGCATTCAATTCATGGCAACTATTGCAAAATCTCAAACATTGAAAAGCAAATGCCCTGTCTTTTTTCTGGTTTCTTTTTTCCCAGAGACTGTCTGGTACTGTGAGCCCTTTGCTGCGAGCCAACAAACGCCCCAAATTTTATTTTATTTTTTAGATGAATAGTGGCTTTGTTTGGATATTCAGTGTGCAACATTGTCAACACTGAGGTGGAAAGTACTGGAGAGGAAGGAGGCAGAGTGAGACTATAAAGGAGAAAAGAGAATGAAGGAGAATTGTGAGTGGAAGAAAAGAAGTAGATTACAAGGAAGAAATGCTAAAGGCAGCAGCAGAATGGGGAGAGAGGCAAATACAAGCCAGGAACCGCAATCCACACCAGGATGTGACGTGACTGCTCCTTAACCCTCAAGTTGGGGTGAGGAGGGTATGCACCCTGGCTGGCTGAATAATCGATGAGACCGACAGCACCAATAGCCCTTGTTGTCAATGGGGGCTGGAAAGCCTTTTCTGCTCTGAGACCATCCAGCCCTCTGAGACCTTCCAACCAAAAGCCTATTTATTTTTCTCTCAAGCACAGCTGTATTAATAGAAGCAGCTCAGGAAGCCCTCATCCCAGCACAGTTTCAACACTTCATACAGCAGGGGGTCTCAATAGGATCTCCTCCATCCAGGGTGCCATTAGCTTCCTCCCCGTCTCTCCATTTTCCTTTCTAATAAAACGCTAGTCTAAACACACACTGGGGTGTTAAGAGGAATGAATTCTACAGTGGATGTGTGCATGTGTGCGAAGGAACTCTGACTTGTTCAAGACTTTAGCTTTGAAACTGTGAACCCATAAAAAAAATATTAAAATTTAAAAGAATTTAAAATAATTAAATTAAATTTGAAGAATTAGAATTTAAAAGACGTCCTGCTAAGCCTGAGTGACCCAGGTGCTGGTTTCCTCACCTCTGCATCACGTGTTTTGTTTCCCTGACTGCATCATGCAGTGGACACAGTCCTCTCCTTGCCCAACGAGCACTCACCTCCTCCCCTCAGCTTTCTGCCCAGTAACATGGGAAGTATCATTCCCATCACAAAGACACTGATGTTTGTGAAGCCACTTTTCTGAGCAGTTCTATACTAGTGCAAAGCACGAGCACTCTGTAAAAGGATTTCCCCTTTCTGTAAAAGGATTTTCCCATTCTTCCTTGGCCTTCTTGTTGTCTGGCCTCTTATTCTCTCTGTCGTATCTCACCATTCACCAACCAGCGCGGCACACCGACCTTTTGGACTTTGCACCAGCTTTCCTTTTCCTCTTTCCCAGAAATCACAGGCAGCTTTCTGCAGAAGCACAGCCAAGCTTCACACAGGTTCTCCTCAGGAGACCATGCTTTCTGGACAAAACTTGCATTTTTTCAGACAACTCAGGCGTCACAAGGATGCACTGTTCAAGTGCTTCCCGACACAAAGCTGCATGAGAACTTGCAAAGAGCAACAAAAGTACACTCCGTGTTCCCAAACCCTAATTTCCTCTCATTTCTTTTCTCTCATTTGGAGCCAGAAACTTGGGGAAAGGCTGAAGATTCTCAGCAGGAGTGTAAGGAAGCAACTTGTTTCCGTATAGGTGCTGAGCTGCCTCGCCTCTCCCCTCCTCTGCACTGTGCCATTGCACTTCTACACCCATGTGTTCAGCTGCTCTTCCCTCCTGTGGTGGGGAGAGGATGAGCTGGAAGCATCAGGGCAAATACTCCCCATTCCCTCAGGTCTTTGCACTTGCAAATGTCTGAAACAGCACTTTCTTTCCCAGTTAGAGCATTGCAATGAGTGAGCAGAGTCCCCCGGTAACTGTGGGTGCCCTGAAGCATGAGTCTGCTGCTGGGGAGGGAGGCTGCTTCGGGCAGAATAGATGCGAGTGCTACCATCCTACCGGCCTCTTTGTTTTCTCTCTCTTATATTCCTCTTGCTTTGTATTTTGTGGGCAAAACAAGCAATGCATAGCTTGCTTGTTACTGTCACACATGGGTCACCCCAGGGAGTCACGACGCAGATTTTCCATTAGCGTCAAACATACATGGATTTATGAACTCCCATAACCTGGAGCTGATGAGAGCAGATTAGGGAACAACTGTTTTTAGATAGCTTGCATACCTAAGAAATCAGCTAATATAGAGCTGCCTGCTGACAGGCCACTTATTTCCCAAGGAGCGTGAGAGAATATTACGGTGACCTCTTCTTGTTATATTGTCACTTCATTATACACACGCGTGTACACATTGAGGGTTTGGTATTCACTTCTCTCCCTTCTCACACTGAGCTAATCCCTCAGGATTTATGCAGCACAACCTGTGCTAGGACTTCTCATTGGGTTCAGGACCTTTGCATTGTGCCTGCACTACAGAAACGCGAGGCCAAAGACACACCTGTTTAGTTTCAGCATTGATAGCTGTGCCACCGCGTCTCAAATGGGCCACATAAACTTGGCCATCTCTTCCAGATGGATTCAGGCTGCAAATGCTGAATCCTGCACTGATCCCTTTTCACCACTATAATTTACCAACGCAAAGACTCTATATCTTGCAGTTTCCACATAGCCCTTTTGCAAGGAGCTGACAACAAAATGACAGCCAGGACAAGAGGAACTTTGTGTTTCCCCAGCATCTTCCATCAGCAGTGCTCTGATCCTCCTCAAGGCTGAGGGTTTGACTAGCTGATCTTAGAGGTCTTTTCTAACATTAGTGATCCCATGATTCTAATGTATCAGTGCGTCCTGCCCTGCTAGGCAGAAAGGTCTGTCCCATGTTTACATGTCCCGTGGCAAACCACGTCACACGCTGCAGGGCCTGAGGCTTTAAGACGAGTGTCTTGTCACTAGTCATGCAAGAATTCCCCTTGCAAAATGAAAATTTCCCAAATCCTGTGTCATTGACACAGGAGCCTCGTCCGGTCCATAGCAATAAAGTTTGCTTGTTTGTTTTTAAGAATAGTTTAGTTTAAAGCAATGTGTTCCTTCCAGGATTGTGCCTGTGATAAGTTCTGGTTACAAGGACAGGGAGGCAATGAACTGCTCCAGGTTTAGCCAGGCCCTGGGGTTCAGGCTTCCTATGGAGGCATTATGAGGAACACACCAAAAGCAAAGCGAGATGGGAAAGCCAACCCAGCCAAATTTTCAAGTTTGGAAATACAGACAATTTATGCAAACTATTGTAATTCTCAGCTTTTAGTTATTGTAGACTTGCATATTCCCCTCTCTTTGCAGGCCTCCTTCGTAACACCTTGCTTTTGAGTTAAGGGCAACTGCTGCGTTCATTTGTGGAGGAGGGAGAGCTTCAAAGCAGCGTTTCTCCAATGAACAGATGGAAATCACAACTGGTAGCCTAGTTTTTGAATAGATGCAAGTGCTGGGACAAGATTGAGAGATCGGAAATGGTCATCACTGGGTGCTGGGTGTCCCTCATCCTGGGACCACCTTGGCAGCCTTGCTCAGATACACATTGTGGGTGCAGAGCATCTGGGCTCGTGGGCACCTTCAGCCGAGGCAAGTGGCAAGAGATTTCCTCAGTCTTGGTGATTTACCTGATGAAGACTTCGTAAAGCATTAGAGCTGCTGGGAGTGAGGAACGTGGGTTTTTCTGTAAGGAACACTGCTGTAAGGTTTTTTCTGCCACTGGGAAGCAGCACCAGCAGCCTCCCAGCACTCCCCCGTGTCACTTGAGGAATCCCAGCAGTGCAAAGCCGCGTGCGTGCAGCTGCTCACTGCCAAGGTCAGCACTGCTCGGCTGGGAGCAAACCTCCCTGAGATACCATGACAGCCTTGTCCAGCTCAGATGCCCCTGCATGCTTTGCATTTCTCAGTCAAGGCCGTAGCCCTCGGTCAAATATTTCCCGGCATTCGAATAAAGCCATTGATGTCAGCATCAAGGGTCCAGAGTGCCTGGAGAGAAGATGGACAAACCAAGCTGAAATGTTGATGTAGATCACCATGCCCTCGAGCAAAATTGAAGCAGATCTGTTGAACGGAGCTAAAAAATGTATGTTTCTCTTCACTCTCTTGCAAAGGATGACTAACATGGAAGTGGGTGTGTGAGCCGCAGGTGTCTGCAGGACAGACACAAGTCTCAGTGCCCCCATGTCTAACTCAGGAAGAAGATGCAACTTCCTCCTCCTCAGGAAACTGAGGTAAATGAGCACTCATGAATTTTTCAACCCTGAGAACAATTTTTTGGTGCTACCTAAAGAACACCAGCTATAAATGCTTTTTCTACCCAGATGGCTGAGTGGAATGGAGACAGCAGCTTGCACTGGACTGAGGTCCTGGACCTTCTCTGCTAATTTTCTGAGAATGGCCAGGAGCAACATGGAAGTGGAAGCTGAATTAGGAAGTACCTGCCACCTGAGCCAGCCATCCCAGCTGTTCTTGTTAACGCCAGTCTAAAGCAGGCATCTTTGCTTACCAAAGCTGTGTGAAGTGATGAGGGTGGAGTGGAGCCTTTCTCCCTCTGAGCAGAACAAATAGGACATAGGAGTGATCCTCCAGCAGATGGCTGGTCCACGGAAATCGATGCTAGCTTAGTGAGTTGTGCTCCACATACCTCCCAAAGGGAAGCAGCAGCAAGCTGAGGATTTCAAAACTTACCACTTCAGGTCAGGATCCGAGCTGCTTAGAAAGGCAATGGCTCCTAGGAGGGCTGACTCAGGGACAAAGAGCAGTCCTGAGTCCTGGGTGTCTTTATCTTCTCTGCTTTGGGTGTTTTGCTCCATTTTGGAGGAAGCAGGGTAGGGGAGAAGAGGGAGCACTGTCGTGTAGCTAATCTAGCACTGTAAAGTTTCCCCAGGCAATGACCAGCGAGGTCCAGTGGGGTGAAGTGGAACTGGGATTTGGGAGATGTTGGTGCTCCTTGTCCTCAGACAGGCGTGGGGTGCCAAGCACTCTCGTCCCTTTGGTTGTCCTTGCACCTCTCAGTGTCAGTAATTTTGACCTGGAGAGAAAGGGTCAAGTCTGAGAAAACCCTGGTAGCATTACTCTCCTTTTCTTCCCTCAGTTTGGACCTCTTTTCTGAACCCTTAAGTTTGGAAAAGGCAGTTGCAATTGTGGCTTGAGCAGCACAACTGGATAAACCATTAGTCCTTTCCTGCTCTAGTTAGAGGCTTTGCAATCTGAGTCTGGATGAATGGGTTTTTGTTTTGTTTTTTGAGGTTTTTGATGTTTTGCTTGGCTTTTGTGTGCATGAAATGTAGTGGAATGGATCACGGATGTGTGCAAAGATCTGTAAATAGCTGTTCTTGCTTACAACTGTGACTGTATACTGTTTATCATGCTGAATGCGTTCATTATTTTCATCCAGAATCAGCTATTGTCAAATATTTAGAAACAGATTGTTTTAAAAAGTGAGGAATATATCAAGCAAGGTAGTGGTTGGTGTCTTCTTTAAGACTTACTACTAAACAGTCAAGCATAAGCCAAAGCCCACAGGTAGTCTTCCATCCCCTAAAAATAAAATGCCTGGTTACAAATGACCACGTAAAGAACCTACGTTTAAGGGCGTGCTTTTCTGCCATTTTACACTACCGGAGCTTTTCTACTTTTCATGTGCCCTCTCTGTTTGAACACCCAGAAGTCCTAGAAAAGTGTTTACATCCAGGAGAAAATCCTGATAAACCACCCAACCTGATGGGTTACTCTCAGAAAAATAAAGTGTTCAGAGGAAAACTGTCAGTGAGTTGATGAAACGAGTTGATTCTCCTTTAAGAAAAAGAAAAATGCATGATATTTTGGAGGAGTTGCTAGTCCTGAATTGATATATTTGACTTCAGTCATTTGTTTTAAAGTTTAATCGTTTCTGTAAGATATTAATGACAGGAGTTTGGACTCACTTGTCCTGGTATGTCATGCCTGCTTACTCACCGTAGAACAAATGCAATTTTAAAATGACCTAGAACGAAATCCAATTTTTAAATGACAATTTTTAAAATGGCTTGTGTTTTACCTTCAGATGTAGCACGAATGTTTTCAAAATATTCTGCATGTGATAGCTCTTTTTTGGGTCTGTGCCCTTAGCCCTGGGGAGCCTGGCATCGTGTCCCCCAGCGTCTGTGCTGTACCTCTTCGTCTTGATGCAGGGCATTTAGAAGAAGGCCCAGCCATTGCTGCCAGCCTTGTGCCAGCACTAGGATCATTAATTACCCTTTGCTGCCTGCAGTTTCAGCTCGAGGCACTCGCTTGTCGTGCCCATTTGGGCAGGAGTACAGTTGCTAACAAACTCATCGAGGTCTGGCTCACACATACGGAGCCCATAGAGCAGTCTGTGGGTACACCACGAGTCTGCAGCATCTCTCAAGCCAAGCTTGAACTTGGCTGCTCCGACAGATCTTCATGAAGGGACTGGCAGCTTTATCCACCACCAGCCAAGCCTCTGTATGCTTTATTTGTGTGAACCTTATCTTGGCAACCCCAGCTGCGTGCAAATGCTTTTGCTCCTCTGGCCCAATCTCTGCTATCTGCTCTGCAGAGCACTAAATTCATCCTGACCCCTTGCACCTTTTCCTAAGGGGAGTACCATATGGGACAGATAAGGCAAGGGCTTGACAAACACTTTGAGCCACTGCTGCCTCTGTGAGATTGGGAAACACCAGGAGGCACGGAGCATGCCTAAGGACTGCACCCGGCATGAAAAAAGCCAAGCACCGAGATAGCCAGGGACATTTTCTGGGCATTGATTTTGTCTACTGAAGTTGGTAAAGCGCACAGCATCATTTGTCTTAGTGCCAGACACAGGACCCTGTGCCACTGTGCTTCAGGTCACCCCGTGCTCCACGCCTCCTGCAGAGCAGGAAACAACTGGCTGAGCAGAGATGGGACACACTCATCTATATGCAAAATCAACCCTGGTTTTGCATATGCCCTAACCCTAATCCAAAACCAGCCATGGTTTTGCATAGGGATGAATATAGGTTACACCTCATGCTGGACATAAGCAGCACTAGCCAGATCTCAGACACCACAGCCAGGTGCTCATCAAACCCATTGCTGCTGTGTTCCCATTGAGCTTTGCAGGCATTGCGTGCTTCAGCTGCGTTAACTCTGCTCACCAGAACCAATTATCCTTCCTGCACGTGCACCTTCTGCTGCCATTACGCAAAGCAGTCCTGCTGCAGCTCCCTGTGGGCAGAGCCACTGCTATCATTTGGCACTGTGAGACAGCAGCCAGCATCGGGGCACAGCCTGTCACTGCCAAGAGAGGTCTGAGGGAGCTGCAGCACAGCCTGCAAGGCTGAGATATTCTCTCAGGTGTCCCATAAGGCAGCAGACAGGCGTGCTTGGGTGCGCCCTTCCACAGGTATTTCATAAACACAGCGTGCCGTCACGTTTGCAGTAAATATGCATCACAAAGCAGACAATTATGTGTACCAAACAGAGCTCTGCAGCGTGCAGCTGGCCAGGGAAGGCTTTTCTCAGCACATTTACCAGAAATGCTTTTCTTTTTCCTGGTACAGAGAGGAAATGCATCTTCTGAAACTGCTGAGTGGCTATCGGAGTCAGGTGTCAGACACATCTCAACCACACCAGCTGCGGCAATTGGGTTTGTGCAAGATGTGAGTAGACCTTGCAGGGCAGCAGCCCCTTGAGATCTGCTCTGCTGCTGCTGAAAGGCTCTACTCGTACCAGTTGAACAAAAGGCATCACTCAGAGCTGCTGCATGCAGTACACATGATTTTTCACCCAAGCACTGGATGAGATCCCTGGCTCAGGCAGCAGGAGCCTGCTCCCCTAAGCATTCATGCAGTGCTTGCACCTAGCTGGCATGATGGAGGTGCCCCAGCTGTTTGTTGCCCAGGCTGGGCACTGTGTGGTGAGCACAGCCACTTGAAAACTGCTCTGAGCATGTGGCCCCGAGTTGGGCAGGCTGCAAGCTGAGAGCTTCTCCATGCTCTGCTTGAAAAGGAAGGGGCAGCTTAGACCTTTGTGCCAAGCTAAGTGTCACCAGATGGACACCAGCAGGCCCTGTGGCAGCTACAAAGCAAGCCTTCAATTGCCTGTCTATAGAAAAAAAATGCATAGTCTTTAAGAGCAAAGAATTCTAGCTAATGCTTTGCAAGAAAGCATCCAAGGGATGGAGTTCCCTGCCCAGCACTGATGGGGCAGCCAGCGTGCCCTGAGGGCTCGGGAGCTGCCACAGTGCATCCACGGTCCAGCAATGGAGAGCGGTCAGCAGCCACGGGGATTCACTGCCTTTGAAAAATACCCAACACATAGAAATAATCATAGAATCATAGAATATCCTGAGTTGGAAGGGACCCATAAGGATTACTTGGTCCAATTCCTGGATGCACACAGGACCACCCAAAAATCAGACCATATGTCTGAGAGCATTGCCCAGATGCTTGACGCTCCTTGAACTCCAGCAGCGTGGGGCCGTGACCACTNGTCCCTATGGGAAGAAATGAAAGAGAAAAGACGTGAATGCATCTGGTGGAATTGGAGATGACAGGCATCAAAATACGTGAGCAAAGAACAATGTAATCTATTTAACAAGTGTCTGCCTTCCTACAGCTGTGGTTTTCAAAGTGCTTAATTAGCTGAAGGTTGAGTCTTAACTCAATGACTACACTGTGGTTTTTATTCTGCAATAAAATCACTGTGAAAGTGTCTCCATGATGCTAATGAAGAGTCCTGTTTCTCTGACTCTTCTTCCTCCCTCCTCTTTTTTTTTTTAATTATTATTGTTTTTCTGGAACTGTGAGTAGGGAAGTCTGGGAATCTGAAACTGGGTGGCTCTTGGCATGGGCTGTTTTTGTGCTATCTGGACATGTTCATACAGGCATCTCTAATGTATGCGAAGCACTTCACAGCCACATTGAGCTTCAGTTGGAGGAACTTGAAAACAATTTCACAGAGATCATGAACCAAGATTTAGTGCTGAGAGGGGCCAGCTCCCAAGCAGCGTGGTTGTGCTGCCAGGTTTGACATGTCATTACGTCAAAGACAAATCTGCATGCAGCACATTCTCTCTCTCTGTGCAGGCATGACTCACGGAAGACCCTTCAGTCTTGTCTTGGCACACAGGCTGTATATCAGTTCGGAACACAAAGTCACCAAGCTGCTGCAACCCTTTTCTTCTTGAAAGCCTCACTATCAACGTGTTTGATACAGACAAAAGGTAGCTGAATCCAGAGTGCCTACAAGGGCAGTCGCACTGAATTGCCCATGTCCACTTCGAACTCCACTGCAAATCTCCTGTTGTGGAAGAAGTGGTTGATTTTAGGATTACTGAAGTGCACGTGGTATCAGCTAAAGCTGTTCTGCAGCAGGATGCTCTTGCTGTAAGCAGGCTGAAGTGGCACCCAAGTGCCAGAGAGAGCACTGAGAGTGACCTGGTCTGCTCTAGCATTCAAGGAGAAAACGTGCTTGTAGAAGGGACTGGAGGTGGGCTGAAAAGGGCATCTTGCTCACTGCTGCCCTCTCCGGCCTCCTCTTGCATCTGCTCTGGTGCTGCCTCGACCCCTTGAAGAGGCAGTTCTTGGCTCACTAAACCAGCAGCATATGGGTCCTGTGTTCTCCTCTGGGTTCATTTCCAGCCGTTGTCATGAGAGAGGGGGAGGACACAGTAGGAGCTGGCCCATCTGTCCTGCTGCCATGAGTCACCACCATGGCTTAGGCCATATCAGAAGCCTTCACCCTTTGGGTTCATTAACTGGGCACCTCTGCCCACTGGCTAAGCCTCACCGGGATGAGTCAGGTCCTGACCATCTAGGAAGGGTTGGTATGAATGAAAGATCATGTCTTTTGCCTCCATTTACAGATGAGGACAGAGCTTAGATATGACTCATATATGAGAATTACAGGTGACATTTAGTAACTGGCCATTCCTTGCTCTTTTGAATGCACTTAGTGATATATTTTCCTTCATTTTCTACGTACCTAGTTTAATTTTTTTTGAGTTTTATGAGTTTTGTGTCCTCCTTTCCATCCCCTTTCTTCTTTTGGCAAGCTACCTAACATTTTTGTGTCTGATTGATTGTGAAATCAGAGTAACAATGCTGCGTACGTAAGAGAAACACTGCACATATTAACCTTTGGAGGAGATGAACTTGTTGTCCCAGCTCCCACCGAAGTGTACTGAATGAGAAGAACTTTCAGCAGGGGAAGAGGAGAACGAGGCCACAGCCATGGACACTGAACTCTCCAGCTGTCTGAAGGATTAAAATAATAGTCATAAATGCTGCTTTAGTCACTTGCTTTTTATCTTAAAAAAAGTACCACGAGACCTCCCGAATATGTCTGTGAGTGCGCTGAGATTCCTACCAACATTAATGATCACAAATTTGATTTGTTCTTGCAACTAATAAAATAATTAACCCCCGCCACGTAGGACAAGAGAGAAACATGCTAATTCATTCTGGGTTACAAATAAAAACCAGACAAATCTAACCCATGAAGCTAGGTCAGAAAGGCTGCTTAGCTCCCTCCCAACAAAATTTGCTGAGGGGCAGTGGAAGAGCATCCAAATCTCCCGCTGCTGGCCCTCCTGCCTTTCATGGCCAACACTCAGCCATCCAGTCTGTGCAATTATTATCGGGAAGTGCGAAACCTAACAAAACAGAGCATTAAAAAACAGTCCAAAAACCATTTGCACAGAGACGAGGCACCTATGGAGACTTGGAAAAAAGCAGTGTTGAAGCTTTCTTCTTGGCAGCAGAAGCGGTCCTCATGATCCCTATTAACAGGCTGTAGCTGGGGGACAGAACGTTTAAATACTCATCAGTGGGAAAGAATATAGCATTTTTTTGGTTACGTAACTGGAAATGAAGAGCCTCCAGATATCCATTCATTCATTCATTCATTTATTTCTAATGACTTAGCTGGGAGCTTGGAGAAACAAGTACAGAAGGCACAAAGGCTGCTTTTCCCTCCGACCTGTGCTGCTCTCCTGGGGTGGCTGTGTCCCGTTGTGTGGGGCTATTCTTGGGATCTGCAGACCAAGGCCAGATCCTCTGCCCATGATTGCAACCAGCTATTGAGGCCAGTAGCCTTAAGCCCTGCAGCATTACCATCTCCATCACTGGACAGAGGAGCAGCTCTGTTCCCCTTCCCAGCCACCTGGTCCTTGCCTCTCCCCACTCACCAGCTTAAGATGAAAACCAGCCCAGCAGCGTGTTTTGGAAGAACAGTCCTCATCTCCCCAGAAAGCATTGGTTTTTGATGAGATCGGGTGCCCGAAGGCAAGGCTGTGCTATTCAGCAACATTTCAGACTTAAATCAACTAAAATCGGCCTTGAAATTGCACCTTTTGCCTTTTTTCCTGGGTGCTTCAGAGACAGTGAAACTTCCCCTTTTCCCCAAGGTCTCATTAAGGCTGTGAGCAGGAGAAGTGATGGCATGAAGACAGGCACCAGGCTGGACCTGCGTGATCAGCCACCAGCCTAGGGTGCAGCAGCATGGTGCCCTTATACGCTATTTGGGTATGTCATATTCCACGCTCCTAAAAGGTTTTTCAGCACAAATCTGAGCCCCATATCTTGAGAATCACCAGGTATGAGAATTGTTAGTCACTGACAAGTTATGGTCTTTAAAAGTAGATATTTCTGAGTTGATTCCATTTGCCTCGGGATGTAACAACACTGGCATTTTTGGGACTTTCTCTGCCATCAGAAGGCTTTGTAAAATTCTTTCTCCCCCAGACCATTTTTTTCTTAAATTTGAGTAGTGAAGGTTGAGATTCTCACTGAAAAGGACAGCCAGCAGAGCCTGGAGGAGGTCAGCAGATGCACAGCTGAGCGGCTGCACTGCTCCATGTCCATGCAGGATGGATGGGCAGGAGCTGGCGAGAGGGAGCTGGGCAGGCAGCTCCCAGCCCTTTTTGCAAGCACGCGGAAGATCACATGCCGCTTGTACGACTGGCAAGGAAAGGTGCTTAAAACTTGCAAGCTTGGGTGTTTGTGCCAGAAGAGTTAGGTTTTATAGGAGATTAGACACCGCTTGACACAGCAGGTCCTCTTGCCAGATCCCTGGCGCAAAGACAATTAAATGAGCCAAATAACCACATCCATCTCAGCGTGTCCATGCATGCACAAACAATTACTCTCTGGGACTGTTATTAAAGAAAATTAAATTTTAAATCTGCACCCAGCCAGGAAGTCTTAAGGGAGCCTAATTTTCTAGGAACCGTCGAGTGGGCACAGCCTGGGTAGCCCAGGAATGGTTTATAAATCGGCTTTGAGAGTCTGTAATCCTGCTTCTTTGCTACTGTACTTCTTTTAAAAACCCAGCACTTCTGAGAAATTGAGGAATTCAAAGCCCCAGGGACTCCTGCAAGTTCTTTGGACTTGTAAGAACTGCGGCATTCATTTTCAGCCAAGGCCATTTTTGGTCGCTTAGGACTTTGTCAGTAGTTTCTTCTTCAGATGAAATAAGACGAGTTTCTTGCCCTCCCTCAGCAGCAAACTCAATTTTTGCCATTCTGCATGGAATCTGCCCATCTGTTTCAAGGAGATAAAGACTGGCAAAACCTCACAAAGAAATGTACCCTTTTTGCCCCCCTAAACAAACAGGTGGGATTTTGATAAAGGTGGTGGGGCTGTGCATGAGAATTTATGGTGGTCCCATGGATGGGATATGTAGAAGTGGAGGTAGCCCTAGAGAATCTGGGTGAGCAAAACCCACAGCAGTTCCTATGATGGAGATGCTGCACACTTGGATGTCTCTGCAGGGATCAGTGCGTGAAGAGAAAGGACAGGGAGGGAGAGCCTAGGATGGTGCAGAGGTCTTTGCAGCCCTGGTAGTCTGGCAGAGTCATCTAAAGGGCATGTGCTTCCAGCCTGCAGAATCTCCTCTTGAACACGCCTGAAAAAGAATGGCCATGGAATGGGAGAAATAAATGCGGGTATGCTTATGTCTTTAGATAGGTATTGTGACTCTACAGGGAAAAGGCACCTTGAGGAGAAGGAGGATGTAACAGGGCTGAAGGAGGGCACTGCACTGAAGCTGGAGACTCGCAGCTCTGCCGCTTGGAGGATGAGACTTTCAGCAAGCCCTTTCCGAGCTGGGTGTCTCCACTTCTCCATGCTGAACAAGAAAACTGACCTCCTCGCTGCAGATCTTCTGAGTTCTGCTGCTGCAGTGAGCCACACAAGTGCAGAGTACCTTTATTTCTGTATGTGATAAATGTCCCTTTAAAGTCTCCTCGGGCTGCTCAGATGATTCCCATTCCTAATGGGGACAGCTGGCTCATTGATGTAAGAGGCCATCCATCAGGCTGACCCACTGAAAGGCTTCTACTGTGGCTCCGGTTGTAGCTGCCAAAAGAAGCACTCCAGAATTGCCTTTGAAATATTGTATTTTTTGAGTGGATAAGGAGGGATTGGAATGTCCTCATCCAGCCTTTATTATTTGGCCACTTTTGAATGATCCTTTTCAAAAAGAGGTCGGGTGGCTATGGGTAAAAAAAAGGAAGAGAATAACAAGGCTTAGTGCTCCTTTATACATTTTATAGATTATATATAAAAATAGTTATAACAAAAACACAAATCCCACGGTCTGCCTTCCTATTTGCACAGGCTGTAATGAGTTGACATTTGAATGAATCTGGAAAATTGTCTTTAACAACTCCTTGGAGGCCCCAGAGTGGGAACACCTATTATTGCTGCCTGATTTGGAAGTTACTGTTTTAAGAACCTTTTCAGAGTTGCAGACCTCTTTCAGGCTGCAGTTTTGCATCTTCTGAGCAAGCAGTTCTGAAGGTCCCCACTGATGACGCCTGTGTAACTGTTTGCACTGTCCCACTCTGTGGAGCGTCTATGGACTGCAGAAGATGGGGAACTGCTCCATGAAGATTTGCTTCCACTTTGTTTTCAGAGGCAAAGCAGAGATTGCTGCAGCTCACCTGGGCTTACTGCTTACCTTGTTTCTGTAGGGAGATTACTGGGAGAGCCCCTGCAGTTCTGAACAGGATGTTCACATTTGCCTGCTTGGATGTTAAGTATTAAAAATGAGTCTCTCTCTCCTTGGGGTCCCACGGTGGGAATAGGGGAGCGCTCAGGGTGGTTTGGATGGTGTCAGTGCCATTTGGCACCCAAACCTCGTGGATCAGTCCTCGCACGTGTTGCTCAGAGGCGGTACCAGATGCCTTTGGCAATGGGAGAGCTAGGTGTGCTGTGGGAAGGGCAGCTTTCAGACAGGGGGTCGGGCTAAAGATGAGCTGTCATTATCGTGATGGGATGTGTGAAACTGTATAACAAAATGCATAAGAAGCCAGTCTTTATTAACTTCACTGCCTACATAAATTATCTGAATTTGGAGGTACATCCAACAGCTTCAACAGAAGTTCCTCAGGACTGAGCTATGGTGAAAAACAGATGTCGTTTTATAGCCCAAGTTTTAGGGATCTGCACATGAAAAAAATGTTATCAAGGCTCAAAGAATAAGAAGGAGGAACTTCCTTCGTATAAAATAAAAACTTCCACAAAGTAAGAAATACCTGTGGGGCTGGTTCTTCTCAGATAGGGCGCTAGGAAGCCCCTGTTGCCTCATGGTGCAGCGCTGACCTGTCCATCCCTGTGCCTGCCAGCAGCCAGCCCCATAGCCTACACCTGGAACATGGACACTCCGTGATGGCCCAAAGCAACAAGTCATAGCCCTGACTAACACGCATGTGTGCGTATAGGAGGTGAGTGTCAATGCTTCAGATGACAAATAAGTTGAGTGTATGTGCAAACATCCATTATGTATGGACATGTTGAGTACTGGGGGATTAAAATTTCATTAGCTGTTGCAGAGCTCCTGGATGATATTCTGGGATGGCAAGCACAGAGATCTGCAAATAACGCTGTATAAATGGATTTGTTTCTTCCAAGGGTGTGGAAACAGGATGGATGTGCTGGGGGAGAGGCTGGCACCTCCAGCCCTTCCAGCACAGGGTGAGGATGAGGACGGGGCAGTGGAGTTGCCCTATGGAGGAGGAGAGAAGGGTGCTCTGAAGGCTGTGGTGGCTTTGTGCTGCTCTGTGGAGCCTCAGACCAGGGAGGAAAGAACCCTCTTTTATAAGACTCAATCTGCAGCCGGAATTGCTCCGCCCTTGAAAATGCATTTATGGATGCTGGTGCGAGGCAGGTTTATGAAACTGAAATGGCCTATTCTTCCCTTCCTCCCTGAAATTTCCTAAATGCCTCTCTTTGCAGGGGTTGTGCATTTGTATATAATTATTTCTTTTCCTTTATATTGATCCTTGTCTCTCTCTCCGGAACGCACTGTAATTATATTTTCTCCCAGTGAGCGTGAGGCGCAATCTGCCGCTGTCGCACAATGGGCCTGCTCTGTCAAAGAGGGAGAGAAAAAGCCTCTGTTTGCAGGGTGGCTTCAGACGGGGCTCTGACAATTGCGGGTTCTGATTCATACCTGTGCAACCACTACTCTGTAATCAGGCAATGATTAGTCACCACCAGCCAATTAGCCCGCCCGGCTTCCTAAAGCAATTTGTCTACCTGCAACTTTATAAATTCTGATTAACTATACTGTGACAAAGCCTGCAAGCTGGAGCCTCCACCTTCACACAGTTCTGCTCCCCACTGTTCAGAAAGGACGTGGACAAACTATAGCTGGTCTGAAGGTGACCAGAGTGAGAGGGTCCAAAGGAGGGCCACGAAGATGACCACACGGCTGGAGACCTTGACCTGGGAGGGAAGACTGAAGGCAGAGAAGGCTCAGGGGGAGGCTGATGACAGCAGTCCAGTACTTACAGACTGGCTACAAAGAGGAGGCTCTCTCTTCACAAGGAGCTGTGTGAAGAAGACAAGGGGTAACTGGAACAGGATGCACTGGGAGAGGTTTCATTTTGATAAAAGAGAAAATTTTTACAGTGAGAACAGCCTCCCAGGTATGCGGTGGAGTCCCCATCACTGGAGATTTTCAAAATGGGATTGGACAGGGTGCTTGATAATCTCATCTGGGCTGCTTTTTCCCACAAAAGCTTGGACCTGGTGATCATTTGAGCTCCTTCCAGCCCCATCTGTTCCATGATTCTGTGATTCTGTACCCACAATCAGTTTCAGCAAAGGTTTCAAGGCTTTGCTTCACCAGGGCAATGCTGAAGGCCTGCTCTCTGAGCAGGAGCACACAGTGCCACCACCACCACAGATGTGCAGGCACCCAAGGAGATGTGAACTGCAGCTGACATCAGGAGGGCTGAGCTGTGCCAGACCCCGCACGGCTTGGAGATGTTGCAAGAGATGTGTCCAATCCACACAAATCCTCCACGGACTCTGTCTGCCGCAGGCCTCCTCCTCCCTGGCACCACTCATGTCATTGCTGCCAGGGTGAGCACAGGTCTTTGAATCACCGGCAGATTTTCCCTATTGAGCTCGCTGGGTCGTAGTGGAGTTATTCCCAGCCTTTGGAATCTGTGGGCTGAAATGGTTTCAGAGGGAGCAGTCAGCAGAGCCTCAGCTTAACCAGCTGCTGGTACTTGGAGCTGCCCTGCACTGGGCTCAGGTAGGCTTCCTTGGGCTCACCATATTGGTGAAAACCCAGATACCATCAGCACAGGGAAAGGTTGCTCATTTTCTCCCCAAATAGAAAAGAGATGTATCTGCT
Source organism: Penelope pileata (assembly GCA_013396635.1). Lineage (NCBI taxonomy): Eukaryota > Metazoa > Chordata > Aves > Galliformes > Cracidae > Penelope > Penelope pileata. The sequence continues at coordinate 1,152,290 of WBMW01000614.1, forward strand.
GGACACACTTTTACCCTGGTGTAACTGGTGGAGCAGGAACTTCTCTTTTACCCATATCAGCACAAGTGGCGTGCCAGAATATTTCTGGACAGGTTAACCACCAATGTCCACCAAAACTGTGTTTGTTTCAACAGCAGTGGGAAAGAAGCCGCTGGAGTTAGTTTTCACACAACAGTATGACAAGATTCTGGGTGGGGCACAGAGTGGTCCAGGCTCTCCCCAACTGCTTGGGAGGGACGGGGGAGGAAGTCCCAGGGCCACACTCAAAGGGAAACCAAGATCCTTGTGCATGGTGCCCACGTGTCTGCATGGCATACCCAGCTTCATCACCTTAATCTGCTCCATCAGCACTCTCTCCTTACAGGCTTACATGAGTAAGGCTTACATGAGTTTCCCCCATAATCATCAGTCGTCATGCTTCCTGTGCTACTGCCACACACATTTACATCTCTTACCCATTTTGCATTTTTTTCTTTACTGACTCAGTTTAATTACACATTTGAAATTTGAGGAATTTCTTTTCTTTGTGACAAGACATCCTGGCTTATCTTGGAGAAAGGTTCCCTGCACCCTTTTCGTTTCCATCGCATGCCTGGTGCCAGCTGAATCAGACAGTCATGCCGAAGCAAGTTAGAAAAACAGGAAGGATGCTAGGCAGCCTCATCCAAGCTCAGAGCAAAGAGCTGGAAATAAAATAAAATAAAATAAAATAAAATAAAATAAAATAAAATAAAATAAAATAAAATAAAATATAGTAGGGGTCCCTGGTAAAACTGGGATACCTTTGCCTGTCTCCAAGCATCCAGTCACAGTTCCTCTCCCTGGAGGGAAAGAGCAGAGTTTTGGCCTTGCAGCTTGCATGCCCTCCTCATAGATGAGCAGCTCCCAAAACAGAGAAGCTTTAAAACAGCATACCTGCAGGCACTGCTAAATCACTTATTTGCTGCTGAGCTGCAGGATGGCATCAAGGCCATCAAGGAACTCCCAGGTTCAATTTGTCCTGATAAAACTGTTTTTCAGGATTTTCATTCTGCATCCATTTTTGCTGACATGTTTTCATTTTTCTTCAGCTCTTTGACCAGAGTCCATTATGTTTCTGAAACTGAAACAAAAGATTGTTGACGTTACATTGGGTAGTGGCCATGATAGAGAAGGAACTGCATAGCCTGGGTGCTTCCTACCCCAGCAGAGCAGAAACACAGTTGGAAAACCATCCACCAGAGGGATCATCCAGTCACCCAGCAGAGAGATGCCCACGGCTGACATATCGATGATATTCACTATTTCCACCTGTTATTTGCTTTCACTTTGCAAGAGAAAACAAGAATAGCAGTAACTTCTTTTCTCATGCCTTACATATTTTAACTGCCTCGGTCCCTGAGGTCCCTGGCCCCAAGGTATTTGCTGTTTCGCTGTGTTATTTGTTGCTGCATACTAATCCAATAAACCTGGACTGCCATGAATTACCATACCACATGGGGAAGGCTAAGTTTAGCACTTGCGTATTTTAGACATCTGTCAAGATAAACTTGGACTGGACGGAGTCTCTGGCAGGCTTCTCTATACTACAAGTGGACAGTGGCAGAGGCATTTCCTCCACATCTAATATTAAATCATTTTAATATTATTAAGCTCATGTAAAGGCTCTTGGTGCAAGCTCCAGGGACCTGATGGAGCCCACAGCCTGGCTGGACATGAGCTGCGTGATCTCATTGCCCTGAAGTGCAGCCTCCTCCGCTTTCTCTTCCCCTGGCAGCGTGGGCTTTGGTTGCTTCACGCTGGATGTTAAAGCCCAGTTATGTCAAATATCCACCTCATAATGTCTGCGCCCTCCTCTCCAGGCCTTTGCTGAGCAGAGCTGAGAATTATTGTGTGGGGTGAATATGGTACATGCACTGTCTGAGGAAATTTCTGTGTGTTTCTTTGTGCTCAAAAATACATGAGCCACCTTTCAAAGCGCTAAAAAGGGTGACATCATTCCAAAAAGAAAAAAGAAATGTCCTGTTTCAGATGCAGAGAAACATTTTGCAACAATTCGAAATGAAATTGGTTTTTTTTTTCATGTGACTGGAAAAGCAAATCCACTTTGACGTCAGTCTTTCCCCTTTCCTTCTTCTTTATTGTAGTGTCCAGACTTATAAAGTAATTATACGCATCTTACTCCTCCCATAGCCATTCTTGGTCATCTTTTACCTTTCTTTATGTGCCCTGTTTCTGCCTTAGATTGCTTCATGGTCTCTCTGCCAGTTTGAAGTCTCTGTAAATACCGGCTGCTCTTTCTCTGCCTCCCTGCTACGTTTTTTTCTAAATCTGCCATTGCACAATTTTAATGAACACAGTCCGTTTCAAGAAGCAGTGTATGCAACAATAGCAGAGAGGAAAAATCACTGCCATAGAAGCAGCATCCTGCGTGCTAACTCTCCCTCTCTCGGGTCAGCCTCCTCTGCTCCGCGGGGCACAGGGTGGCCCTGGCCATGCCAGCTCCCTTCCCAGGTTTGCCAGGTCTTCCTTTCTGCTGGTGAATAGCTTTTGAGAAGTTCTATGCTTCTTCTTGCTCCTTCTTAAAATGAAAGTTATAACGTCTACCTGACTGAGGGAGACAGATTGTCGTGATTGATTAATATTTCAAAAGGGCCTCATAAATCTATAATCTCTCCACAGTATTGCAATTCGCTGCTATTGCTCTGTTCCCCTGGTTGGTCTTTGGATCCCCCATAGGCAGCTGCTGGTCTCAATTTACAATAGGGATTTATTGAAATGTACAATAGAGGAAAGAGAAAAAGAACATTAAATGACAGGGCTGTGGAGCTGAAAAAGTTTGGTGGCCATTTCCTACTCCATCAATAATCTTTTTATTTTTTCTTATAGATCAAGCTCAGTATCACGAATCTGGCATGCATTTGATACAGGTTTCTGGCTTTAGTCAGGCTGCGGACAGGGGCTGCCAGGACCATCACAGGGCTCCCCAAGAGCAAGTGCCAAACTTGGTCTTGCTAGGGTGGATGGACCCCAAGCAGCAGATTGAGCTGGGCAACAATGGGGAGGAAAGGTGCTTTGCAGGAGGGAGCTTGGGCGGCCTGGTCACGAGTACCGCTGACACAGGCTCATGGAGAAGATGGAGCCCGGCCCCTTCTGAATGTCCACAGCAGAGGGGAACAACAGGCACAAGGTACAAGAGAGAAAACTCCAGTTAGCTTTACTTGAGAGTGGTTCAGCTCTGGAAGAGGCTGTCTGAAGAGGCTGGGGGATCTCGCATCTCGGAGACAGCCACAAGGTCCTGAGCAATGTGATCTGACCAAGGAGACAGTCCCGCTGTGAGCCAGGTGCGGGGCAGACCACTCCAGAAGTCCCTTCCAACTTAAATTATTCTTTGATTCTTAGCTCAAAACAAACAAATGTGGACATTAATTATTCTGCCTTAGCTTTTCCCTATCAACCAGCCTCAGAAGTAATTTATTGCCCCATGGGCTACAGGTGGCTTGGAAGAGCTCTCACTTCTGGAGCAGAATAAGGGGAGTAAACCAATGGGGATTTGGCAGGATGCTTGAGGCTTTCATGACCTAGTTGAAAGGAAGGTGAATTTTATCTGCCTTGACCCTTATTTAAACCCTCTCCTCACATGCTCAGAAGTTCGCAACCTCTTCTTTTGCTCTCATTGTGGAGTTACACCTCCTTCAGAGCCACAGCTAGCATGACTCACCCTGGAGGGCACCGCTGGGCACAGTCCTCTGCTGCCCTGCTGCGAGAAAGCTGCAGTAAGAGAAAACTGGGAACAAAGCGAGCGTTACTTTGGGTTGTCCTCTGCCATCTAGGAATGGTGAGAATTAGATAATCTGTTTTCATTTGTGCACTTTAAAGTGAATTGTACTGCTTGTCCCAGGAAGCATAGGGTGCAATGAGGAAGACGCTGCTTCTGAGTAAGAAATGTCACAAGGTCCAAAGTGCATCTAGGTGCAATGTGTGTGGATGACTCAGGAGATCCTTCCTTCAAGTGTGAGCTCTTCAAAGTGGTTTCTGCCTTTTTTTGGTGTGCGTCGCACAGACCTCTCCTTTAAAGACCACAAAGCTGTAATGAAGCGCTGAACAGCTCTGATGCATGAGCTGAGACTGACATTCACTGCAGAGCAGGTCTCCCACAGAGTTTCTGTCTGCCCCAGGGAAGGCAAAATACTGCTGCCTGTCTTTCTTTTTTTCTGTGGAGGTGGTGCACATGGCTGTCCACCATGGAGATCTGCTGCTCCCACCAACCCTGCCCCAGGGCTGCCTGCTGGGACAGAAAGTTGGTTCTCATTAAAAAGAGAAAAATGACAGTAAGGCTGTAGATGAAAGGTGTTATCTCCATTGGAAGGGTTGTCAATCCAACACCACATTGGTTTCTCTGGGGTTAAAGAAGGCGCCAGGCCAGGCCTTCCCATCTGCACTGGTTGCTCTGTCAGTGCCTGCACCAGGTGCAGTCAGGCCTGAATGGGGAGAAGATCTGCCCTACACCTGAGGTCTGCACCTGAGTCTGCTCCACAATCACAGGCTTGGAGACCAGCCTGGAGCCCTCAGACATGGCGTTTGTAATTAGTTCTGGCAATTAATACAGCACCTCTGCACCCTAGGCCACGCTCCTCCCGGATCATCAGAACGGCACTATCTCTTGCAGTATTACTTCACGAAACGCAGCCCTATCCACAGCTTAAGCCCTCGCCTCCTTAATTAACTGACAACTTTAATCCACGTGTTACACTCTGCTTATCTGGAAACTGACTTTTACTCCTGATAAGCCGTGATCTAATTGCCCACCGTCCTCAGCAGGAGCGCGGAGCTGAAGCACCGCAGCGATAATCCCCAGCATTAAAACACTGTGCTGCATGCAGTGGGGGCAGCGAAGAGGGCCTTGCTGCCCTCTCCTCCCTCCCCATGAAAGTCACTGAAATCAATATGGGAGAAACCGACTTGAGTTTGGCTGGTGTATTCTGGATGTATTTGCCTTCTGGCTTTCCAGTTTTGGGAGGTGTTCAGAGCCCTCTCCCAGCAGGTGGCTGACTGGCCGACTTGAGCGGTGAAGGAGTTTTTCAGGCATTTGCTCCTCTCCAGAAATGAGGGCTTTCCAAATCAAACTCCAAATGCATTTTAGCTGTTTATCTAAGAGTTTCTAAAGAAGTTTTGGTGCTGAAGTCATCTGTAGGTCTTAGCAGTCAACAGGTCCTGTCAGTTTTAGCCTGTCCAGCCAGCTTTCTGCTTCTGCACTTTTATGGAGATGTGCAAGCCATTTGCATCGTGCATACATTCCTTTTTACTCTCACCTTGTGGAGAGGCAAATGAGAGAGTGGCTTTCAGGGAGATGTGGAAAAAATGCCCCATCAAAGCAAGATGAGTGTGTTCCTTTCTCTATCGCTGCTGGGGACCAGAAAGTGTATGAAAAGATGAGGAATCAGAGGATGTCAAAAATACTTGGTGGTCACGCTCCAGGAAGGACAAGAGAGGAGCAGGGCTGGATTGAGGGAAAGGAGGGCTGCAAGGGGCTGCAGGAGCCACCTCGAAGTGCATAGATTTTCAAAAGGGTTCAGCAGCCCCACCTGGGCAGCACCAGCCCAACACCAGTGGGGAGGTTCCCTGGGCTTCTCTATCTCTCCAATTCTGGGACACTTGTTTTTTTACTCTTCTTTAATCTTATTTTAAACTAACAAGCTGAATAAATAATGAGAAGTGTTTTTAAGCAAGAAGATAGTGTGTTAATTATAGTAAAAGACTTGAAAATACTCCCGTGCACATACAGCCCAAGGTATCTGCAATGTTTGGCGTGCAAACACATTGAGAAAATCAACAGATAGATTGTATTGTTTTGCTTTGCATACAACTTTATTACTGGTCCAAAAATGAAAATGTGAAAACTTGAGACAAAACCTAAATGGTTCACTAACAAAGAAAGAGGCAGCCAAGACAGCCCAACGTGGAAGAAAACACATCTCCTTTTATGAAAAGAACATCTTAAAAAAAAATGTTTTCGAGGCATTTCTGCATGAGGCAGCCATTTGGCTCCTGGAGGTAAAATACGGGCCAGAAGTAATCAGGAATGGAGGGCAGAGGCAGCATACATAACGAAGGAGCCTGTATGTGGGCTCTTATCATTTGGAAGCTAATAGATGATGAAGGCAGCTTAATCCATGCAAATATAGAATAATGACAACCCTGACTTTGTGCGTCATAAAAATAGGAGGAATAGGGCAAAAAAGAGAGAGACAGAGAGAGGGAGAAGTAAAAAGCAACAGCATTTGAATCGACGTGCGTCACTAATGGATGAGGCTGGAGAGGGAGAAATAATCAATCCCAAAGAGCGATGGCTGTGCTCCCATGCCCACAAAAACCTGTGGGAAGGGAGAGAGAAAGGGGCAGACATCAGAATGAGCACAGAGCCACTGACTGCACTGGTGCCAGCCCAATTCCTCATCCTGGGGGCTGGCAGCGCTTGCTGGAGCCCAGTGCCTGCCTGCCAAGTCCTGCCAGCTGCCAGTCCCCAGCAGGCACATTTTGAGGGCCACATGCCAGGCTGACCCATGGTGGCCACACTGGTGGCATGGTATGGTGGCGGGACATCCCTTGGATGAGGATGGACATCACCCTCCGGGCAAAATCTCCCCTTCCCCACTGGCAGTGGAGCAAAAGCTGCGCTGTGCAGGCATCTGGTGAAAAGGCAGCAAGTGAAGCCCTGCCATGGTGATAGTGGGATTAATTAATAACCATTGGAACAGCTTAAGAGGGGTTGTTGCAGACTTAGTCACCACTGGAAAATTTTAATTAGCCGTCGGACACTTTCTTTCTGGAGATACTTGCTATCTGCAAAATGGCATGTTCTGCGGGAGGTGGGACTGCAGGGTGGCAGAGTCCCCCCCAGCACGGCAGGCCAGAGGCCACAGGAGACGTGAGGGCACACAAGCGGCCACAACTGGCCAGGTCCACTTGAAACACCAGGTCTGGCTTTCCCTCACCCACAGAGATGCATCTTCAAACCCAAAGATGTGATAGAAGTGTCACTTCAATCCCCAAAGCTGATGATGATAATGGAGAGAGCCTTCAGTGCAACATGGAGTCTTGGCCTACCCCTGGAGCCCCTTCATCCTTGGCCTACTCTTTACCTTCTCAGTTCTTATTAACTCACTCCTCCACTAATTAGCAAAGAGGGGGCTGGATAATTTACTATGCTTGGAGGCTAGAAAGGTGAGATCCATGACATTTTCTTGTCTGGAATCTCAGCCATTTTTATAAAAAATATACATTGAGTTAGTCAGGTCAGATCTATTTTTGGTAACCTCCTTGTTGCATTTTATACCACTTTCTATTAAGCCCCATGTCTTTTATTGTTCCTCCCTTCAAAATTAGTCAAATGCCTGTCATATTTCTGGGGTTAAGCTCACAAATCAGTTATTGCCTTGATTAATTTCCTTCCCCCTGCACAGGCTCACCACTTACTCAACAGGTAATGCTGAGTGCTCATCTTTCTAACATTTGGGGATGGAGCTTACAGATCAGCTGAACACAAGGATTTCCTGCGCTCCTTTCTCAGGTACTGTCAGACCCATTATGCTTGGTGTCTCCACCACAAGTGCCACCACATCACACTGCACCTGGTTCCCATCATCTCCATACCTTGCACCCTGCCAATGCCCGGGCCTAGCGCAGTCTCCTTGCTGTGATCTTAGCCAGCACATTTTGCAGCTCAACCCACCACTGTCACCTCCTTGTCTGCAGCCACTCTTTGTTCCTCCAGTGAGTGGACCCAAATGGGCTGAAGCTCTGCCAGATTGTCTGTGTTGAGCACTGTTAATAACCATGTTGTTAATTGCTGTCTCATCCAGTGCTCCTGAGCCTGCAAGAAGGTTCACCAGGCTGGGCCGTCACACCAGCATCCTTCACAGGGCTATGTGCAAAATATTTTTCCCTTTTTGGTTTTCTGATGAAACAGCACACTTCAAAGACAGATTATGTTTTTTATATGTTTAGCTTTTACATTTTTGACCTTTTTGAAACACTTAAACATGTATCATTTTTTCACAGGTGCAATGTGTAGAAGCATCATGGTATTCTGCTCCTGAAGGACACTTTGAAAAGTTTAGGTCCTCACAACTTGTCATTTGATGCATTGGTTTGGGCCAGTTACTTTCTTTCGATATCTCAAGGCCTGGTGAAGCCTCTGCCTTTTTTAACCTCACAATCTGGTATGCAAATATCCGTCCAACCATCCTTGGCAGCAACCTAAAGAGATCCTTTACTCTGCAGTGTCCTTAGCCTTTTAAATTGCTCTGTCAGCTCATTTATAGACCAGTCGCTCAGCAGATTCCTGGCAAGCTTCATGCTTCCTTTTTGTGTAAAATGTTCTTGTTTGCTTTAGCACCTTCAGTACTCGCTTGTTGTGGCCCCTTCTCAGCAACACCGTTTTTACATCACATTTCCCTGACATTGTCTGTGTCCATCTCCATTGACAGCAGCTGTTTTCAGGCAGCAGGATCTTTTAGCTCAGACTTCCTTATGGCCCTCTCAGGGTTTCAGGAGGTGCCGATTATCACGGGTAGAATGTAATGAAAGCCAAGCTGAGGTGAGTCCTGATGGTGCCCAGAGTGCACCTGGAGGCTGAATGCTGGTCATTTGCACTGGACTTTGCTAACACAAAATACTGCATCACCTGTCCCATCATGCTACCAGACTTTAAAGACAATGGCAATTAAATTGATAATAAAATCTGCTATACAAACCGGCTGCATTTGCTGCCCAGGACTTGTGCTGCACACTCACCTTCCTGTGATACTCCCTGGCAAGGTCAACTGGGTTTCCAGCAGCCTTCCTGCTCTGCTCGAGGACAGCCTGGATCCCGTGCTGCTGCTTACCTGAGGAGTTGTCCTTGAGATACAGTATCATTGCAAAGTGCTGGATGCTGTTTTAGAGAGCAGGGGGCTTCAGTAACCCAGCCATCCTACCTGCCTCATCACAGGCAGCTGTGGGTGCTTCTGAACTGGGGAGTCACATCTGCCACCCCAGTCCTCTTTTGCAAATATCCAATCAGGGCACGGGATATAGCAAAAATCTCAGATTATTTCCACTGAGTACTATTAGGCAGTCAACTCTGCATCATTCGGTTTGAACTCTAAACACTGACATCTAAAAAATAAGAACCTGAGCTCATCTCTCTGAACGTGGCTCCAGTATACAGTATGAACTTACTTTGCTTTAATATGCTGCTGAAGCAGAGACAGCCCTACCTTATCTGCTCCCATGTTTCTCTTACTCCTTTCCCCTCCTCTTATGGAGGAGATCACCAGGGCATGGGGAGGCTGCTTTTGGGGTGCAGACAGGCAGAGTGCATCATGGCCTGGTCCTTCTATGGGGAGCCAGAACAGGCTAGCAGCAAATGGGTTCACTCTTCCCTTCCATCACTGGTGGTAAAATGGGAAAATAATTCTAAGCCATCTTTAAGGGACTCCTTTTCACACATTTGTGGCAAGTCAGAAGCTTTCCCTTTTTTGCTCACTCTGCCATTTTGCCTAAGTGTGATGATTTCAGCTCATCTTCTGGCAGAAAAAATGAGTTTCGTGGCAAAGCTCTCTGCTTCACTTAACTGCTCCCCATTCACATCCACTTGTGGGATGAAGTCCTGACAGCGTCCGTGAGCAGTGGCGAGAGAAGCCGCATTCCAGGAGCTGTCAGGGGGCGTGAGGTGAGCTGTGAAGCTGGCTGCTGGGCTCCCTTTCCACCGCACTGGGTCATGCTGACCTTTGGTTTCCCTGCCCTGGTGCCAAAAGTGGCTCTGTGTGCTGACTGCAGTAGTGGAGGTTTGTGACAGTGGGGTTTCCTATGAGAAAAACGTGGTGTCCTGGAGTGGGGAAAAGTGCTGCTCTGGCAAGCAGGCTGGCCCTGCTAGGGATGTCACTTGTCCAACCTCCTGTGCCAGCTTTGTCCTACAACATGGGCTCCAAGCCTCGGACTCCCCACCAGCAGCCAAACTTTCCAAGTCTGAGTAACCCATCCAAGTGTTCACATCAGTCGTAGCTCACACTCAATTCAAGCATTTGGAAGTGGACATTCACTTCAGCAGATATATTCGTCCAGGCTGAAGTGTTCAGGGTGGCTGCCTGCTCTTCGCTCTCATGCTCAAGCCCCAGTGATTTAGTTTCCAAGCCTTTCAGTGAGCTCAGCTGGGTCTTCTGCTTCCATGCTCCGAACAGTGGGAGTGATAACACATCATGGAGGATGTTGGATCCAAAGTCCCATGTGAATTTTTCCAGTGTTTGCACATAGGGCTGAATGCACTGTCTGTTGCTTGTCTGTGCTCCTCCAAGGGAAAAGCTAAAGCCTGATATAAAGAGAGAGGGAGAAAAAAATCCTATTATAGTTTCACAGTTCTAATCTCAAAAGCAGAGTATGAACATTTTTAATTTTATAAGCACCCACTTCTAACCTTATTCAGTGATATTGCCCTTTTCCACAATCAAATATTAAACTATCTTGAGCTTAACACCTTATTACACAAAGCTTCTTAGAAACAGAAATAAAATAAATAATGTCACACAAGAGCGCCAGACCAAAAGGGTCTATGAACACACGGCTAATTCAAAGCCGAAGAGATCTCAAATGTAGGGTATGCACAGTTATGAAGCTATTACTCACTCTCCTCAGAAAACGTTCTTAGTTAAAATTTTAATCCAGCTGGGGTGTTTGCTGGAGTGGGGGTTTTCCCTGCAAGATGAGAGGGAGAGTTCTCCTCTGGTTCCAGCCAGCTCAAGGGTGGAGTTCTCCTGTTGCAAACAGCGGTGTTACATGATCTTACCCCAGTTTTGCACAATTTCCATTACAATGAGTATCTACCCTTTATTTTTCCCAGGCTTCTGATAAGAATTTTCTTTTTAGAAAGGCAATTAATACGAAACAAATAGCTGAGGCCTCCTGTAAGCTCTAGAAGAGACCTGACCACTTCTGTGTGTCACACCAGAGGTGGTAAGAGCTCTAGGAGCCTTTCAGTGAGCTACTTATTGGACATAATGAGACTCTTACTGGGCGCCTGCTACCAGTGCTCAGTCTGCTCCCAAACATCTCTTGAAATTGTAGGGATTTTTTGATGCAGTCAGTGGATGACTGTCCCTCAGAGATGCTACTGGGAATGTTTTTTCTCAGGATCTCCCACATGGTGGTTTACCTGTGGGCAGGCAACGACCTATGACCATGCATCTAGGAGACTGGAGGGGTCCAGGCTCAGCATAACAGTGCTTGTCCCCTCTAGCAAGGATAGCACTGGAAGCAAACTCTTGAAGCCCACATTGCATCCCTGAACAGGAGCTTCAGCCCCAGGGTGTGCATCACAGTCACGGGAGAGCGCACAGAGCTCACGCGAGAGAGCTCTGAAAAGGGGAAAGATGCAGCCATGCAACTGGAAACAGGCAATGGAGGTGAAGGATACGCAGAGTGCTTACGAAGAGCAGAAAGAAGCTGCTGGTAGGTATTCAACAGGGGAAAAGTGCAGGGATGCAAACACTGGGTGAATCAGCACTCTTCCCTTTAGAAAGGCTCTGATTTCATTTGCCTTTCAGATGGCATCTCAGGGCTTGTGCACAGCTGCAAACACCTTCCAGGCTCCAGGAAATGTCTGTATGCTTCCCAGTACAGCAAAAATCACCAGGCAGCACTGTTATGGATGGGTTACATCTACAACACAGCACCTTGTGGGTAGGAACGAGCTGGGGCTAAGCTAAGCAGCTAAGGGATGTTGAGGCATGAAGGTGCTACAACAGAGCCTTTTGGCTCACCCAGGACTTCTTATGGGGATTCTTCAGTCACACACTGATGGTAATGCTTCCTCTGAGGAGATTATTTTCTCAAGCAGACACGCTTCCTTCCCAAGAGCAGGGCTTGGACTCTAGGTTGACGTCAGGTTTCAGGCAGCATTGCCTCCAGCCCTCCTCCTCCTCGTCCTCCCTTTTCTATTAAATCAGGACTCTCCATAGGGAATGATACCGCCTGTTCCTCCCTCTGCAGAGCTGAGTTCCCACACAGTCACGTCAACACCTGTACATCTGGCCTGTCTCTTGCTCCCCCAGAGCCAAGGTTGCTTTATTTGCAGCTCATTGCATGGCCTTTCTTTCACCTTCTGTCCCCAGGCACCATCCTTAATATCCCCGTGCAGCAGAGTCTATGTGGGGTATAGGGCCAGGTGTTGCTATGAAGACCAGGCTGCTTGAGCAGGCCCTGAAGTCATCAGGCCTCCCCATGCCATGGGAACAACTAAGTGTCACAGCTCTCACAAAACATGGTGGGCCCTGCACTTGCCACCACACACCACTGGCCATGGCAGGATCTGTGCCTTGACCCACAAGGAACATCCTTCTGGCCCACCGCATAAGTTGGCCCACTTTTGTGTTTGTTGAAGTAGTCAAACACACTGCCCGGAAGAGTCTCCTTGAAGGTTTAAAGACTCTGGTAACTGTGGCTGAGCTGCCTTGGTGTCGGCTGTAGCCCTGCTTTCAGGGGGTTGGACTAGGTGACCTCCATGGGTCCCATTCTGCGACTCCTGGTTGCTTCATGCTTTATCTTCAGCCTCTGCTGCATTCTTCGTGGACAGAAGTGCTGTAGCCCAATGGAAATATTTGTCAGTGGAAGTGATTCCTTCTGACAACAGTTCTGCCTTTTCAAGAAAACAGACAGGGATACTAACATCAGTGCCTTCATTTTGTTTTGTTTTGCAGAGAAGTCAACAGAAACTGCAACCACTTCTTACAAGCCCTGAAAGACAGAGCCACAAATCCCTGTTCTGCCTCCCTGCTCCTGTGATGCTCCTTGCATTGTGCACCTCCCCGTAATGGCACATTGGCACAGGGAAGCTTGCGAGGAGCTAGCAGGCATACCGCACGCTCAGCTGATTGTCACGAGATAACGAGGAGCCAGCGCACACGTGCCCTCAGCAAGAATCAGATTTCATCATGGAAACTTCTCACTTGTTGTTGCCTTTAAACATTCCCCACCTGGGTCTGTCCTCTCTTTTTCCTCATCTGTTTCATATCTGTGGCAAAGAAACAAAAACCTCTGTGTTTGCAGTGGGGAGGAAGGCCCATACCCCATTCCTCACTGACAAGCCCAGCACACTCCACACCCTGGGCTCTGTCTTCGCTTCACCTTCACCATTAGGTGTGTTTTTTTTCTAAACTTCTCATGCAAACTCATTAACATCACTTTTCCATCTGACCCACTTAGAGATCTGCGTCACTGCTGATGTTTCAGCACTGAGCAATCTTTCCTCTTTTTCTCCCCCATGTACTCCTCTGCATGTATCCCAGCCGGGAGGGGCTGGTGGTGGGGCTCCTGGCTGAACGGTGCTGCCTGTGTGTGCGTGGGGATCTATATTTATAGGTTCAACATCTGAGCAGGAGTGATCCAGAAAGAGCCGTGCCACGTTTGTGTCAGCACCTAATGGGGCCCTTTTCCACCTCTGGAGCCTGATGTGGCGAGTGGATGTTGCCGGCTCAGCGCCTGCTCTGTGCCGTCAAACAGTGCTGCTTTTTTTAGACTGACAACCTATAATACTGTTGATGCTGGAGAGAAGTGATAAAGGTAGCGTTTCACATTGCCAGGCAGAAACTGCCTCTCTTAGGAGAACTTGGCAAAAAAAAGAGGAGGGGAAAAAGCACAAAGCAGAGTGCGCAATTGTGAGCAGCGATGACGTCTGTGGTCACATAATCTCTCCTGAGCTATGTTTCAAGCAGGATTGGGTGACAGTGTTCAAGGGAAGGTAAGAACCAGCCCCTGAAGTGCTGCTGGAGTCCTGTTAACACAGCTCATTGCCCTCCAAGACGGAATATTACCCTGCAAATTGCACATGAAAAGAAAAATATTTCTGAAGCACCAGCTTGCTGTAAAGGATCAGCACCAGACATGCAGCTTTCTGTGGGAAAAAAGGTGCTGCCAGTGAGGGGTCTGTGGCAGGAGAGGACCCCCAAAGCCATGTGTTTCCCCAGCTCTACACCTGCCCAGCTTACCCAGGGAGGCAGTGGGCAGGAGCAAGGGCTGGGCTGTCTCCTGCCGCCAGCTCAGAAAACTGCCCCAGGCTCTGACAGACAACCGGGGATCTCTCCATTTCCCACATTATCACCTACAAAGGAGGAGCAGTTGGCCGCATTGGATCTTCTGGCTGTGGTTTGGCAAGGTAAAGCACTGGGAGTGATAGGTGCCAAGAGTAGGCTGGCCGCTCCTACCTCTATCTGCAGTGCTCCTTCACGCTCTTCAGGGGGACACAGTCTTCCATGGGCCAGCTCAGGGATGAGACAGGACTTGCATTTGCAAGCTTTTGGTTGGTTTTGTTAGCTTTTTTTGGTTGAATTGACCTTCTGTTCTCTATGACACGGTATATACAGGAATTACACAGCGTGGTCCTGGCGTGAGTTGGGGATGGTATGTTGCAGCATGGGGATGTTTCTTGGAGAGGCTCTGCATGAGGACTAGTTAATTAATTAATTAATTTTGGCTGAAAACTTCATGTGACTCTCGTACCAGTGTCAGCAGCAGGACCTCTCAGCTACAGCCTCTCTTGCTCAGAGAGGGGGCTCAGCATGCCTTCCTCAACGCCCGGCCTACTTGGGGCTAGGTGCTAAACCAGGGCTGGGTCCTGGGAGGCCTTGGGCTCTCGGCTCCAACACAAACATGCTTGTGTGCTGCCTATGGAGCACTGCAGCCAGAATTCATGGTTGATTTTACACTCAGAAAGTCTCTCACCCACCTCAGCTCATGGCCACCTCTTCCCCAGCCATAGGGTTCAGATGGGTCCTTCAGGCCTGTGCCTTTCTTCTGCAGGCCTGAAGCAGCTCCACTGCTGGGCTTTAGGGGCTCCCACATGCAGGGGCTTCACTTCCTCCTAGAGAATCTCTTCTAGATGCTACAAAATCTGGGGCTCACCTGACATGCTGGTTTCAGGGCTCATTGGGACTTTTCCCTTGGCTTCCCACCAGCAAGCCACTTCAGCCCCATCAGCTACACCTCTCCCCGTGTACCTGGCCCATGCCAGGTTCAACAACTCCTTTCCAAACCAGAGTCATTTTACTTGGAGGTTAAACAAGTTCTGTTCAGAATTTTCCCTCCAGCCGTTGAGTCCTCTACATTATAAAGTCATTCTTTGTTGCTGTAACATGAACTGTGTATGAGCTGCATCCTGCAGGAGAAACTGCCTGCTGGAGAACAGCCTGGAGGCTCTGAAAGTTCACTGCTCTGTGTGGGGTGAAAGGGTCATTTGTTTGCTTTTTGTTGGATTTTGTTGTTGTTTGCTTTTGCTGTGTTTTTGTTTGTTTGTTTGTTTTTGTTTATGGTATAGGACATTTTAACAAATGGGTTTTCACCCCTGGATGCTGGATGTTTTCTTGCCTTGTAGTTGTTATGTCCTTCCTTTAGTTCTACTTCGGGACTCTTCAATGCTTCAGGTCACAGGAGAAGCACTGATCAGCTTGTTTGGGGCTCAGGTGTAGGAGTGAGGTTGCAGAGGGAGGCTGTAGGCTATTGATCCGGTAAGATCTGAATGAACACGATCTTTGATCTGTAATTATATAGCAGAAGAGTTTCTGCAGGGCAGGCAGAGTCAGCATTTTGAATCGAATGTAATGTGCCTTCTTCCTGTTACTGTAAATTAGCTGCAAGCACACCTTTACTCTCATCTTACAGGGCTCCCTATCAGGCATCTCTGCCTTAACTTGGTGAGCAGAAGAGTGGTAGTGAGCACAAAGAAACAACAACAAAAAAATGTAGACTAATGTTGCTGCATCTTCTTTGATGCCCCTTTGACATGCCATTTTGAAAACCGTTCTGCTCTCTTTCTGGTAAGATTTCACTGGATAGCATTAGATATGTGCCACAGTGGTACTTCATGAGGCTGCAATGTAATTTAGAACTCAATTTATGCAAGTGATGCATCTCTCCCTCTCTTCCATTAGACGGCAGCTGTTGGGCCCACTCCCTGTGCAGCAGGATGATGGCTGTGGACAATGGATGAAGAGGGAGCTCATCACTGACCTCCTGTGCAAAAAAGACAATAGTAGGAGGTACAAGGATGTGCTGCAAAGGAGGGATTTAGGAACACTACCTGGGCATGCAGGAGGATACTGGGAAGGACAATGCTCAGCTAGGGGTAGCACTTGCGAGGGATATCAAAGGCCACAAGAGTCTCTGCTGCTGCATACATGGTACGGGGCTGAGCAAGGAAAGTGCAGGCCCAGTGTTGAAGCAGGAAGGTGATTTAGGGACAGTGGAGATGGGTAAGGCTGAGGTCCTCATTGCCTTCTTTGCTGCTGAATTTGTCAACAAGGTCTCCACATCCTCTGTGCTTAAAGACAAGGTGGAAGAGGGAGGAGAATGACCAGTGATTGTGAGAATTGGGTCAGGGATAGCTTGAGAGACCTGAATCATACATGGGATCTAGTGGACTGCACCCAAGGGTGTCAAGGGAGATGGATGCTTCAGGTTGCTCTCTGTCCTCTTTGAAGGGCTGTGAAGATCAGAGGAGATCCCCAAGTGGAGAAAGGCATACATACCCATCTTCAGAAAGGATCAGAAGAACCAGGAGACCACAGCCCAGTTAGCCTCACCTCAGTCTCTAGGAAAACCACAGAGCAAGTCCTCTTGGAGGATGTTTCTGGGCACAGGAAGGAGAAGAATGTAGTAGGGAATAGGCAGCAAGGACTGACCAAGGGTAACTCACGCCAGACCAACCTGACTGACGATGGCGTTATAAACCCAGAGGGAGCTGCGAGAGAGGAGTGAGCTCCTCCATTGCCTGGAGACTGAGCAGAGGTGACACCCGGGCTCAGCTCACATAATTTGGGGCATTATTATGAGTTCATCCCCTGCCAGCAGGCCATGTGTTCCTGGAGATGCTGAACTGCTGAGATGCAAGGTCCAGGAGGCATTCCAGTATTCTGCATTTTAAGGTAGTAACCAACTAAACTGATACAATTGCAAGTTCTTTGGTTTCCTCATTTGTTGTCCTGCACAACAGCCTACTGGACATTTTTCCCCTCGTAGAGAACATGGTGATTCCTTTGGGATGTGTCCAACCACCATTGCTCTGCTTTCCCTCTCCCTCAGTGATGGTGGTGGATGAGGGCCCTGGTGGGCCATTTCATGAAGACTGTCCATACCTCAGTCCCATAAATGTACGTTTCCAAAGGGTTTGAGTTCTGCAGCGCCTCAGCAGCAGTGGTGCTGTCGGATTTGGCCAGCAAGCTCAACAGTTGGCAACCCTGTCCATGAACAGAAACAACTCTGCCAGAAAATCTAGGGCAGCATCTCACCTTACCAGGAACGAGTGCTCAGCTGCTTGTGGACACATGAGACCGTAGCTCTCGGACACTGTAGAAGGCTAGGGAGCTGGGATTTCAAAGGAGATATACAGCCCTATTGGCTTTCGGACCAAAGTTTCCATGAAAAAATGTTCATCTAAAAATAAAAATTTCTGACATGCCAAATCAAATAATAATAATAAAATGGTTTCCCAGATAGTTTCATACTTCAAGGTCAGAAGTTCTGTATTTGCACGCAAGATGTGCTCCCCACAGGTATTTCAAAGCTTAGCTTTCTCTTACTTTTTTGTGGAAAAAAAGGAAAAAAGGGACCATTGCAGCCAGTTTCCCATGAAGGGAAACATTTGTGTACAGCTGCAGTCCTTTGTAATGGCCATTATTTACTATATGCTAATAGAGAAAAGAAGATCTTAATTTTCAGAGTATGAATATTGATGTTGTAAATTCAAGCAGGGGTTTTGCATTTATTGCTATGCATTATTTGCATAGTGTCTGTGGAGGGCTCTGTACCCTTGCAGTAAATATGTATGTGAATAAATCAGCAAGCACTAATTGCTGAGGCTTAGTCTGTGGGCTCTGAGTTACTGTTCAAATTGTGAAGGCAGGGTTCAGTTCAAGAAGGCTGCTGAATTAGGTTGTAGTGAAATAATGTTGAAACTAGCATAGTTTGGCACAGAAACGGAGCATAAAACAGGGTTTCGCAAGCAGTTTTGACAGATTTCAGGGGTCTTCCAAGGCTCAAAGCTTCCCTGCATGTCTCCAGTAGCAGGATCAGGGCAAAAAGCTGAAGGCATGTTACAGAAAAGCCAGTCTCTCTTTTCTGATAACGTGACATTTAGTGTATCTAGCATTTGGCCAGCACAATTGCAGTCTTGGACGTATCTGCAAGAAGAATGCCTCTTGGCTCTGAGCTTTCTCAATAGAATTTCCCAATATCCCATATGAATCTGGAGCAAAAAAAAAAAAAAAAAAGAAGACCTTTTTTCTATGCAGTATTGTCCATGAGTGTGGGAAGTTTCTCTCCTTGAGTAAACCGCTGAAACTGTAAACCAACAGATTTACCCAAACCTCTACTTTTGGCAAGAACAGCTCTCAGCAAGCAGCCAGGAAATTGCCAGTTATCAAGGTGAGTGATGGGGTCAGTGTCTCCAATCGCCTTCCCCTGCTCTCAGCCTGCAGGATGGATGCAGTGCTGGAGGATGAGGGTGCCCCATGCCCTGTGAGCATGGCCAGGATGACTGCCTTGGGGACGCACACTGTGATACGGATTATTATCCATAACCACCTTCCTGTCATCTCCTGTCTCTTTGCCTCAGGAACAAGCCCCGCATTTAAAGCAGAGCTGCCTGTGGTGGGAGGGGGGCTCTGGAATGCAGCCCTTGTGCCTGCCAGCCCCGGTGCATCCCTGCTGGCTCATCGTGTGCCCCACACAGAGGAGCAATGCGCTGCAGGCTGGCAGCAAAGCACGCAAAATGCTGCTGTCCTGCTGCACAAACTGATGAGCAATTTGCATAATTGGGGCAATGCTGATGTAATGCTACGCATCTCCTTTGGGTACATGGCAAGCTGAAAAGGATGCTACCAGAGCTCCGCAGCTTTTGGCAAGCTTTTTTCTCTCTTGTCTGCAATGAGAGGTTCACTGAGATTTTCCTTTGTGTTGCAGTTCTTTTTGCCATTTGATTCAAAATATTTGTGCTGCATCTTGTTGCAACTCAAGTGGCTTTTTAGCTATAGTGCACAAAAGCTGTGGTCTGCTCCTCTCCTTTGCTCCAGGGTTGTGCCGGAGGGAGGAAGGCATCCCTAGCCCTAGGATGAACCCCAGATCCCTCCAAAAAGGCAAGGCTACCTCTGGGAGCACGTTCCCTCTCTGCAGCCGCACAGCATGTCTACCACTGCGGTTGATTGAGGTGTGAGCTTGTGGGAGAGGGCAATGCCTGTCCTTCCCTTCTCTCAGCTTGGAGGAGCTTACCCAGAATCTCTTCTCTTTACGAATTACTCCAGCCCAAATGCTTTATGTTTTATAAGTTTATTTGGAACGTTTATGATGCTGATTGCCTCTGTTTCATCTGCCATAAGGACCAGGAAGCTTTGTGAAGCTCTTAGCCTGTCCTGTGCATTCAGCAGTGACTCATCTGCTCCGCAGGCTGACTGGTAGCCTGCTGCTGGCCTAAAGCACAGTCCAGCAAGGGATGCTGGAGAGCTTGCACCCATGTGTACATGCGATGCATGGTGGAGGAGGGAGGCTCCCAACTCCTGCCACGTTGTGTTGCTCCATCACTTGGTGACAAAGAAAGGCAGTGCCCAGCTGACCTCCAGCAAGCACAGGCCCAGGGCTGTGTGAAGCTCGGGGGTGATGGCTGGAATGGCGGTGCTTAGCCCGGCCCTGCAGAGGTGTGCTGCCTAGGACCTGGGCTGAGATAGTGAAGTGGGGACCCTCAAGGCTGCACTGTTTGTTTTTCAGGATTACAGCATGTGGCAGCACTTTTTCAGTGTGTGATAGGATTTTCTTCCTGAATTTCATGCTGAGCTTGAGCTCACTAATCTTCCACTCAGAGCACAGCAGACGACTTCACACATCACCGACTCCAAGTGTTAATCCCGCTCCCAGACGTGGCCACACGGTGCCCGCTCGTGACTCTGCTCCCATTGCCTGGAGGATCCCGGGGAGGCCATGCAGTGTCCCCCTCCACAGCCACCCCTGCATCCCCCTTGCCCTCCCCTCGCTGCTCCAAAGCCCCTGACATCAGCAGACGTTGGTGCAAAGCAGCTCAGGAGGCAGCATGAAAGGATGAAGGCGCAAAGCCAAAAATTGAATTAGGGCTTATTAGACGGGCAGCTGGCGGTGCTGGGGAGCGGCCACGTGTGGCGCGCTGGGTGCCGCGTGTGCCACACCACCTGCCACAGCACACGTGGGGCAGGCGGGCAGTGTCCCTGTGCCCTGAGCCCGGCCCAGATCCAGGAGCATCCCTGACCTGAAACCTCAGAGGATGCTCTCAGCATCATGGTATGCATTCCTATGCCTCCCCCGCCTGCAAGCAGTTGCTCACAGTGCTATAAGGAGGTTTATTAGCCTCTAAGAGGGTGTGCTAATTGCATTACTGAGCATGGGCAAAGCCAGGATGAAGCCTCATGAAGGGGTTTGCTTCATTCTGCCATTTTTAAATGTTGCCGTCAGCCCCAGACAGACTGACACATTCTGTCATGAGGACTGTGCTGCAGGAGTGCTCTGCAGTCCCACGCTTAGTGAAAAATGCCTGGCTGCTATTGGTCCTCCCAGTAACACCAGGACTGTGGCTAGACGTAAGTGCTGTTATTAATTCAAGAGGTTTCTTCTTCAAAGAGCATCAAGATCTCCTTCCTTGCTTGCTCCTTGCAGGTGGGGTGCATGGTGAGCTGAAAGAATGCCCTTTCACTGCACTCCACAGCAGCCAGCACCTGTTAAAAATGCTGCTCATCCCAAATACAGCATCCTAATATCGAATGTTTCCACAGCGCTGTGTGGAAACATGCAACCTCAAAGGCAGTGTGGTGCCAGGTGCTTCTGATATCGGATAACAGAGAGGGCTCAAAGTACGGGGTCATGTGGCAGAAGAGGAGAACTGCTGGGAGCCAGAGATGGGACCTGGCCCCAGACACACCTCACTCCTGCCTTTGGGTCCTGTGGTGGTGCTGACAGGGCTTTGGGTGGGAACAAGCTCTTCTGGAACCCCTCTCCCACCAGGACCTTCATGGAGTGGGCTGCTGGAGCCAGTGCAGTATGGCACAGCTCACTGGAATGAAGGCTGACCATACTGCAGAGCCTGAGGGATGCTTGTGGCTCTTTGCTGGCTGGCAGCGCAAGCTGCCCTTATCCCCCATGCAAACACTCACACATTCTCACTAATCCCTGGCTTGGCATGCCCCACTGAAGCTTCCAGTTTCGTCTACCACCCTGCTGCTCGAGGGGGCAGGAGGAGGACTGCAGGCTGGCAGGGGACAGGGATTGGACAAAGGCAGGCATACCCATACCTTTTCCGTACTTGCTCCTCCTCCTGGCTGGGATCTGAGCAACCAGCTGCAAGAATGCTGGGCTACAGAGCTGGCCAGGATGGCTCCTCAGAGCTCCTCCTTCTCTTTCTCTTCTTGATCTTTTATAGCAATGCTGGGGAAGATATGAAACATCCCAACAGAAAGCAGTTTTCCTTAAAATGACAAAAAGAAAGTGCTTGGATTTTTCTTTGGTTAAATATCTTTACCCAATGAAGCACAAATCCGCCATCAGTTTCATTCAGCCTAGGACTGAAGGGTTTCAACACCTATAAACTACTTTTTTTCTTCTTACAAAACAAATGAGGAGCAGCTGGGGCAACTGGGGCTGTGTAGTCTGGAAAAGAGGAGGCTGAGGGGAGGCCTCATAAATCTCTACAACCCCTTGAAGGGAGGCTGCTGTGAGGAGATGTCAGTCTCTTTCCTCAGGTAACAACAGTGGGGATGAAGGATGGGTTTGGACAGCTGAGGAGATGCTGGAGCTGAGGGAATAAAAATGTTTCCAAATGCTCTCAGTAAAGAAAATTTCTCTCCTCTTCTCCTTGCCAAAGCCCTTTTCCATAGATAAAATGAACATAGCCATTGAAATAAATAAATAAAAGGAAAGGAAAAAAAAATAAGTAGAAGGCTTATTCTGCTCCTGTAATTCAGGATCCTGTAATTTGGGAACTTCTGCACCATCTGGGGAGCAGAGAGGGAGCTCAGCCTTGCAGAGCCCACGACTGCAAACTGATAAACTGAAACCCCAGATAAAAGCTGTCCCTGCTTTTGCTCAGACAAGGTAGGAAAGTGTGTCTTTATTTTCCAGAGACAGTCCTGCTAAAGATTCAGCTGTGGCTATAAGTTGCAATTGGCTTCTTTGTTTCTTCTTTCCATTTCCCGCAAATATAATCTATTACAGATGCCACGCTTTCCCTTTTCCAGTACGTTACGGGGTTTTATCAGCTAAGCTTTTATTTCAGCAGCTTTATCAGCTAAGCTTTCATTTCAGCTCCCCGTGCAACGAGCTGGGGAATAAAGGTTAAAAAGCCCGACCCCAAGCGTATCTGTGAATGGAGCTTGCATAATCCGGGAGCGCTGACGCAGCTGGCCGGGGAGCGGAGCGAGGGCCTGCTGTCACTGACCCTGCCCCGCAGCATCCCAGCCCCTGCAGGAGCTGCGGGCTGAGATAGGCCCAGAGGGAAGCTGGTTTGGAACAGCAAGGGCTTTGTTATTGGTTTTTATAAGGAGTGCTCTGCATGGATTGCCTGTGGGGTCTTTGTGTGCCTCTGTAGAAATCAGGGACATAAACAAGCCTGGAAGTGACTGCCTGTGCTGGAAATCCTGTATCAGCCCTGGGTGGGTCCTCGTGTGGGTCCCGAGGGCAGAGCAGCGACTGTCCCCTTGCTGTGCACAGGAGCTGGCTGGGGTCTCAAGGGCAAGGAGAACCTGAGCAAAGCCCCCGTGGAAGTCCCATGAACCCAGGGGCTCAGGGCCCTTGGTTTAATCCCAAGATGATCCCCATCATGCTATGAGGGGTGGGCTGTGCCTGGCGTTGGTCCTTGGCCCTGAGGTCCTCCAGCACCCGAGCAGGGGAGGCCCCACTCTGTGGGGAACAAGGCATGTCCCAGCCCTTGCCCCCTGGAAGAGGCCAGGCCTGCTCCAACTGCACCAACCGCTCCTGCTGTCCCTGGTGGGGGCTGAGCTCTGGTGATGGCTCTGCTGTCACCCCTGCAGAGACACGGCTACAAGTGGCTCCGGTATTCCTCAGGGATATTTCTGAACACATTAAGGGGGAATGGGCACACGCAAACACAGAAGGCCCCATCTGAGCACCAGGCAGAAATTCTGTGCTTTGCAGGTGACAGAGCACTGGCACAGGCTGCCCAGAAGCTGCTGGGGTCTCCTCCTTGGAGATCTCCAGAAGCCACCTGGACACCATGGGCACCCTGCTCTGGGTTTCCCTGCTGGAGCAGGGGGTGGGCCAGGTGGGCCCAGAGGGCCCTTCCAGGCTCAGCCATGCTGTAATTCTGTGATATTTTTCAGAAGATAAAAAGAAGAAGAAATGAACAGAAACAAAACTGTTCAGGCCACAGTTCACATTCCCTACATGTCCTGGCTTGCGTGTCTCTGAAGTTTTTAGGAGGTCATGCCTGACTCCCAAGGCTGCAGTGTGGTGGAAGCGATGGCTGATAGTGGCAGCACTGAACCGCATCATGCAGCTGAGGGCAGCAGGGCCTTCTGCTGCTTTGCTTGCTCAGAGGGCACATGGATGTGTGCGTCCCTGGAGGTGTTCAAGGCCAGGTTGGGTGGGCCTTGGGCAGCCTGGTCCAGTGGGTGGCAGCCCCACCCATGGCAGGGGACTGGGACTCAATGATCTTTAAGGTCCCTTCCAATCTAAGCTATTCTGTGCTTCTATGAACCACTCAGCTGATTGGCATCCCAGTTACACAGAGCTTTCACTCTCTGCCTGTACATGGTCAATACACACACAGCAAACATCTCCGAGCAAGATGGATATCATATCGCTGGAAAGCGATGATTTAGAAGTAGCTTTGCTGGTGTTTGGTGGTAGTGAGCAACACAGCTTGTGCTGTGTTTTGTAACAGGCTCAGGAAGGTGCAAGCACTTGAAGGAGGCGTGAGAAGTGCACATTGTGGAGCCACGTGGCAGCTGAGTTATGGTTTAATTGCTGAGATAACTTCCCCAAGTGAAACTGAGGTAAGCACAACCGAAAATTGGAGGTGAGAGAAGCTGTCTCTCCCCTCTTTATGAGCAAGTGAACTTAGTGTTAACCTCCCTGCTGCCAGGAATGGGCAGAACGGCAGAGAGGCGGAGAACGTTCACAGAAGGGGACCCCATCCTAAAGGCACCAAATCCACCCAGGGGTAAAATGTTTGGGCAGCAGTGTGGGTGTTGTGACATCGACTGGGCAAAGGCTCAGGATCAGTGTGTGGGGACGTGTGACTGCTGCAGACCCTCTGCAGGACCTTGTGCTGGTCACATAGCTTCATCTTATCTTCTGGAGGAGCAGCACCCAGCTCTGAGGGATGCTGGTTTGGTCAAGGCTTGTAAGGTGGTTTAAAAAGCTGCACTATTCTCACAGAGATAAACCACTGTTAAAACGATTTCAAATCTCAGCACTCAGGCTGCCTGGAAATGGTTGAGGAGAAGAAAAATAGAGTGAAGTGATGTGGGAGCCCTTTAGGGCACAGGATTTGAGCTGGCTTAATGGAGAAGGAGAGATTTGTTCAGTGAGTGAGTATAGCTGTACTCACTGTACTTGCAGAAAAGGTTTGCAGTTGTCCCCTAAAAACAGATAGGAGGAGATTGCTGTGTATTTACTTTATCTAACACCACTCCTCATGCACCTCAGGGGTGTTTCTGTGCAAATTCTCATCCATTCTCAGGCGCTTGTGCAACAAGGTGGTGTATGATCTATAATCTCTGAAAAGGGGAGGAGAAGGAAGACAGTTTTTTTCCCTTGCTTAAAGTTTTAAAACCACCTTCATCGTGCCAGCCAAAGGAGCTCTGAGTGTGGGAGAAAATAAATGTAATACTGTAGAAACATCTAAACTGTAAGAATATTACACCCATAAAAACACAGCCCAAGCTTATAAACCTTTAATGGCAGCAGTATTAAACATGCAGAGAGGACCAGCAGAGAGCAAAAGGGAGAGCAGTAAACAAAAGAAGAGCCTGGCAGGAGGAAATATGCAAAACTGTGTGGCTTAGCCCAGGTGATCTGGGCATCAGCCCAACATGAACTAAACACTTTGTGGCCCCTATGTGAATTCAAGGCTTTGTCTCATTTGTCAGTGGCAGCCATTGGGTTGAGCAGGGGGCACAGGGAAATGAATGGATTTCATGGCTGGAACTGATGAGCTGGGGGAGAAGCAGAAGCAAGGAAAGAGTACATCAAGTCAAGGGGAGAAGATACCTCCAAACCCATGTGCGGAAAGGACTGCTATTCGCAATTGCAAGGCTGGTAGCTGTGGCTTTTCTTGAAGCCATCAAGCTGAAGACTGTGGATAGAACAAGAGCCAACGTGGCAGCTGGGGTCAGGGAACGAGCACAGAGTAGGGACAGCAATGGGCTACCCAAGCACTGCTAAATAGATGTGCCAGCACATGCCAAATCGAAGGAAGGAGGGGACAGGATTATTGCCTGCAGTCTGTGCCTGACTTGCTCGAGTCAGAGCATGGGGAGACCAGGTCTGTCTGGTTCCTTGCTGCCAAGCAGAAACGCGCTCATTAAGATGTAGTGTCGTGGAAGAGATTTAGTCTGGGTCAGGAACCAGCCAGTGGGTAGAAAACAGGCTGTGCTTGGAAGGGAAATTAAAATCTGGCAGCAGGCTCCTGGTGGAGTTCATCAAGGAGCTGCTCTGGACGCTGACTTAATTCATGTTTTCTTTAAACAACCTGAGCAGAGAGAGCAGGGATGACGTGAAGCTGGGAGTCACTGCAAGAACCGATAAGGGTTGGAATATGATGTAGGAGGAGCTAAGTGCCCTTAAGGATGAGATTGAGACAAATGGGATGTAATTTAGCAGGAAAAAATGTGCTGCCATGTACTTGGACACTAGCAACAAGAATTTCTGCTATAAGCTGGCAGCTTATCCACAAAGCAGCAGAGATGGATCACTCAGGCATGAGATGGCTTGGAGCCACAAGCATCTCATGGCTACGAAAAGGCAAATGCAAATGGAGGCAGCATCAGCTAGGATATTTCCAGAAAGGCCTGGAGAGAGCAGGGCCGGGGGCTGAGGACCCACAGAGACCTTGACCATGCTTGGATCCATGCCTGGGCTGCTGGAGTCTCCTCTTGTGCCCTCTGCCCTCACTCCAATGGACCCCAGCATCCCCCCATGTCTGGGGGCTGTGTGGGGCCATGCCTGTCCCCACGGCCTCTCCTTCGTCCGACGCATTTGCCAGGCAAGGAGAAGAGTTATTTAGGTTTGAGGACAAAGCTGGCTATTGAGTAAATGCCTCTGAACTATTCCCTGACTATGTTTAGATGAGAAATGACAAAATTAATGACTGCTGGAGGAACAAAATGCTGAGAAAGCCTTCCTGCAGGAATCCTAGGGGCAAAGTGCTGCTCAGTTTTAGGCTGGAGCTTTGTGAGGCTGTGGGAGGGATTGCGTACTATGACTACATGTGATAGAAGAAGATGCGACAGAACGGCCCAGGAGATCCTGTCCAGTCCTATGATTTTAAATGCATTTTCTGTAATCAGAACCATCAAAATCGATAGAGCAGCACACAAGGGCACCCAGCTCGGCACTGGTATTAAATCTGCACATAGCATCATGGCTAGTTTTTGGAGGCATATTAAAAAAGATTTATTTCAGACTTGTATTTTGAAAGCTCCTCCGTGACCTTGAGGAGAATCCAAAATTTGTAGTCTCCAGGGCAAGGCAAGAAAAGGAAGCCAAGGCAGGCAAAGCCACTACATCAAAATGCCTCATTTGAAGGGCAGTGCAGATCTCTGCTGCACTCCTGCAAAGGCAGTGCCAGCACAGACACAGCTCCTGCCCATGCCAGCTGTCCCACAGCCTTGAAGGGACCTCTGTTCCTGCCTGGCCTGCATGGACTGCAGGGGCCCTGGACACCCCAGTCCACCCTCTGGCCCCCTTGTTTCACTCTAGTTTGGGACCCAAGGACCAGACCTGCCTCTCCGAGTTCGTTTGTCACACCAGTAGGTGTCAAATTAAGTAATAACAGGAAACTACCCAAATGCAACCTTCTACAATGGTCTCCCCCCAACACATAGAGAACTTTTATGTTGCTCAGTTGGAGTTGACTGAAAAACATAGATGTTCCAATCTCACCCTTCTTAAACCAAATGGGCTGTCACAAACACAAGGACAATGATCAGCTTTACTCCCCATTGCACATCCTCTGAGTGAGGCCAATGTGTTGAGGAGAGCAGGGCGGTCATGGTGGACCCATCTGATCAGCAGTGGTGTCTCTTGTGAGAGGCTCTCGTTAACACATCTGCTGTCATACTGTGGTTTGAGAGGGGACCTTCTTCCCTCAGTTGCCCTCTGCGTTCCCCTTTCTGAAGGTGTCCTGATGGTCAGCCTGACCTTACCTTAGGGACAAACTTGAGGTGATGCTGGGGACGTGCGGAGGAGAAATTCTGGGACTTGTGATTGCACTGAAAATAGTGGTTGACATGTCCTGTGCTGCAGAATGGCTTTCAGAAAGCCTTAGCTGTCCTTCTACAAATGTGTGATGTAGTTTTTTATTCCAGCAGTGACAGGACTGTCAGAGAAGGAGGGGTAAATGGAGAATAATTGCAAGAAGTACCATGCTGAAGATCACCTTTTGCCTGGGGGCTGCATTTTACTCCCTGCTCTTCAGTATTCTCTGGAGCTAATGGCAGGTAGAGCAGTGACATGCCAGCACTCCTTGCGTTTGTGGATATCTTCAGTCTTAATGCTGCAGGACACTCAGGCCCCTATGGAGAGCGACTTTCCAGCCACAGCAAGGGCTGCACTTTTCTTTGTCTCACAGCTGCAGGATGCATTTTCCCTCCCCATTTTCCCTCCTCCTGTAGGGGCAGGGACAGTACAGAGTACTGTCTGCAGTACAGAGGGAAGAATGAGGAGAGCTTCTCAGACCCTCTCTCTAGCACGGACCCTGCTGTGCAGGTAATGGGAGGTCAGGGGCTGAGCATCCAAGTGCACACAACACTCTGTCCTGCGGCAGCTGGAAATAAACCACGACCTTCAGTGAAAAGATGCAGACTAATTCCACTATTTTTGACCCTTTTAGAAGAATTTGCTTTTTTCCCTCATGAGTGGAAGGATCAATTTAAAACAGAGCATCTAGCTCACTCTGGCCTCTAGATTGCTTTTAAAGCACTGGTCCTGTGAGAATCCCCTACTCACATCCACCCCCTGCCCTCTCCAGTGCGAGGGAGCATCTTCTTCCCAGGCTGCCCTCCCCTCCTCCTCCTCCTCCCGCCCTGCAGCAGATCCTGTCCCTGCCCTGGGGACCCCCAAGTAGTGGTGACATCAGGGAGAATGGCATCAGGGGTGTGGGATCATGGGCGCTGGCATGGAGGTGGCCAGGTAGGCATCCTGTTCCTCTTCCTTACCACTCTTGGTCCCTGTGCCTTCCAGAAGTGAGCTGATGAACCACGCAAGAGAAATTCAATTTGGTTTTCTGGTGTGGGGATGGCAAGGAGGGTGCTTGATGGGGGCTGACAGCCCCCCCAGGAAAGCAGCTCCGGGCAACAAGGCTTTGGGGCAGGCAGGTCCAGACTGGGAGTGAGGTGTGTGCTCATGCTGCCAGGCTCATCAACCACCGCAATGGCTTGCCCACAACCTTTAGGTCAGGACCAACCGCTTTTCCCTGAGATCTATTGGATCTCCAGAGGAAGTTCTGGGCTGGATGCACAAATCCCAGGCTGTGTGCCATCAGGGGTCACTCCAGCTAGCATTACGGCTCCTCCTGGCTGCCAGATTTATGGCTGGTGTTGGGGGAACAAATAACTCCTCCAGCAGGCACTGCGTTCCAGAGGGAGCATTCCTGGGGCACGGATGCTTCAAGGAGAGGGCAGCCCCGCTGAGCTGGGGGCATCGATGCTCTGCTGGAGGACAGTATGTGAGCATGTCCCTCCTTGAGTGCCAGTGTCTCCTCCAAGGGGCATCCCATGGGCCAAAACAGCAGAGAGAGTTGTGAGAAGGGAGAGGGTGAAAAATGCCATGCTTATCTTCAAGGCAAAGTTGGTCTTGCAAACAAGGAAAAAAGAAAAGAAACATTCAAGGTCAGGCTGAGGGGGCTCTGAACGTGTTGATCTGGCTGTAGGTGCCCCTGTGCATTGCAGGGGGTTGAGCCAGAAGGCTTCAGAAGCCCCTTCCAGCTCAAATGATCCTGTGATTCTATGAAAAAAAAAAAAAAAAACATTTTTCTAACAACCTTATTTTAATACCTCTATGGCACAAGGATCTGCAGAATCTCAGCAAACTGTCATCTGTCTTGGGACAGCACAGTAAGGTTGGGGGAAAGCTGCACTTGCCCAGTGCGAATTTCCACTCCCTAAGTGAGCCGCTCTCTCCTTTTGTGCAGGGACTTCCAATTTTCTCCACATGCAATGATTGCAGCAAAGGCTGTAAGGGGGAGGGGAGAGTCTTTGTAAAATGTTAACCCTGGGGGTAAATTTTCAACAGGATGTGCACAGTTTTAGCTGTGCGATTGTCATTGACATTAATGGGAGTCATGCAGCTAAATAACCGTACTGGAAGCACCCTGGTCCCCAGCTGCCTGCTCTAAAAAATAAAAATAATAAAAAAAGCAGAGGGGAAGGAACAAAAAGGTTCTGTTCTCCCACTGCAGGAGGCCGAGAGACCTGTGGCAGAAGCAGAAATGTCACTCATTCGTCACCCATCACTGCGCAGGGAAGCAGGGAATAAGCATTGGTGATGCTGGGGGAAGGCCAGCAGCTCTCTGGGCATATGGTACTGAAAATTTGAAATTAGAGCCACCGAGGGGATGCAAAATGACAAACTCAGCCGCCGGTGGGGTGCTGGCTGCCAGCAGAACAAAGCGTCCATTAGTTCCCATCTGCAGCCAGGCTGTCATGTGCACCTCCATCCCTGACACAAGCAGGCTACCATGTCAGGACCTGCGGCTGGGGCAGGGATGAGAGCTCGGCCCCCAGGCTCAGGGCACTGGTAAGTGCTGTTTGCAAACCTCCTCCAGTGGGGAACCAGGTCCAGAGGTGCCTCTTTAATTCCCTTTTTATGGATGCAGCTCAGCAGCATCAAAACCTCCCTGGAGAACATGGCATTTTATAAACCAAGCCCTTGGTGCGTGCGTGTGTAAATAAACCAGTTGGTGAGGCTGTTTACATTAGCATTCATGCTGGAAGTGCTTAGATTATCTTCCTTTTCAGCTAAATTAAGGACCGATCGGGCCTAGGAGTATTGCTTGAACAATCACTGTTCTTCCTGCGGTTGGAGGATGGGAGCACTTACCTCGCATGGAAAGATTTATTCATCAAAAGTTTCCCTCGGTCCAACTGCACTCTTCTATATTTGGGATTCCTGCAAGTCTGGGCACTACATAAGTGCTGGTGGCTGCTTAATCAGAGAGCCCTGATGAGGCTCAGTCATCCTAAGCCAGTCATCAGGCCGTGAGTCATGGCACAGGTGGGCTCCAGAGTGATTCAAGGACGAGATGCTCCATCCCTATGCGTTCTGTGATATTATTTCCCAGGAGAAAATGCATTCAGAAGAACCATTTCTAAGCCTGTGTCCCACCTCCCCCACTTAGGTTAGGGCAGCCATGCAGCCAGCTGCTTGGAGGAGCAGGAGATGGCTTTCTTCCCGTTTGACTTCCACTTGTTTGCTGCCTACCCAGGCTGGACACAAGGAAAGGCTTTCCTGTCTGGCTGGGACAGCAATATCCTCTGGGGAAAAAGGGCTTGGGACAATGAGAGCGCTGCTGCTTTGATGTTGAGCCAAAGGGAAGGCACAAACCCATCTAAAACCAGCTGTGGAAGCAAGGACAGACACATGTGCTGGATGGGGCCCTGGGCAGCCTGATTGAGTGTCTGATCTAGTGGCTGGCAGCCCGTGGCAGGGGGTTGGAACTGGGTGATCTTTGAGGTCCCTTCCAACCCAAGCCATGCTATGATTCTGTTGGTCTGGGTGGATCAGTATCACTGGCTGCAAGCAGCTGTTTGAGAACTGTGAGCACCCACTGTGCCCTGCATGCAGCCGATGAGGGTCGGGAGGAGTTATGTGGCAAAACTTTCCATACTGGTGAATACCAAGGCAAGGGTGTCTCAGGAGCAGCAGCACCCTGCTCAGTGCACGCCACGTTGGGTTTCTGAGGGCCACTTCTTGGGAGAATAACATGAAGACACATGTTTATGCATGCCTCAGGGAAGCAAGTATGCCCAGCTGTTCATTTTATGGTCACAGGCCCCCTGTTCCTCCCTCCTTATTTATCAGACTGGGAACAAAGGAAACATTTCTGCCTGCAATCTATTATCTGAAATATTGGTGGTAACTCCTGCATCAGCATTTCTGGTGAGAGGTGAGGAAACCCAGCAAAATGAGCTGGAAACTTGAAAATAAAGAGTTCTTGGTCTGGAGTAAGCTTCCTTGGCTACACAATTAACAGGCATGAAAATAACTCTATTTTATGCTGTATGTGTCCGTATCAGGACGTGTGCTTATGCATATGCAAGAGGATGAGGCCCTCAAGACAAACAGCGGGGATAAATGAATCCCCTGGGTATAATCTAGGTCTGCACCAAGGTCTGTGGGAATTTTATCACTGATTTCACCCTGTGTAGCAGCAGCAGTTGTGAGCTGGGAGCTCTGCGCTGCTGGAAAGGGGAAGATCTCTATGTAAGGACTCAGCACTCACCTCTAGCCTCAGGAGGCCTGAAGATGTCAGAGGCTGCCGCAAAGTGTGATTTATTTTGTAGCACTCATGTGACAGCTGCCATCTCCCAGTGAGCCCCACACATTTGGAGCCTGGGAGAACGAACCCAGCTGGCATTGCAGGCAATGGGATCTGAAAAATTGTTCCATTGAAAAAAAATTAAGATACTAAAACATCCCTGAGAATAGGCTTCACCACACCATGGGTGGCCTTTGGAGAAGCACGGGAAACTGCTCCCTCAACAAGGGAATAAGGGTCACTGGTGCTCATCATGAGCAGGGCAGGAAGGTGCTGCACAGTGCCAGTCCTGCTCCCTCACTTATACCTCTTCCACTGCTCTATGGCCAAGCCCATGGCAGGCACAGGAATATTTTGGTCTGAGAAGATAAAGCATTTTCACAGGATGCTTAGCACCTTCCACCCAAGGTTTCAGTGCCATACAACTTTGTGCGGCACACGAGTCCCCCAGGCATGGTGCCAGCGCAAGAGCTGCATGCCTTGAGAAGGGAGAGATGCCCCTTCTCCCTTCCCTCCCATCCCTGGCAGGGGGGCCAGAGGATGGGGAACAGAGCATAGGAGCTCTGCAAGGCTGACCTGGATAAGGCTGAAGTCCTTCTGGGCTTTCACTAGAGGGATTTTGTTCATGGCAATTCACTGGGAGCTGGGGAGAAGGCTATGGAGAGGTTCTTGGCTATATCTCTATGTGATGGATAGAGTTGGTCACCCACAAAAGCTGAGCACAGCTACAAGTACTGCCTTTGGGGCTCAGGGCTCCGCTGGCACAAGGGCAAAGGTGGCTGTGCCATGTATCACAAAGTCAACATTTTCTTGACCTTCCCACGAATTTTCTTGAACTTTTTAGTTCGTCAATGCAAGGATTTTGATTTGCTTTTGAATCATTTTATTCAGTCGCAGTCTCTCTAGCATAACCTCTTTACTTTGTAGATGAAAATGTTTGTTTTGTATAACAATTCATGGCAGCGGCACGCTCAGCAGAGTGAGCAGTGGCTCCCCTGCCTCCTCGCTCAGCTCTTGCCCCTTGCCGAACACACGTGACAGCACTGAACAGGCACAGAGGGACATCCAAGCAGCTGCTGGGTAGGGTGAAACATCCAAGGTGAAAGGCTTGGGTATTGACTGAGAAACAGACAGGCAATCTTGAAACATTTGACTTTCCCCTGCTTTGTATTGACTTTCGCTTTCTTCTTATGATAACACGTAAGAAATCATTGCCTGCATTTTCACTGAGACAGCTCTGCTGTCAATAGACCCCAGTTCTTCTGGTCTCGTCCTCCCTTCCTTTTTCACAGATTAGCTTCTTGCTGAAACGGAAAATTGTCTTCAGATGATGTTGGCAGAGACAAGGCTGACAGGAAGACAAATCAGGTGGTGGGCACAAACCATAAATATTGTTAAACACTTCTTTCAGATTGTGTTGCCTGACTTCTGGGGAATTATATATAGCCTTTAAAAAACATAGCTGCCAGTGAGCATACGTGTTAATGATGGAGTGCCAAGGGCTGTGCTTACCTCTCTATACCAAAGGAATACACAGACATCCCCTGGAAATGTGCAGAGAGGCACCAGAGCAATGGGTGCATGGTCTTGCACCCAAACTCAAAAAAATCTAGGGTCACACTAAAAAGCTTGGGATAGTTTTCAGCCTTGCTGAAGTTGTAGGCCCTATGGAGTGGTACGCACCTTTGGAAAGGTCATACAAGCAGAAAAGTGCGAATTAAATTGCTGCTTTCCATCCTGATTTTTAGGATTGCATGGGTGTCAAGGCCTCCTGGGCATCCAGCAGAAAAACACCAAGTTATCAAGTTGAGAATGAGGACCAGCTGCAGCCCTGATCCTTGGAAGGACTGAGGCCTGCCAAGTGAGGGTGGATAGAATGCTCTTCATCAAGGACCTGCCTCACATGGGTGGAGAATAGCTTGCACAGTGAAAGCAAGGACAAAACCAATGAAATTATAGTGCATTGAACTGGTCTCAGTCACACACACTGGCTGAGAGTTCAATATTCAGTAAAGAATAATTCCAAGTGGGGTTGTAAAGAAAGAAGAAGCATGAGTCAGATGGAAGTCTTTCACAAGACCAAGCTAACCTCTATCTTTGACAGCATTAACTGATCTTAATACATTTTTAGGCCTATCCTAAATTGATGCTTCCACTACTAAAATGCAAGAGAATCAATGTTGTTACACCAGTAACTTAGAGAGTCCAGGAGGACTCTACAGTGCACTGCTGGTCTTCCAGTGAAGTGACTTGACCCTGGGACAGGTATACAACAGCCTTATACGGCACCCTACTTACAGGAGGAGACTGAAAGACTTGAGTTCATGCCTTTTTCTACACCCTCACAACAAATACGAGAAAACTGAGAGCTCCCTGTTCTGGCTTTTTAAACTGAACAAATTATGATAATCAGGAATGAAGAAGTTAATTTTGAAGCCTAGCAAGGCCCTAGAACATTCTTCAAAATGCAAGTGAGGCAGTCAGCCTCTCTTGACAGTATTTCTGTATGGGCTTATAGGACATGGCTGTCTTCCACAGCAGGGACCTGGATTCAGTGACCCAGCAGTTCTTTTCACCTCTGTGCTTTGTACGTATCTCTGCTGTGCAAAATCATGATGGCCCTCAGAGGTTGTAAAAATACCTCTCTTAATCCATTAATAAATTCTGTATAGTGCCCACAATGCAGAGCCTTAAATGCTCTGCGCTGCTGAAATTTTCACAAGGATGTTGTGTTCTGGGTTCAGTCAACAGAGGCCTGTAAGTATCAAAGGTCATTTATTTTTGCAAGGCCTCAGAGTTTCTGAATTGACTAACAGGGAAGAGCTTCCTTGATTCATATAAGCTTTTGTGAACAGAAACAGCCTTACCCAGTGGTCTTACTTTGTCTAAGAACTGGGTTTGCTGTCTTTATATGAGATAATCAGACCGTAACAAGTAATATAAAGGTGTGAGAGGAGCAACCAGAAAAATTACATTGTTTTTTGAAGTGAGACTGTAAGTAGAAAAGATGGATATCAGATGAATCATTGCTTAAAATGCCTCCATTTGAAACAAGAGAGCAATGAGAAAACTAGGGGTCAGTAACACTAAGTTGAAAAGGGCCTCTTCAGAAAGCTGCTCAGACTCCAATCCACTGCTGCCCTAAGATAAGCAATGCAACAAATTCTGTTTTGCTAGGGAGAGTCTATATTAAAGAACTTTATTTTTCTAGGAAAGCCATGTTGGAATTAAAAACCAGACAAACAAACAATGTTTTCAAGGCTTGGTATGTGCACAGTTTGCTGCGAAAAACAAGAATCCCAAAAAACAACCTTTTTGCCTTTACTTACAGGCAGAGCATTTTTTGCCTTGGTAGTGGCCTTTGCTTATGTTCGCTTTCCTACTAACAGACTAATCCATCTGTTCCCTTTGTTTCATTTTGAAAGATAATATGTATTTTGATCCCTGTGTTTGAAGAGCCCTTAGGAAAACATGAATTGAAGGAGGAATAAAAAGTTGCAGCAAAGGACTCCATTCCTAGGTAATTTCTTCTAAATCCTGCTCTCAGTTTATTACCCTGACAAAGAGTCTCTCAGTTGCAGAGCAGAGCCCTGCCTCCCGCGGGGGATATACTGAGGATTATCTACCCTGAAATGAAAGTCTGTTGACCTAAGGAAAACAGTTCACTAAATAACAGCAGTTGTGAATTGAAGGGACCTGTGGGGTATTAGACACGGTGTAAAAGCAATTTAAATGGGGTAAGGAAAATATGTGGAAATAGTTTCAGGCAGGAAAGCTAGATAAAGTATGTAAATGAATGCATTTGTGGGATGGGTAGAAGCTCTGTGAAAGAAGGATGTGCTCTCTCTCCCAGAAAGGTGCCGATGCCCTCTGAATTGGCAACTGCAGAGGTGCTGGAGCCAAAGCAGAGCCCCAGGGCCTCTGAAGGGTGCTGCCACGCAGCCAGCAGTGACCCAGCCCCACCACATCTTCTCCATGCGGGGTCTCACCCCTCACACCAGGAAGGATTGCTCTGCATCTGAGACTGTCCCCTTGTCCCCTGCCGTGGGACAGCACTGCCTTCAGCAGGGCCTTGCATGTTTTCAAGGAGATGATGAAGCTACCAATGCTTGAGCAATCCCAAATTAAAATTAGAGGAAGGAAAAAACATGAAGACAGCTAGGCCCAAGCTTGTCTTCCCATCACATCGTTCAGTGGGAATTCAGACCCACTGCCAACCTCACCAAGTGACTTGAGCATCCCAGTGCTGTGACACTCTTTCTTTCGTTCCCTAACACTAAGCCTGGGTGACCAGGCACACAAAGCATGTACTTTGCACACGCACAGCCCCCAACATGCCCGGATGCTCAGCAGAGATGAAGGAGAAACCTGTGTCTGATCCATGAGGAGCCCATCCTGGAGGATTTAACCACCTAGAATATGTTGGCTAATTACTCTCAGAGTAAAGAAGCTCCTGATGGATGTCATCGCAGGGACAAAAATGTCAGTGGATCAGCCATATAGACCCAGTCTTCACACTCATAAAGACTCTTCTTTTTTTTTTTTAATCCTGTATAAAACAAATGGTGGCATGAAGCATGTTACACGTTTATCTGACAGTGAAAATTTGCAGTTGTCAAATAACCCTCTGAGGAAATGATGAAATAGCTATGGCCGAAGTCATGCAAAATGAGGGTGGAGAGAAAGACCTTGAGTCTTGTACAGTGTGTCCACAAATCCAGAGCTCACCAGGGGCTCAGCTGTACCTGGCAATTTAAATTACAACAGTGGCAAAGGCTGTCAGAAGTGACTGGTGGTGTCTGCATTCCTGAGATTTTGGGGCATTTCCTTCCAAAAGCCCTTTTTATTGAAACTTCATTTTATTTTCCAGACAAAGCTGAGTAGCACCTGGGAGAAACAAACCGCTCTCTGTGTTAGATGTTGGATACCGAAGGTTCAACAGTAATTGGCAAGCCTTGACCTGAGATTTTGTTAAAATAAAAAATAAATAAACAAAAAGAGAAGGAGGAGGCTGAAGGGATGGTTACAACATGGCATAGAATCATAGAATCATAGATGTCCAGTTCAAGGACATATTGTTGTCCCCTTGGCTGAATGTAGAGCAGTTTGCATGCCCATTGAATGCCCTGGGTTAAAGGAACATTGTGCCTTTTTGGCAAGGAGGGTTCAAGTGTTGCAGTGTGATGTCTGCCCAAGGAGCCCCTGCCATGGCCAAGCCCTGCGTGGACAAATGGTAGGCGAGGAAGGGTGAGGAGGTGAGATTCCCAGCCCTGGGACCCCCTCCAGCTGCCTGTTGCTGTCAGTGCTGCACATCCTTCCATCCAGGACAGTGACACTCAGCCAGAGATGGGTAGGAAAATGAATTTCATTGTTTTGATCCAGACAAAAATATTCTATTTCCTGCTTTCTCTCTGTCTCGATTCTTCTCTACACATTTTTTTTTCCTTGAAGAGAACGTTCAGCACATATTTAGGAAGGTAAATTGTCCCCTGAGTTAAATTAGCACCTGATCAAATGTGCGCCAAGCGCTAACTGCACTTTGCAGGCACGTTGTGGTTTGACCCAGCAGATAGCTAAGTCACACACAGTTGTTCACTTACTACCCCCACTCCCCGCAAGTGGGATGGGGGAGAAAATTAGGAGAAAATACAGTAGAACTCATGGATTGGGATAAAAGCTGTTTACTGAGACAGCGAAGAAGTAAAAGAAGTAACAATAATTTTATATATATATACACACAAAAATGGGTGATACACAAAGCAAGGGCTCACCACTCACTGACCGATGCCCAGCCAATCCCCAAGCAGCAGCCTCTCCCCTGCTAACTCTCCCTCCTTGTATCACACGATGTCATATGGCATGGAATATCCTTTTGGTCAGTTTGGGTCAGCTGCTCTGATCCTGTCCCCTCCCAGCTCCTTGTGCCCCCCCATATCCCTTTGCTGGCAGAGCAATACAAGAAGCTGAGAGACTGAAATGTTCAATGGCTCTGTTCAATGCTGCCCACCAACAAGTATAAGCAATCAGTGTGTTATTAGCTTTGTTTTCTCCTAGAACCAAAACATGGCCTCGTACCAGACACTATGAGAAAGGCAATTTCTGTCTCAGCTAGAAAGTAAGACAAGGCAAAACTGACTGAAAAGAAGCTCTCAGGGCCCTCGGAAGCTGGCATGGGAATTGAGGCCATCCCAAAGAAAGGGGAGCCTTTTCAGACAGCTGTCTACAATATTCCTCAGTGATAAGAATCAAACTGTGTCATGCCAAAACCAGGGAATGAATGGGTAGTCTTTTCTAAATGAGCGTATCAGGTGGCCCTTTTGGCCCATGCTCTCCACTTCCAGATATGATGAAATGCTACTTGAAGAGAGAACACGATCCATATGTTTGGCTCCAGGACTCGCACATGTGTTTCCTACAGCCTGTGCAATCTTAGTGAGCACTTCTCTGAGGAATGGCTCTGGTTGCTTTTTGCACGCTTGATCTCCCATTTTGTCCCTGCAGGATGAGTGCCAAGCCCTGTCCCCTCCCTGTTGCCACACTGCACAGTCCAGGAGGACACAACCAGAGGAGAGCCCACAGGTAGCAGGTCCAGGAAGGAGAGGAGAGCTGGGCTGGACAGAGCACTGAGATCAGGTGTCTGGCTGGGCGATCTCCTGCACGGGTAACAAATCTCCTGAGGTATCTACACCAAAAAGGGACCCAGTGTTCTCTTGCAGTGTTCAAGACATGGGTTGAAATCTTCTATTAAATTAGAAGTGGAATTAGTTTTGTGGACTTTCTAAGCCTAAGCAGGCAGGGATTTATACCAAGAGTGGTCGTGCTCATTATCAGTTGCTCTCTAAGGCAGACAGCAGGTAGCATAGCTCACCCTGCAACGTTGGCACATTTCTTGTCTATTTACCTTGCTTGGGTGCAATGGGAGCTGCTGGGAGGGGACAGGGGAAGGCAGCTCCCAGGCAGGAGTGTGCAGAAATACCCCTGAAAGGTAATGGATGAAGGCGTCAGGATGTTCCAACACTGTTTCTGGCAGAATTAAGCATTTGCATTTATTTATAGAAGGAAATCAGGTGATTTTAAGCTAACTAGACATGGTTTTCTGAGAAGGTTATCAGAGCAGATTTTAAGCTTTAGAAGAGACTCCTTTGAAGATGCAGCATGTGGGAAGAAGACGGCACTGTGCCTTTAGGGGCACATAGTAGCACAGAGGACAGCAGAGACCCTTGGAGATGGGAGAGCTGA
The DNA here is from genome assembly GCA_013396635.1 of Penelope pileata. Taxonomy (NCBI): domain Eukaryota; kingdom Metazoa; phylum Chordata; class Aves; order Galliformes; family Cracidae; genus Penelope; species Penelope pileata. The sequence goes on from WBMW01000614.1 coordinate 1,191,264, forward strand.
AGGCTGCAAGTCCCCAAAGCCAATGGGGCCATGTGTGCTAGTCATTTGTGGAAGAGGGCTGGGGCTGCCGTGTGCTGCAGCAAGCATCTATGATGTCTGCTGGGGCAAATGCCTGCTACTGGGGCACTGCCACCTGCCAGACCCATGGTGCACCCCACACGTGCTCCCCAGTGCAAAGGTCTTAAGCTTTACCTTCAAGGCTGCAGCACTTGTCTGCCAGAGCATCCAATGCCCTGTGTGTGTAGATGGCCTTGTGCGTATCGTTGTACCACATGTTTTGAAGAAGAAAATTCTCTTGAGAGAGGTTGGCCTTATTTGTTGCATCCCACGGAAACCTAGAAAAGGCAAGCACATTAGGTTACCAATGAGCATTTTCTTGAGATTAGAGAAGTCTGTTGAGTTTTGCTGAGAGGGCAACTGCTTGAAAGTTGCTGTTCCTTTCCTTCCCCTCGTGTCCCCCACTCAAAAATTCCCAAAAAATCTTGGGAATTTTTAATCAAATAATGGTGGAAAAAATGTTATTCAGGCTGCAAGGTCAAACAATCTGAAGGTAGGCAGGCTGAAGGCTGCCTGCACAGCCTCATGTACATACACTTTGGGGAACCCTTTATGAGTGCCTATGATTTTTCCCACAGTACTCAACATCGTTAGATGTGTGGGACACATCTTTGACTCATCTTTGCAGCCACTCAGTAACCGTAGGTTGGGCGCATTAGTATTGCCAAAGCTTCCACCTTTCTGTCAACATCATTTTTGTGCCTATCACTAGTGCCTTGTGCCTCCATTCCCAGTGTGAACACCCAATGCCTCCCTTTTACTAAAGCAGGTAGCCACAACGGTCCTGTTTGCCAACTGGGAGGTGAGCAGCTCCTTGCTGACACCCAGCACCATGAGGACGAGCAACAGACACTCTTTGTGCCATACTTACATCCATTTGTCTTTATGATCGGATTGATGCTTACGCACTTTTTCAGTCATCCTTTCACCTAATTTGCTTACTTCAATAATTAGTCAAATTATGTTAGTACTTCTCTCCCTCCAAACAATCTTCACCTTTGAGCAGGAAGCATGCTAATTTGCCAGAAAGCTACATGGTATTTGCATGTTTTTCCATATGATTTGGCAGCATTGATGCTTAAAGCAGGTGCGATGCTAATGAGGCAATGCAAGCAATCAGCCCAGGTAGAGATTTGTGGATTGCACAAGAATTTGTTTGGAAAGTCTTCGTGTGCTCAGCACTAATTTTAGTTGCAAGAGGGGGCAGAGAGGGAAACAGAGCAGACAAACCTGGCTGGTAGGATAGCCATGGTGCTGGGTTTTCCTGAGGCCTGTCAACGGAGAGTACCTGTGGTACAGCTGGGCAGGAACACATCTTCCAGGGTCTTGCTGGGGAGCAGAGATGTGTCATAGAACCATAGAATTGCAGAATATCCTGAGTTGGAAGGGACCCACAAGGACCACGGAGCCCAGCTCCTGGCTCCACACAGGACCAGCAGCATTGTCCTAATGTTTCCTGGACAGCATGGCACAGGGTCTCAGCCCTATGGCAAGGTGGCTGGTGCTGTATTAACACCTCCAGAAAACTGGGAAACCAGTTGCTTTCAGACACCCACCAGGGCAATACAGCTTGTGTCAAAACCCTATGGCACTGGACCACTGGGCAGGGAAAGGCAGGAGTGACCCCTGCCTGCAGGTGCCCCACTACTCCCAGCAGGTCCCAAGGTCAAATCGGAGTTGACTTAAATTCCCTTCCACCACAAACGTTTCCTTGAGTGAATTGTTTCTCAACAATAGATAATTAAAACACTAGCCTGTATTTTATTTTTAAATAAGCCAGGTGAGGGTCAAGAGCAGATAGAAAACAGACTGATTGGTGGTAGATGTCGCTGTTTTGTTTTTTTGTAACTTTCAGCAGATGGAAAAGCAATTATTTTTCAATCTGATGATGTTGTTTTGATTTATTCTTCGTGAGGATTCTTATAAAGACTTTCAGCACATCATGGCCCTGGTTAAGAGTGCGGACAGAAAGGAAGCACAGGAAGGGCAGCACACTTCCCTGGTGAGGAGGAGAGAAGATGAGACGTGCCAGCCCCCTGAGGTAAAGGAGAAGCCCCTACTTGTTTTCAGCACCTTCTTTAAACAAGAAAGAGGATCCTGTGTCAGGACTCCCTCAAGGAAGCCAAATCATGAGGATCTTAGAGGCTGTCTCGCCTCTAAGAAAAACACTTTGCTGTAACTTCTGCCCTTCCCCAGAGAGAAGACGAGCCCTGGTTTTACTGCAGTTAAACTCAGTGACCTTACCTGAGCCAGCCTTGCCCGTGACCTGGGGCTGCAGGGATCTCCAGACACTGCCATGTGGTGGTTGCACTGAGTGACCCGCGTCAGGCACCAGAGGACAGCGGTGTGTTTGGCTCAGCGTCCAGCCAGGCGCATCCGACAGCCCTTCCCACACAAAGAGGTGACGTTCAACAGGCGGCCACACGTGGCCATCCTCATTTTAAGATGAACTGCAGTGGCCAAAGCTGCACAAAACACAGGCAGTGGGCATTGGGATTTGGCATGCATCCCTTACATTTCACTTTGTCTCAGTCAGAAACATTCGCATGGACCTTTTGCCTGGCTTGACCCAAAGCCATAATGCTTTCCTATAAGAGCCAGAGAGGTTTCTTAAACTTGGCCCAGACCCATGTGATTCTCATCTCAGGCTTACTTAGCCTTTATGAGCCAACCCTTTGGTGAGGCTAAGCACCTCCAGGGCTTGCAACTAGACCTGAAATGAGGGGGCTCTTGCAGAGCATGGCTCAAAACCAAAATGAAACCATCAGCCTCTCCAGTGGAGGATTCACATCAAGACATAAGGCTGTGCAGTGCACACACAATAAATAAAATCTTGCCAATGATAAAGTTACAGTGTCAATAAATGGCCTGCACTGCTTTGAAAAATGAACATATATTATCCCCCTGGATTACAACACAGGAACATATCTTTTCCTATCAATGAAAGCATCCTACTGTTTATTTTAGTCAGCAGACTTGCTGCCAGAAAGGAAATGAGAATATTATCTCTGATGAGTCTTCTCATAATGGTAATTTTCTGAAAGAGGTACCAATTCCAGGTTTGTGTCAATAGTCCCTCATCTGCAAGCCATGGAATGAACCTCCCAAGCCTATTACTGTATGCACCCTCACTTCTTCTCAGCCACTGTGATAATGTCTTGACAGAGCAGCAATTCAAATTTTAATAGTGATATACGTTCTTCCCATGTGTGTACAAACACATCTCAACCCAGATTGAGCCTCTGGTCTCCTCTAAATCAGCCTAGCCCATGTTCCTTTTTCCCATTTATCTGTTGATTCTTCGCCACGTTCTGTCTGCTCGTCATTTAAAACACTGCCCTGGAGGGATGACATCCTGCCTCGTTTCTTTGGAGGCTCTTCATATTAAATAATTTGAGCCATGTCTGCCGAAGCTGCTTGAGGGAATTAAGGCAGAGTCCAGGAGGTCTCTCTGGCATTTGGGAGGCCCAAAGCCACCGTGTTCCTCATCACATCTGCAAGCGGGCCAGAGTCCACCTGCCTCCTGGGTCTCAGCAGTGGTTGGGTAAATGAAGCCCTGGTCCAAAAGGCTTTACAGAATGAAGGTATTTTTAAGGCTGTTTTCAGGTGTGACTGAGATGCGTGAAAAGTCTTTGATCCAATACATACCCTTGCATCATGTGGCAGGTGATGTGAATAGGCAAGAACAATGTCTACAAATTAATTCCACTGCTTTGAGTACAAGTTTGGTAAGATTTTTGCAGAACGATCTTTCTGTCTGACCTCTGAACAAAAAAGTTGCATTCAATCAAATGTCTGATTGCTTAGTTTGTTCTGGGTTTGATCACTCTGGACCATATTTTTCCATTTTTGAAGAGCAGGCATGTTAAAAAATACAGAAATGTTTGGGGGGTATGCAGAAACTTGGAGGTCCTCATTTAAAATACAGTGACACTATTAACAATGACAAAGGTGTGCAGCTGAATAGGGCAGGATTTTCACAGACCACTAAAATAGAAACTTCAGCTATGGAGAACATACTGAGCATACATGACACTGGCTTGTTTTTCCCAACGTGTAAAGACCTCAGGAATCTATCAGGTAGCCAAAAACATCTGAAACCTTTGCAGAATGCCCTTCAGCAGGACTTTGAAAATGAGCACTCCTGGTCAAGGACACACTGACTAAGTATACCCACAGGGAGCAATTAATTTCTGTGCCCTGGTATTAACTGAAAACCCAGGAGGTACCTGGAGTTGTCCTGTTGTGGCAGGATCCAGGGTTCCCTCCAAGAGCACAAACACTTCCCGTCATCTCCTGGACAAAACCCCATGGACACAAGGTCCCTGTCATGAGTTCAGCTGCATCAACCTCAGCTTCCAATCTGCTGTTTACTTCCTTGAAGACTACTGCGTTCAGTACAATGCCATTTCCTACAGTTTCCTCTTCTTCTCCGCCTTAGAAAACCATGGGTTTGTGTCCAGGTCATCACTCAGTTTTGGACCAGCCTCAGACCAAAGAAGGAAGGTGCCTTTCCTATGGAAACCTGTGTTTTAAATCTTCCAGGAAAAGGAGATTGAAGTAAAAATTGGAAGGCCAGAGCCAGGTTTTCCATGATTATGGGAATTACAGATAAAGGGACGGCAGAATGCTTCCACACTGGCACCGGTGTTTTGGATCCATGCTTGCAAACATTTTGCTGGCATAAATGACTACACACATAAAAATGCAGCAGTGAATTTCTTATACTTCATCATAAGCTTATAAATTGAGTGAACCAAAAATGAAGGTTTGAGGAGGTTCACAGATCTTTCAGCCAAACTGAGGCCAAGTCTCAAGCAAACCTGAGCCAATACCTTCCACCTGCAAAGCACAAGGTAACCTTAGACTGTGATTAAAGTGAGCAACACAGAAGGGTTATGAGGCCAAGTCCGCTCCTTTGGTCTGAGACCCTTTCAAGCCCAGAACAATGTGTCCAGCCCCATTTCCGAGTCCAGACCTGTTTCTCCACTGTAGGAAGTAATGCTGCAATATAAATAAAAGTACAACAAAGTCCAATGGAAGACCTAGCAAGAGGAGAAGAGTGATTTATTTTAAAATAAAATGAAATTCACTTTCTCATACTCTCATAGAAACATAACTCTAAGCGCTAAGAAGTGTGTATGACCTGACCCGGCCAGAATTCCCTGTGCTAGCACACAGGACCAGGAACACTGCCTATCCAGCCCTCATCAAATCTCCTGAGTGACACTTTCACAGCTTTCTCCACCACTACATGGGCTCCATGAAGTTCTGCTTGAGCATACCTTTCATCTAAGCTACAGTATGCTGCAAAGAGGCAGAGCCCAGTTCTCACTCAGCAGGAAGGGATCGAGGGTCTCAGATGAAAAACAAAACATACTCCAGTCTAGTCCTCCAGCAGGTCTTCTGAACTTGATTCTTCCTTAGCACCAGAGATGCAGTTGCTGAGATGTAGACATCTGCCTCTGAGTTTGCCCCTTGGGCAATGGAGGTACCCGTTCTGGCAGCATTATCTCTCCGATGGGGATGGAATAGATGTAGGGTGACCACAAAGTAGTTATTTGTCTTCATTTTCTACCCTGGTAGAAAAGGATGGTGAGATTAGACTGAGATGTCTACTCTGAAGATCTGTGTATTTAGGTGAGCTGAATCCTATTCACACATCCCAAAGACGAGCAAGCCATGTGGCTGGAGAATGCTTGGGTCATGGGTTGCCATCCACAACGTGACACCAAGCCCTTTCTCAGCTGCACATTGCACATGCAGTTGGAGCTTCCCCACAGTTCCTACAGACATCAGAAAAAATTGAGCAACCCAAGAGCTGGTTTCTCAGGATCTGTTCTCTTCAGGCTTCTCCCCACATGTTCATCTCACAAACACTGTTCTTATGCCAGCTGCTGGGTTGCTGGCAAGGCACTGGTGCTCGCCTGCCATCACCCTGTAGTGTAGCAGAGTTTATGGCTTTTGATCTTTTGTCCCGTTGATCTAAGTTGGCTCAAGGATGGTCAGGAAGTACTTTGCAGTCCAGGGTGCAGTGAGGTGTGGGAAGAAAACCTTCTGTGAACTCTACTGGCCAGGATGGGCTTTTATGTGGTGACTTGTAACAGCAGAGGCCTGTATGGAGTGATCCAAGCCTTGGCTGCTCCTAAGGGCAGTAGGTCTACAGCTCCACAGCCTCCACTTTACCTGCTTCATCTTCTGCAACTACCTTCTGGTTTTTGCCCTTTTCTTTGACATTTAAAGGACAAGAGCTAGAGAGTTTATGTTACCACTGGCACTCTCCAAGCACAAGGGAGCATTCCTGCTAAGCCAGAACAAACTGCACGCAGAGTAAATGTACAACCAGGGTCCTACAGTAGTGCTGAATGCCAGCCAGGGTCGGCGGCAGCCAGTGAGTTTGCGAACGTGGGAAGGACACTGCTTGGAAGTGTTACAGAAGACCTTGATGACTCCAGACATCGCTGGTGCATGTGTGCGCAATGGTTACCTCAGTAACAGGTGTTAAAAGTCCCAGCTTGCTCAGGAATAGGCCTTGTTGCTCCCCCCTCTCCCCACAGGATCCTATTCTCAGCAGGCTGACAATACACAACCTGCTCGTCACGCACCATGGGGACACCAAGTACTCGAGTGGGGCCATCCATTGGAAAGGAGGGCTATTTTCAGCAGCAGCCTTTCGCTGATTTGGGGAGGCTCCGGCCAGAGGCCCTGGCATTTTGTGAGGCTTAGCCGAATTGCTTGTGCTGGCCACCTCCCCAGCATGGCGGTGTCACAGTATCCACACAGGGGTAAAGTGATAGCTCGTTACTGTCAGCAGCTCGGGCTGGTGAAGGTGCACTCTTTGCTCCTTCCTCAGCTGGAAAACAATACGGCTTTGTCACTCCTCAGCAGTCAGCAGGGACGCGTCCTGAGAACCAGCTGAGCCTGGCCATTTGGAGAGGGGAAAGAAAGGGGGAAAACCGCTGCTTATTGTACTGACAGAGAGACGCCATCTCTGAGACGCAAGGGGAAGGAAGAGACAGATGTCTTCTATGGCAGGTACAGCTGCATTAAGATAGGCACCAAAATGTCACCAGATTGATCTGTTGTTGGTAAAAGGGATGTGCTTCTTGGTTTTCAGTTGCAACCTGGATATATTTGTTTGAGATTAAAGGCTTTAATAAACAACAGTGCCTGCAGGGCTATTTTCTTGTCATGATTCAGCTGAGATTAATGCAAGGCCAGTTGCTGTTCAGCACCCTCGTCTTTCCTTGTCTCCCATATACCTCCACCCCGCACACTTCTGGAGGTAAGGCTTTCTCCCTGCCAGATGGTGCCTCACCACTGATCTGCACTGCTGTGACAGCATGCTAACAGGTCCCACCGTGGATCCCATCATGGAGCCCACCACAGGTCCCATCACGGGGCCCATCACAGTTCCACCACAGGTGCAGCATTAACCTGTGGGGCATGCACAGGCAGTTGGAGCCCTGTCTGCACTTTCAGGCAGGGCTTCTTTGTGTGAGCTCGGGTGAGACAGAGGTGCTCGGGACATAAACAGGAGTTGCAAGGAGCATCTGCACAAGGACAGATCTGTAACTAAAGCAGCACCATGGTTTGGCACCTTTCTCTCCCAGCAGAGCTAGCAGGGGGCCGTTAGCATGGTTTGAAACCAACGTGCATTAGCATGCTGCTTAAAAGCTGCATTCATTCCCCCTCTTCTTGCTGTCTCTGCAGGAATCCAGCTGGTGCCCAGGTAGCATCCCTGCACCCTCACCCACAAACCCAGCTCAACATCAGGCCCTGGTCCTTTCTCTTAGGGCAAGTTAGGGGGGTTTCTACCTAGGCATAACTTTGTCTTCTGCCTTGAGGCCTCTTCTTCATTGCCTCACACTGGGGATAGTTTGCTTCCGCACTGAAAGCAACCCCAGCACCTGTACATTGTACATCAACATAGCACTTTTTAATTAAAAAAATGGGGTAATGTCTAACCCACCAGAACAGCCCTGGTCAAGGCTCATCTCTCAAAGCCCTCGGTGACTTGTAGATTGGCTCCTGTGCCCAAATGCTCCTCTGATTTTTCCAGCTCTGCTAGCAGATATAATGAAAAATATTACCTCTGTCTACAAACCTTTGACCTGGCTGTGTCCTGAGACATTGCAGCTACAGCAAAATATGCTGGAGGCCTCTGCAGCTGGTTCTTTTCCAAGGTAAAGAAAGCATTTCACCTCAGATGCTAAGAAACATGAGTTTACATCTGATTCACTGGGGGACTTTATTCTGTAGTGCAAACAGGCACTGAGTAACTCACCCCTCTCTGCCCTGCATGCACGCAAACCCCTCCTGCAGCAGCTGGCAATGAAAGCAAACAAAACCCCACAAGTTCTATGGGTATGCATTATTCCTTCCATTCATGCCATCTGTTTTACTCCAAAATTTATAAGTAAAATGTTGTCAGGCTCAGATATCTCTTTTTATTTTTATTTTTATTTTAATCTGTTGGCTAAATCAAAGCATTTTCAGCTGCTATGTTAACAACCAAAATGCCAGTCACGCGGTTGGACTACTTGCTGTAATTAACCAGGCATGAATCTGAATGAGGAGCTTAAATTACACTGAAGCCCCCACCACCGGCATGCCCCAAGCTTCAGCTCCAGGCAGGGAGAGCAGCACAGTTCAGCTGCAAAGTGATCACACACTGATTTCTGCTGCACGTCGTCGGAGAGCTTTTACAGTTATTTTGGATTCTGCACTTTATCTTATCAAACCAGAAGAAAATGTGTATGGCCTCTAGGTTTCGTGGCTTGTTTGTTCAGGTTTTTTTCCTTTAAGTTTGTGCTACTGAACCATAAATAGGTCAATCCGTGAGTATTTCTTTGGCTGGGGACTTTGTCTCAGAGTTATCTGTCTGATCCCTGGGGAGTGCAGGTGGGCTGCTCTTTCCTAGGAAGGTGGAAATGGATGGTATGGCAGCTTCACAGGTTCACCCATTGGCACCACTGCTTGTTTGAGTGCGGGCCAGCCTATATCTCTCTTACTCTGTGCTCTCCTTAATGAGTTCAAATGTTAGGACATTATTTGTGGCTGGAAGAGCAAAGCCAGCCTGTGAGGCTTACCCCGGGCTGTCATCTCTGGTGTGTGCTGCTAGGGGAACTCCTGCCAAGCAAAAAATCTTCAGTGATTGCTTTCTTTTACAAAATCCTTTCACAGACTCCACAGAGTCACTCTGCCACTGCTAATGAAGTTCATTGTATTCCATTTTCTCCACATCGATGTGACAGGGCATTTGTTTTGCGTCACGTTCAGGTGAGACTTTCAGCTGCCACACCAAAAATCAATGGGAAACAGAAGTCCTTAGACAAACCCAAAATGCCACAGAGCCGAATGAGCCAGTTGCACTCCCGGTGTCTGTCACACAGGGTCATATGTTCTGGCGTTGTGAACCTCGCAAGCAAAATGCTGACACATCCAGATTTGAAACAAAGCTATGTATAGCTTTCCTCACCCCTGCAGCCCGCCAAGCACATAAATTTAAGTCAAGTGTTCCACATTACTGTTTAGTGGGTTGTTGGGAAGTAGTTCATAAATTATCAGAGAAAAAAGGTCAGGCTGTTAATGAACGCTTCGGAAAGTCAGCATCGCTGAGAAGGATTTGACATGCTTTGTGTACAGTGCAAGAAGGTTCAGCATGCACACACACCCTCTGAAATGCCCAAGGAGCCTTCCAGCGAAGCCAATGGAGACGAGGCGAGATGTCCCGAATAGTTCTGCTCAAGTAAAAACAAACAAAAACAGTGAAAAAGCAGGAAATTACAGTCCAGGCCTTCCTTCAGCAGCACTGAAAACCATTCAGCAGGCTTCTCTCGAAGATCTCCACAGCCCCCCTCCGAGCGCTGCCGACGGCGCCTGTGGGTTATCTGGAGATAAACACCAGCAGAGCCAAACGTTGTGCCAGCCCGCAGCCAGGCGTCCCTGGCTGGGGCAAGGGGTGAGGGGGCACAAGAAGGATCCAGAGCACCCTGCACAGCAATGGGCTGCTTGTGGGGAAAGAGAATAACAAAGAGAACACATTCTCCGTATTACAGACCCATAGGGTGGATGCAGTGGGAAGGGCCCTCTGGGGCCCAGGGTGCCCAGGACAGATTTCAGGCGGCTGTTGAAGAGCAGGGGGTGGACAGCCCAAGGGGCATCTCCTCACTCCGTTCCCCTTGTTTCCACCCTTCCTGTAAGGCATAGGGCTGAGCACAGAGGAAAAGGGAGGTGGGAGAAGGGCTTGGGCTCCCAGCCACTTTTCCAGGGAAAACAACAGCAGAAGGACAGTGCGTGGAGCCCTGCGGTGAAGGGCTGGCATCAGCCGGAGCAGGAGGAAAGGGGAGACAGCAGGGAGAATGGCACGGCACAGCTTCCTTCTGAGGGCATTGTCAGCGAGAGGAGGAGAAAGAAAACTGAAATAATTGCTGCTGGGAGGAAAAAAAAGAAAAAAAAATCTCTGGATGAATACACAGGAGATGCTTAGAAAAATACCGAGCGTGACCTTTCAGTTTGGCATTTCCCTCAAAGCAGAGGGCTATTAAATCCCAAAGACGTGGTGCTGCTGCCATCTCTTGGCCAACTTCAGGGCTCCCAGGCAGGCGGGCACCCGGAGTTGCCTGATTGTAGAGACGGAAGCACAGCCATCACTCCTTCCAGCTGCCTTTTTCTTTTCCAGAGGAGACAGATGAACGTATAAAAATCCCATGGTAAGGCATCTCTGAGCAGAGCACTGAAGGCATCAAGGAAACAAAACCACGTGTGTGCAGGCATTATGGTGGAGGTGCAAAGTTTTGCGTATGCCGAGCACACATGTGCTCAGATAACTGTCACTTTGCTGCACAGATGCCCTTAAAGACAGATCAGAGACTCACAGAAGCTGTGCAACTTTTCCCTTGACAGGAGGAGGCTAACAAAGTGTTCAACCTCATGTTTTTCCTCCAAAGCGCCAGTCAGTCGCCATCCAAGTGCCAGAAACTTAACCCACACTAGGACAGGATGTCCCTGGCTCCAGCCCCGTTGCATGGGCGGTGCAGGGACCCTCCTGCACCTCCCCTGGGAAAAGCCCCAGGGCTGTCCCAGGAGCTGGGAACAAGGCACTCATCAGCCACCTGCTTCTCGCACGTGAGCTGGTGGCTTTCCAAGCCAATACAAGGTCACACCAGAGAGATGAAGTCTGGCTCCAGGAGGCAGAGCCCACGTCATTGCGGTCTCTCTCTAGCTGCATCTTCCAAATCTGTGTGCAGCAACAAAAGGCAGAGGTGTGCCCCGTGTGTCATGTTTTTGTGGCCACATTTTCGTGGCATTTCTGGGTTATTGGGGTATGCTCAGAGCCCTGTGCTGCTGCCAGAGGTGGTAGCTCCTGTTTTTTAATCTCAGATAGTACAGACCTGAGTGGCAGAGCCCACATCTTGATGACAGTGCCAAGGAGATAGGGTCTTGGCTATGATGGTTGCATGTAACAAAATTTGCTTTTCCTTCAAAGAAAACAAGGAAGAAATCTCAGACTACTCTCATCCAATCTTTACGTAATGGTGTTTAATTTGCTAATCAAGCAGAAATGAAGAATCGTCAGGGTTATGGTTTTCCATGTGACCTTCACTGCACCCATCTGCCTGCCAGCCCTGTGCCAGGCTTTTTGGTCTCCCTGGGGCACAGCCTGAAAAGCGGCGCCCAAGGGACTCCTTTGGCTCTCCAGAGTGCAGGAAAGGCTGCCACCGTGTGGGGACACAGCCCTGAACCTCGGGGTGTCCTTCTGCTGGGAGCACAGTGACAAAAGCCCCAAGCTGAGAAACTGGGGGAAGGAGGGGGAAATGCAGCACCCACTGATCACCTGAGAACTCACACCAGTAATGCTGCAGTGATTTCTGTGGAGGGTAAGTCAAAGTCATTTCTGCTCTGCTGCAGGCAAGCAAGGATAAGTAATAAAAACACAGTGCAACAGGGATGAGAAAGTCACCATGAGTGGCAGGGTTGGGTATTAGGAAAAGGTTCTTCCCCAGAGGGTGGTCGGGCCCTGGCACAGGCTGCCCAGGGCAGTGGTCACGGCCCCACGCTGCCAGAGTTCAGGGAGCGTTTGGACACCGCTCTCAGACACAGGGTTTGATTTTGGTTGGTGCTGCGTGGAGCCAGGAGCTGGACTCCATGATTCTTTCAGGTCCCTTCCAACTTGGGATATTCTATGGTTCTACGATTTTATAAGCCCTGGTTACAGGGTTACCCTACACCACACTGCCTGGGCACTGCCAGGTGCCATCATTGCCCCATGGCAGGGTCCCCTGCTGCCTCTCACTCCATGACAAGGTCATCGCTGAGCTTCTAATCAAAAAACTTCCAGGAAATCTCGTTAACCCTTGAAGTGTGTTAGCAACACCTTGTTAACAGGTGAATTTGTGCAGAAAAGCTGTGGTGAAATTCCAAGCTCTCTCTTGAAACTGTGATCATGGGCTTCAAGTGACAAGACTTCTTAAAAGAACATTAATCCCAGTGAAGGAAAGCAACGGCCTTTGCAGAACCAAGTGCAAAAAAGAGAGAGTATCCCAGAGAGATGTGGCTAGAAGAAGGTATAAGGATGCCTTATGCCTGAAGCATCACTTTGAGCTATAGGCGTCTGGGGACATGTCCTGTCCCTGCACAAAGCACCGGTCTGTCCTCACACAGAGGCTTTTAGCAGTCTCTCATGTTTTTAATTAGCTAATGGATTGTGAAGAGCTTTGAAATAAGCTGTTCTCACAGCAGCAAGAGGCAGGTGTGGCTTCCTCAGGAACTGCCCCAAAAGCCTCGTGGCGCCGGAACCATTGCTGTCTGAATCCCACCCTTATCTCCTGTAATCAAGACTTCAACCTTCTGCCAACTGGGCAGACAAAAGGGCCCCAAAATGGTTCAAAAGTCATTTTCTAGGACTGACAGACACACCTGTATTCTCACACTGCTCAAACACCTGCGAGTAACATCTTCATGCAGCCCTGCTTCCTGTAGGAAATCAGGCTTACGGTGTGCTTCCCCACTTCTGCATCACTGGGAGGTCTGAATGGGGGCTACATGTCTGGGGCTGGCCTGATTCTTTTCTCCTGGCTCTGCTGGGCTTGTGTCAGGGAGGAGGTGCCAGCACCTGGTGGGTAGGCATTGAGGCTCTGGCATAGGGATGCCTCAGAGGGCAAAGGAGCAGCAGCTGCTGGCCCTTTATGGCCAGGCAAGGCAGAAAGAGGCAGCTTTTCTTACACCATGACCTCTCCCTGCCTCCCAGCACTGTAGTAGCAGCTCCCTCCCAGTATGAGGCCGTCCTTTCCCCAAACATGCTCATTCATGCGTTTCCCCTGGAGATGGCAATTCAACAGACTGCACATTTTTTGGTTGAAAGCTTTGGAAGTGCTTGATAATTAATCACAGTAAAAACAGGTTTAAAATAGTATCAGAGTCCACAGGGATGCCTTGCTTTCTAATTAACAACCATCTCCATTCTCAGCTTAGGAAATGCTCAGTGTTGGGTTGTTGAATATTTTTTCTTTTTTGATCCTTTTGTTTTGCTTGTGTGAAAGATAACGGGAGGATAAGGGCAAATATACAAAATAATTACAAAATGTGCTTCCAGTGGTGGAAAGTGCATCCTCTGAGTGGTGCAAGGCACCGCGCTGACCTTTCCACTTCAAAACCCTCAGAAAGGAACAAATCAAACCCCCAAAGCCAATTGCGTGTTTCCTCTATCTCTTTATTGACTGCCAGTGACCGAGTTCTCAGGTTGAGTGCCAGATACCAGTGGGTCAGATGGAGCTACACTAGAATTACAGCGAGGGCAAGAGCGAGGGTGTGATACGCACAGGCTGGGGAGAGCTCAGCGTGGTCTGAAGCCTCTGCAGAGCGGTGAGCCCCCTCTCTCCTCACTGCTAAGACATTGGAAAGACGCACTTGTCCTCGTGTCAGATGTCCCTAAGGGAAGTGACAGGCTGGTGGTGCGAACAGACACACTGAAACACTTTGCTGAGAAAAAATATACGCTGTGACCCCCAAACGTAACACGTTATTATCTGTCCTGTGGTTGCAAGGAACCTGTGGCACATTTATCGCACATACGCAGTATCCCAGGGGTGGGGCTTGGCTTGGCCAAGTTGCATGTTTTGGAGTAACCAGTTAACTGTGTGGGATGGAACAAGTCTCCAGGGCTTCTCCCCCACTCCAGGCCCCGCCACGAGCATTGGTGCACCAAGAGCCAGAGTTACTCGTGCACTCCCTCCCGCCTGGCAGTGGCTGTGGACTGCAGCACCGGACGAAGACCCTTTCAGCAACTACGACGGCACAGTGGCACGCGCAATCCATGCCATCCTGACAGCATGGTTTGCAGGTTTAAGCCTCAAAGCCCACCAGCCGCTCACCCAGCCCCTCAATCCATCCAAGGGAAGGAGAAAAGAAATGAATGGGGGAGAAAAAAAAATAATCAATAAAACAAACCCCTCTAGGTATTCACTGATATCTATGCAATGGCTCTGGGAGTGAGACCTGCAGCCGGTGGCAGCCTGCGTACCGCAGCAGGTTTAGGAGGAAGGCGCAGAGGTGGGCTTCTCCTCCCGGGACACGGGGATGGGCCTCTCACTGTGGCTGGGGTCCATGTTGGAGGGGACCTTGGGGCCCGAGAAGGTGAGCATGCCGTCACCGGACAGGGAGCAGGTGATGGCGGACTGGTCCACATTGGCAGGCAGGCGATACCGGCGGTGGAACTCACGGGAGATGTAGCCGTGGTCGTCCTGAGACATAGAGAAGAGGAGAAGGCCCTGTCAGAATCTTCTGGAGCCCACCCTGCCCTGCTGCTCGGTCAGGGGTGGTCTGCATCAAACCTGGCTTGATCTGAGACCTTACTCAGGGCACCTCTGCTTTTTATTTTATCTTGCAGGTTAGTAGGATCAGGTGTCCCCTCATGACACCCTGAAGCTGTCACAGCTGAGCAGAGCAGTGGGGTGTAATTTCAATTATTTGCATGGGGGGCTGTCAAGGCTTCCAGTTTCAAAGGGTGCTTGAAGACAAAGCCTGAGCCTCTGCAAAGTAAAGATCAATGCATGTATGCACATGTATTTCCTGGATAGGTAGCAACACTGTGTCAACCAAAGGATGCAATCCTGGCCCCCTTTTTTTCACCAAAAGAATCAGAAACACAACTGTTATTTTTAATTCAGACATGAAAACAGCTGATCTCTTTCTCTTTAGTAGCAGCATCAGAAAAAATAACTACATTACAAAATATATATATACTGTTTCCAGGCTAGAGCTTTGTCTGGCCAGAAAGTATAAAAGAATTAACCCCCTACAAGCATAACTCACTTTTCAACCCCCACCAATATTTCCATGACATACGTGTTAAAAGTTTCCAAGCCTGAAGCACTGAGTTGTTTGTCTTTGGTTTGGTTTGGTTTTGCTTTTCTCTTCCAGATCTGCATATGAAAACTCTGTTTTCCCTAATAATTCTGGCTTATAAAAACTCAGCCATGCTGTGGCAGCACAGGGTGATGCTCTTTTTCTGGTCTGGTGTTATTAGTGAACAATACACATTGTCATCTGATGGTTATGGAAGACGACAGTCAAAAACAAACAAAGGAGAGCTGGATTAGCTCATTATTGCCAGAGATCAGATTTGGGCTCCATCAGAGCTGGACATGCCAATAATGACAATCTGTAACTCCTGATTTTTTTCCTTCCACTGGAGAATGTTGGAAAGAAATAAAACAGAGCTTGGTTCCCCAATTGCTCCACCATCCCAGTTACTTCCACTTACCTGTCTTTCACTGTGCTTGCCATGGATTTCCACAAAGTCATCAATAATCTTCACGCTCAGATCTTCAGGAGAGAAGTGTTTTACATCCAGCATGATTGTGAACTTGTCCCGGTCAGACCTCACCTGAAATGAACATTGTTAGCAAGTAAGAGCCAGGCTTTACATGCGGATGCAGCGTCAGCCTCAAAAGCTGACAGCATTACGGTTCTCCCTGCTGGGGCTGCCAGCCAGGCTGAGCCACAGCCCGCCTGTCTCAGCAGGACTCTTCCTCCCTAATGTGGCAAGTGAGGCCCCAGGGACTCTGGGGGTCTTTGCAACGCCATTTCCATTGCCCTGAGCAGAAGCATCCCCTCTTGCCGCTGTTCTTTTGCTGGGCACCCCTTTGATTGCACTCAGAAATTTGCCAGACGCAGTGGGCATTTCTGCCCAGCAGCAAGAGGGAATCAAAACTAATGCTCCATGACAGCATGGGTTTTGTCCTTTCAGCAGTTTGGAGTGCCTTTGTGGTTTCAGCTCTGCAGCTAGTTTCTGGGAGGACACCAGTGTGCTAGAGGAAGCCACAGTCCCCAAGCTCCAGACCGCAGCCCCACAGCTGCCGGTTCCTCACAAGCTGCCCTTGGAGAACTGCTCCTGGGTCCTCCAGCGCAGGTTGACATGAACCACGGAGCTGCCTAGGTGGAGTAGGGGGCTGGAGAAACTCCTGCTTGTACCCGCCTGTGTCCTCTCCAATGCTGAGCCCAGCTCACAGGCGCTTATTCCGGGAGAGGCTCAGTTCTTCCCTCACCCCACAGCTGATGGCGGTGAGGGCAACACGGGCAGCCTGGTACGTGTTGTGGACAGTGGTAGGGAGCCAAACAACTTTCTGAAGTTTTTGAAGGCTCAAAGGGAAGCCTTCTCCCAAGCTGGGGCTCACCTGGGTGCCCAGAAGGGGCAGGAGGCCAGACCTGGCGGCCCAGGCTGGGTCTGGCGGCCCCAGCACGGGGCTGCAGCTTCTGCCCCACTCCGGGAAGCAGCAGGCGGAGAGGAGCCGGCAGAGGCACAGGGAAGGAGAGGAAGGCAAAGGAGGGGGCAGCAAGGAGCCTTACCTCTGAAATGCCCGACTCCAGCACGCTGCGGAAGAGGGACTGCCGGTAGTAGGGGCTGATAGTGGAGGAGAACAAAGGCAGGAGATCGTACTCCAGGAGGCCCTCTCCAAAAAACTGGTCGAACAAACGGCTTGGAATCAGGGGTCCCAGGGCGCGCTTGAACCAGGGGTGCTGGATGGTAATGTCCATGCTTGCTGCTGCTACGTCTTGTTCTAACGGGAGAGCGCGGGGGCTGTACAACCGCTCGGAGGACAGCGATGCCTTTGCTGGCCTGCACAGTGCAGCCCGGGGAAGGCTGCCCCTATTTATACCAGTCTCTCAGAATGAAGGCATTAGTGGGATTTCTCTGGAAAGACATGATCTCACGATGAAGGCAATGTGGTCAGCAGAAATGCGGAGACTGACCTGGGGATGACAGTCTGGTGGGAACCAGCGCCAGATCTCCTGGAGGGACACTGCCAGGCTGTGGTGCATCGGATGGCCCCTGCCCAGGAGCACCAGCACATCCTCTGGCTGAACAGGACCCACCAGGCATCTTCTCAGGGATGTCTGGGGAAGAGGGCCCTCCTGAGGGTCTTTGCCACCAGCCCTTGGCTTCTTGTTTATGTGCTTCTATTTCTGCCGTTCCTTAAAACAGAGACATAAAGCCTGCTCAAAATAAATGACGATAGTTTTCTTCCAAGAGAAGAAAAAAGGGTTTGATTTGGGTTGGAGAAAGGGACACTTTTTTGCAATGTACTATGATGTCTCTGACACCTCTGGGCAGGGGTCCTGGGGCTGGGGTAAAGTAACGTTAATGAGTGATGCAGAGCATAAACATGGACCTGACGGAACAAAATCTTTTAACAAACCAATTATTTTCCAAAAGAAAGAAGAGACAGACTTGTTCACTGACCAAAACAGCAGCCCCAAAGCTGCTCTGCAGAGTGTCACTGTTTTGGTTTAGGGCGGTTGGGGTGGGCTCACTGATCCCCTAGGTGTCTCAGCACAGACCCTGACAGGCGGCCATGCAGCATGAGGGCAGTGAGGCTCTGCTCCCCAGCAAAGCTCAGCATGACTCAACAGAAACAGCCAGATCCCACAGAGCTGCTTATTGAAGGACTGCAACCCGCGGGCCTTATGGACAGCAGAGGTACCTATGCTGGGAGTCTTACCCATCTTAGCACCTTCTGCTCCCACCAGAGAGGAAAGGGCATCTCCAAAAGGCCTTTCTGGCCTGAGAGGTCGAATCATCGTCTCATGGTGTCAGGGACTAAAGAAACAGAGGGTGGCTGAGGTCCTGGCATCTGTGCTTCAATAGAAATGGGATCCATCCGAGTCACAGGAGCTGAAGTCAAGAAAGAGTGAGGCAAAAATTCAGCCGAGGATGGCCTGGCTTCTATGTGCCATGTGGCCTAGGGAAGTTCTTGGCCTCAGCTCTTCCTCATGGAGGAAAGTGTTGAAGACTGGGAAACAGAAGCTCCCACTAAAGAGCAAAAAAGCAAAAAGTCAAGTAGAAAAACACACAGCAA
Organism: Penelope pileata; assembly: GCA_013396635.1. NCBI lineage: Eukaryota > Metazoa > Chordata > Aves > Galliformes > Cracidae > Penelope > Penelope pileata. Next base: position 1,209,683 of record WBMW01000614.1, read on the forward strand.
TGCAGCAGAGACTGCTAAGAAGGCAGACAAGAGCTTATGTTCCACCTCACCTAATTCCAGCAAGAAAAGACCCTGTGGTCTGGCCTTGGCTCTCAGGCATGAAGGTTTTTCTAAAACCAGGTGCCAAAGCATGACAGACAGACCTAACCCCCACTCAGTCCCAGATCAGTCATTTTGCTTGAGAAAATGGAGTGAAAGCAAATGAATCACACAGTGCTTCCAAGACCTGTCTTCCAAGAGCTCTCTGAGGCTGGGGCCATTGCCTCAAGACAGAAGAAACCTCCCTTCGGTCAATCAGCACCAGAGCCCTGACAGCCTGGCAACTAAATGGTGCCAGAGAGCTGGTGTATGGAAAATGAAAGGAGAGATACAGGAACGGGTTCAAATCCCAAGCACCCAGACTATATGATTTTTTTGACTGGTATGGGAGGAGGTGGGAACTGTGCCATAGCACAGAAAGTGAGACGGGTTTGGGGTCTCCAGGGCAGACATCCCTTTTGGACCCCAGCCATGTATGAGGAACAGATGCTATCCCTGCAGTGTGTTGGGAACGTCCTCCCATGCTTCCCAAACCAGGGGTTACAACAGGAGCACAGGGAGCAATGAACATGATGGCAGACTGCTCTCTGGGTATCTTTCAGCCCATGAGAAACTGTCAAACCCTTAAGCTCTGAATTCCAGCAAGTTTCCCATGAAGGAGTGAGGATGGGCTGGTGGGAGCCCCCGTGGGCTGTGCTTCTCTCAGCAACATATAAAGCCATATTTATGGCTTAATGTCTTTAGTTTCTCCTAGACATAAATTTTCATGGATCTCACTAGAATTAATCATATTCATTTTGTTTTTGATGGGCATTTTTTTCTTTCATGGGCAAAATACTTCACTGAAGTGTAAATGTCATTTGCAGAAGAATATTTTCTTTTCTGATACAGGCTTCCAACTGTCTGCCTCCAGGCAACAAGCCTCCCGAGACTCATCACATCTAACTTTCAGCAGCCTAAAACTTAGATGTCCAGCCTAAATGAGCTATCCCTGTCCAGTCAGTGGAGAGAGAAAGATGCCTCCAGATGGCTCATGTCATCATGTGGGTGGCTAGGAAAGGTGAAATGAGACATCCTTCAGCGCTGCCCACATCTCAACTGACTAAGAAGGTAATCCTAACTCCAACCTCCTTCTAGGCAAGCAGAGCAGGTGAGATGAATCCCATCCAGTCTGACTTGTGCCTCCTCTCAGAAGGAAGCTACATCTGGGAATACAAAGAGGGAAAGGGCAGCCACTGGCACTATATTAAATAAAGAGTTTGGTATAAGAGGAGAAAGCAACAATTTTGCACTAGTTCAGGGGACCAGACTCCTCACAGGATGCACAGCCTCTGTACACCGTTACCACCTACTGAACAAAAGCAGTGAGACTTGTTGGTGTTCCCATAAGAGGAACAAACTGGCGCATACGCTCTCTAGGGTGCACCCAAAAGCCATGCCTCAGAGACAGGCTTTCCCGAAGCCTCACTGCAAACTTGTAATGTGAGTCCAACTTGAAAGGCCTCACAGAAGGATCTGCTGTCTAGCTTACCTTTAAAAGAGTCCCTTCCTAAACTACTGTGAATAACTGCCAGCACATGAGACACATAGTGAAGGCCAAGATGTTGCCCAGGGCAAGTAGCAGAAATCTTAGACCGGATTTCTGAGTAAAGCAGGCTCCAGCAGTCAGGCACAGCCCTTGCTTGTTTCCAGCTGCCATTAGCGTGGATGCACAGCTGACCCTCACCTGTCAGTTTCTGGGTGAGACCAGCACTGCTAGCAAGCACTCTGCAAGCCCAGAGTGAAGAGAAAAGCAACTATGTAAGTGACTGGTCAAGCATAAGTGTGGAGGGTTCGTATGTGATTCTGAAGCACTAATACCATCTCGAGTGCTGCTTTTGACTGATGCGTTGCAGCCCCAGGAGAGCCCAGGAAGGCAATCTCTCTGCTCTGATCTGCATGCCCCCTCAACTCAAGCGGTCTCTGCCGACCTGCAGAGTGTTACTCTTCAGACAGCTCTTGTAGAAGATGAGAATGAGTTCCAATGCCTTTTCTTTCAAGACCGGTCAACCTGAAAAGGTAGGACTGTATCCACTTAGATGGTCCTCTGCACTTAGGCGTAAGCTGCTCGGCAACAACAGCAGAGAGTGAAAGACATCTGCTCATACTTAAAGCTAAAATTGCTGAAGCATGATAGTCAGTTTTCCCCTTGGAGAAACATTTCTATGAGTTAGAAAAAAGGGTTCATGACAGACGGACAGGTAATAATGCGAGTTTGTTGCAAGTTTGCTTCCTAACAGTCCTGCTGCAGTAGAAAATACCACAAATGTCGGTGACATGTCTGTGACAATGCTTTTCCTAATCTTATGCAGAACCAGTTTTGGAAAGGATGCAAGAAGTTCATAGAAGTCAGCACACAAGCAGTAAAACCAAGAAGGCAGCAGACTTACCAGGGAGACAGCACTCTCAAGTCTGGCTCATCCTCTGCTGAGCTGCTCAGCACTTACTCGAAGCTTTCTCTAGCAGTGAACACAGAGTATTTAATTTCTTCCTAAGGTAAGAGTCCTTTCACAGAAAACTCATTTTCTGTTCCTCAAATACACACATACCATGTGTCAGGAGCTCCAAGCCTTTCCACACATCTGCCCTGGGATGCTGATGGAGGAAGGAACGACCACTGCTAGCCTTGTTTTCCTTTGCTCAACCCCCAGCGAACACCACGGAAAGCACCACAGTAATGATTTCTGTCGAGTTTTGGATGCTGTTGACATCGTGCTAAAGTTTAGAACAGATGGGGGGAGGTGAGGCCACGTTATCAGTGCAATTTGCACACCTTGAATAACCATGGCTGGGGCTGCAGGGTTAACGTAGTGGGAGGGCTGACGTGAGAGGGGGCATATTTTATATTCTTCTATCATTAGATGAACAAATGTTTCATGTTAAAAGCAAAAGGAACATTTGAAGAGCCCTCTTTGAGGATAGCTCTTAGCAAGAAAGAAAGCAGTGAGAGCTTTGTGTTAGGAAGTTTAAACATAGACCTAGGAGCCTATCTGTCATTAAGTGTATTTAAAAAACAAACAAACAAAAAACCACACGCACCCCTTGGGTTGCTTTTCTTTTCTTTTAAACAGAGATCAGCGTGTCCCTGGGAAACCCTGCATGGTCCCGTGCCTGCCAGGTCGTACCCACAGCCATCAGTGGTGAGCGGTACCTCTGCAGCTAGCAGCCTGTCCTGCCATAAGGCATCACAGCTCTCCCCTCCCTCATCTCCGCATCTCTTGCCTGATGAAACATCAAGCAGGTGTTGCCCCAGGTTATCAGTCACAATGGCTTTTGTCCCACGGGCACAGCAGCTGTAAAGTGACCGCTGGAGGCAGGCAGGGAGCAAGCAGAGAGGGGACAAATGGTAGAGATGACCATTTAGTTTTCTACCTAAAAAGACATCTTTGTCCCACTGCTTTTAAGACACAATCCTCTGCTTTATTGCTGGCCTTTGGGATTTCCACCCCCATAGCTCCTTCCTCCCTTTTTTAAAGGGATGGGGCTATTTTTTTTTTCCCGGCTTATACCAATCCACAGATTTACTGTTCAGCTGTACACTGGAAAAGTTAAATATCCACTCTCCTTATGCAAAGACTGATATTTATTTTATCTAAAGAATTTATATAATACCAACAGTCTGCCTTGGTGCAGCCAAAGAGGCTTAAAAAATTACTAGCAATCCCTTTTTTCCACCTCAGAGCCCACATCCTAAACACTGAACAAATCCCATCAGTGTTTGGGGCACATAACATCATTGTTGTCAACTCAATGGTGAATTTACATGCTGTTAATCCTTGGCATTTATTCAAACAAGCTCAGCAAGTTTTAGAAGCACAATGCATTTTATGTTTTCATCAATGGATTTACATAGTGAATGAGAGATGCTCTCCCCTTCCCGGTCTGCAGCAGCACGCCAGAGAGTGGGAGACGTGAAGAGAGCATCTAGCACAGAGAGCAGGAGAACTGGAAGACAAACAGGGTTGGAAATGTACAGCTGCTAAGTAATTATGCTTCTCTCCATCTCAGAGCACTTTACAGAAGAGGTGAGTATCAGCACGGTGACTTGGAACAGTAAGTAAAATGAGTTCTTACCCAGAAAGGCAGGGGTGCAACCCCAGCCCTTTTCACTCCCCTTGTCTTCTCCAAGAATAAAACTGCCCCTCTTGCAACTCCACAGAGCTTGTTGCTGACAGCCCCCCTGCCTTGCAGCCAGACCTCATCCCCGTGAGCTTTCCATGGCCTCTATTCCAGCAGTACTCCCTTTACTCTGGAAATTATAACCATTCTTCTCAGAGCAGAGAATCTGAGAGCGCAAGGTTGTTTTGTGAGAGGATGTTTATGTTCTAAAGCAAATAATGAAGCTAAGTCATGTAACAGTTCAAGGAATTAGAACCTTGACTGCTTTTCAGAGGGAAGGAGGAATGATTTCCACTGATTTCTGTGTGAACCTACAAAAAAGAAAGAAAGAAAGGAAGAAAGAGAGAAGGAAAAAGAAAGAAAGAAAGATACATCTTCAGACCTACAGCTCCATATATATATATAGATTACCACTCAGTTATTTGATTTTTATGAAACGAAATTTTCCTTTCCAGGACTCTTTACAATTTAGGTATGAGTTGTTTCTGCATGGTCAACATGAGCATTCCTGCATTGCGCAGCTCTTCCTACAGAGCCTACAGAAGACTATACCAATACATTGTTTTTTCTTCTAAAGGATCAATGCTCAACTTCTGCACTATGTGACCCACAGGGAAGGTACAGCATACAAGGAAGAGCAGAGGTACCTCAGGAAGCGTACTACCACAGATATGCACTCGACAAATAGGTAATGTGGAAGGTCTGGGAAGCAGATGAGACAAACACTGCAGCCCCTGGGTAATTCTGCAGTGACCCACACAGCCCTGCTTTGAGTCTGCCTCCCTCTGTCTGAGCAGGGAGTGGGAGGAAAACACTAGACACCGAGGACAGCTGTTATGGCATGAATTGTTACCACCCAGGAAAGCTCAATAAACTGCCTGATCACAGGCGATGCTGCAGTGAAGTCCTTAAAAGCAAGACTGAGAGCAGTTGTTTAAGTGTTCAGGCAAACTGGCACTGGGAATTGAGCTGGTTTTTGGCATGAGGGTGACCATGGGGATCAACTCACAGAGAAGACAGGTGGTGGACAGGGTGAGAGGGCTGCATCAGATAAGGAAGGGACACTGATGGAAGGGGTTGGGGAAGGCAATTTGTGTTATTGACTCAGGTTATTGAGTTAGAGCATCAGGAGAGCTGCTGGTACTGCAAAGGATGAAACCTCTGAGCCAGCTGCTGTGTGTACACAGGCTACTGAGTTATTTAAAGTTAATTTTAGACAACCTACTGCACCTGCACAACACAAACACATCCAGCCTCTACTGTGGGGAGCAGGTCCTTCAGCAGGCAGCCACGGGGTGCACCTCTGAACCAAGCACCTGAGCAGTGCCACAGGACCTGCAAACCTCCCCATCCTGAAGGGAAATGAAGCAGGATCACAGATTTCACCTGGCTCAAAAGGGACGTGCTGTGTCCATCCAGCCAAACCGTGAGTAAAAAAGCTGGCTCTTGGTGGGCTAATCATCCTCGGACCCTCACACATGGACACCACACGAGTCTGTTATGGTAGCAGCTGTCCGGTGACTTGGAGAATTTATTTTTACAGTAGATCAGCGATGGGAACCTTAGGAAAACATCACTTGGCAGAGAAAGACCCTAATGATCCATGTGCTTAAGCTGCTCCCAAATCCCCTTGCTGGTTTTATGTGCACTCATGTGAGGATGAGCATTAGCATGAGAGTGGTGGAGGTTAGCAGCAAGACGATTAGTGCGATAGGCTGATGAGCACAACGCTGAGACGGGCTCTGCGTGCGTCACCGTGCGCGCACAGGAAAAACGCAAAGGCTTGAGCTCAGCCGTTCTTCTTACTCGTTATGCACCGTAGGTTTATGTCTGCTTTGCATCACCAGAGAAAGGAAATCTGTCAATGCAAGCCAGAGGTCCCCTTGATGCCTCTTATGATCTTGCAAGGTAAATAGAGCACACAGACCAGTGGCTGGAGCACGCTCCTGGGGAGAGGACAGCAAACTAGGGGATAATCAAGCTGAAGAGCATCACGTTTCCCAGACTCCAACCCACTGGAAAGCATTAAACTCAGGAACAGCAGATGGGAACAGACTTGAGCCAGCTAATGCAACACCAATGACCAGGGCTCTGCTGTGTATAATTAAGGTTAAATGACAAAAGCTGTCACAGTATCTCCGGTCTAAGCCAATCTCTCTTTTCCCTTTGTTTTTTTTTCCCCAGATGCTTTATGTTTTTTGTCAAAAGGTCATAGCTGGGGGGACCAAATATGGTGAGGGAAAACAGGCAAACAGAAAGATATCCTCTGCAGCTGTTCAGTAAAAGAAAGAAAGGAAATTTGTATTTTACAACCGGGAGGAGCAGTGTGGAGGAGGGGAGCAGCAGCTCTGGGTGCAATACGAGGAAGACATTTTAGAGCAATAATTTTTAAACACAGGGTCCCAAATCTAAAGTCACAGCATGCAAGCACAGAAGTCCTTGCATAATATTTTTCACTTACAAGAGTGACACAGTGACCTGTAGATCTCAGGGGAGGTTTTCAGCGACCCACTTTCAAAGCTCTCAGTTATAAAGGTTTAAGTAATGTTCTTGATGAGTGGCTGTGGACGTAGGAGAGCAGTTCTGGAGGTTTCTGATGGTATTTTGGCAGATGAGCAAATAGAAATTTGCACTGACTACTGTTGCCCAATCCTTTTATGTTCTCTCCATCTACTGCATGACAGTTTTGCTGAGCTACATGAGAAATGACTCTTCTCATCCTCTGTACTGTTTTGGCACTGACTGAATGCATCCAAGCTTCCCTTCTCACCCCAAAGTCTCGTACGGCTCTACTCCTCTGACTCTCCAGGTTCCATTCACTGGTTATTTCTGCATATTTCTGCGCTGATAAGTGACAAAAACACTACTCAGTCTTTCTCTTGGCCTGTGTTGCCCTACAGTCTTGTTCCAGGTTACCTAAAAAAGAAATTACTTCCCAAGAGCCGCTTGGTGCCTTTGCAGCTCCCCAGCAAAAGGCAGATCATTGCACGCAGAGCACAAAGATTTCATTGCTTTTATGGCCTCATCGTAGCCATCCTCTCTCTGTGTCCTCACCTGTGCTGGAAGCTGGATCCCACCCCAGGAATGACCTGAAAGCAAGAGGGATGAGAGAAAGGGCAGAGAGCAACTCATCTGTGGTAACCAAATGTGCTCCTTGGGTGTGCATCAGCTCTGCTTTTCTAGGATAAGGACTGCTTCCTGGCTGGGAAGGGCCTACCCACAAGGAGACATTCAGACACTGTTCCAGTTACCCTGGAAAGGTAAAAAGGGGAACTGGGCACAATCACATTGACCCAGAATGGGAGTAAAGACGGTGTCCAAAGAGGGAGGAGATGTTTCCTAAGGGGAACGGCATTCCCCAAAGCCCCACAACTCTGCCTTGCACCCAGTACCTTTCCCCCTGCTTTTCCAACCTGTGCTGCTAATACCAGCCATGCCCCAGTCCCGGTGCACATTTCTTCTCCTCTCCTGTACTACCTGCTTCTGGAATTTGGAAGTTCATTTTTTTCTGAAGACCAGAGATTCTTCTATACTTGCAAGAGACTGCAACTGTTGGTGGCCTGATCCCTCAGCCCCTGTGCGTTGCAGCAGCTATTCCGTCTCATTTTGACCCCCTGCTCTGATCCAGATGCCTGGGTTTTCTTGGCCTGCAGGGATGCAGCTAGGTTGAAGAAGTAAACAACCAGCAATGAGAGTACCTGCTGGAATCAATAAAAGCATGAAAAGAGACTGGCATGTCTTTGAGAAATGGAGGACAGCCTCATTGAAAACTGCTCCCTTCCCTCCGGGATTTACAGAGCCTGAGAATTTCAGACTACATAAAAAAAACCGCAGCTTTTGCAACATCATGTAGTAAATGTCCTCATACAAAGCAGAAGAAACACGGCCCTGGAAAAAACTGGCCTTCTGTGAATGTTATTGCAAGGATTTTGACACGGCTGCTCCACGGCTTACATATCACAGTTGGCAAGTGCTTTTTCATCTCCATAAATTGTAGTGCAGGCAGTTTTTCCAGTGTGTTCACAACATTTCAGAAGCAATGTGCAGTCTTTGCTTGAAATCACAACATGGTCTATATCCATTTAGCATCTATTCCCATAGGCTGCCACACTGCAAGGTTGGCTTTCCCTCTACAAAGCACTTGGGCAAAACGTGCTCTAGGGGCAGAAAACTTGAGCAGCTCTGGGAGGGGTTCAGCGGTGTCTCTGTTGCAGTTTCCAGTCACACGCAAAAGAATTTTTTGAACCTCTGAAAAGCATCAGCAACTAAATTGCTCACAAGATGATCTGAGTTAGCTTGAAAGGAATCTCATCCTTCCCATCAGCTTGCTCTACCAACATTACTCTCTGCACGAGGGACAGACACAAGTGCTTATTTTCAAATGACCTCAGCTTTCATTTCTATCCTTAAACCAAGGCCAGATTTTCCAAGTGTTCATCTTCCAGCTCAGTCTGGGCCACAGACAACTAGATTTTCCCAAGCAGCCCCAAGCCAATGTGGCTATGGCACACGTAGGCAAAAGGAAGGAAGCCATGTTATCAGCTCGATGAAAGAAAGTGCAAAGAAAGAGCTGAGGTTTCATGGGTGCTGCTGCCTTCTCTCACACCTTTTTAGCTTTCTGCCTTCCAGACAACAGAAGGTTTTAGAGGTAAGAGCTGGTTTTAAGTTGCTCCTGCATGCTTTTGCACAGACAGGTAGAGATGGGAGGGGACCTCCCTGCAGCCCTCCATCGCTGCATGGACTTCTACAGGCTGTGGGCAAGCAGTGTGCCTTGAGGCAATGCCCCCAGGACTCGATGCTGGATGAGGGACTGACACACAGCCAGCCCCCTAACATGAGAGCTATATTAGTGAGCCTGCTCCAGCCTCACTCAGTAGCAATGCTGGAGATGGCACTCCAGGCTCCACCAGTCACAGAAAGGATCAGTCAGGGAGAGACTGAGGACAGGGAATGTCCAGGATAGATGAATCAAGCAGCAATTTCTTTTTTTTCCCCCAGCCTTTAGCTGGACTTCATGAGCGCTCAGGACCAAACACACAAAATCTACCACAACAGATCAGAATGAAGAGTGACAGCTGGAAGACTTAACCTTGTTAATCCAGCTATTTATCAGAGTGGGTAAATCAACAGCAGCTGTTAACGAGCCTACATCAATATACCTGCTCAACAGCCCAGCGCTGCCAGTAGGGCATTTTTTCACAGCTGTGACTTTAAAACCATTTCTGGTCTAGAAACACAGTACAGCAAAATTCCCACAGCATTCCAGTGAAGACAACTGCTTAGGAAAGCAGCTTACATGGGGATAAAAACAAGTAGGCTCTTTTGTAGACATTGGCATACTGATTAAAGTGTCATGTATCTTGCCTTAGGGTGCTCATTGTATCTGCTTATTTACTGAGTGAGACAAAGGACAGAGGGAGCATGCGTGAAGGAGTGCGCAGCCATAGGCTTGCGTGGACATCTGCTGCTGCTCAGCTGTTGCAAAGAATTAGCGTGGTCTATTTCAATGGCTGTTACGAAGGTACACCAGTGACACCTGTTTGCCGTGTGGAGATGTCACTCCCAACACCTGTTTCAAGGTAGCGAACGCCCCAACTGCACTCCACACATGCCACTTTTTCCAAAGAACCTTTTCTCACTCTTCTTTCAAAAACTGTAGTGAGAACGTGCACCTCTTGGGCCAACAATTCAGCCTTTTTCAAATGATTTCAATCGTCCCACGTCCCAGGTTGCTGTCAGCCTCTTCCCTTGCAGTGTGCCACAATCACAGAGGGGCTCAGGCAGAGCCAAGGATGCAGGTGGAGCCTGTGAGCCCCTGCTGTAGCTCCCTCCAATCTGAGCTAGGAGGAGTAATATCCCTTCTTTTGTTCAAGAGAATAAGGGAATACAATTGAGTGCTTTTTGAGGGAAACATGAGAGCTGGAAAAATCACTGGGACCTGTAACACCAGCTCATTAAGATTGTAGTGGCATGGCTTCCCTGACCCCTGCCCATCCCTGCAGCCTTTCAGAGATCTGGAGGGTTTCTGCAGGCTGGGAACTGGGGGACCACGCATGAGCGGCTGAGGCCAGGACCCCAGCACCCTGAGCCTGGTGAGTGCCAGGACTACAGGAGGGCTGCTCCAGGTGACAGGAGGTGCAGGCGTAAAAATCTTTCAAGCAGCAGCAGGGAAGGGACAGGGAAGCCACTTTAATTAGGGGTCAGCTGAATGCTGGAATAGTCTTGGGCCAGGTGTGGAGCGACTGAGGTGTGCTGTCTCAGCAGAGCTCAGTAACCCTTTCCACAGCACTGCTGCTTTCCAGCTCTCTCACCAGCTTGTACCAAGAGAGCTAGCAGAAATCCTCCTGTGGTTGTGTTAAACTGGTGGCTAGTATTGCTCCAGGATTCAGCATTGCTGCGTAGATATGGAGGCTCAGCGCTGAGAACGAAGCCCAAAACTGGACTCCTTTGCCTTTTGCTAAGCCAGCTGTGGCAGGCAGGTCCTTTCCAGCACCCTGACTGTGTGACACCCAAAGGATGTTCCAGTGCTGTGCAGGTCCCCTGCAGCAGGTTGACACCTGGGGTGTTCCTTATGGAGCTGGTGGCACTTCAGCCACAGCTACTTCACAGTGCTAAAATTAGCACTGTAAATACTACCAATCTTGGCCCTGCTCTATAAAAAAAAAAGTTCTGCTGGATGTTGCAAACAGTAATATTTCTCGCTGCCCTCCAGGGAAATGCTTTAAGATAGTAAATAACTTTGTATTAGCAACACCAACCTTTTTCTAAGCCTCACGGGTGCCTTAATCAGCTGGTAGCAAGAAAGTCTGCCCCTGCAGCTACCGCCCCAAAATTAAGTGCTAAAGCAACAAGGAGAAGAATTCACACGAGGCAGCACGGCTCCTGGCTGCATCAAAGCCAGCAGCTTTGATGCTGGTGCTTTCATAGCCCTGACTAAACAGATCGATTGGCTCTGCACCAGCCATTCCGCAAGTCATAACCAGAGAGTAATGTTTGCACAGGATTAGAGCTCCTTGCTTCGGAAATAAGCAGCTTGGCTCTGGGTAACATTTTCCAAGGCACCTGTGTGATAAAGCTGGGAAAGCAGAGCTCGTGCACTGCAGCTTCTCCAGGCCAGGCACAGCACACAAGGCAAGCTGTCCTGCCACCAGCTCCTGAGATGCCACATTCCCACATCCTCAGGGGCTCCAGGAGGTTCCCTGGAAGCATCACCACAACCTGAGCTGCTCTGGTTACACTTCCCTAAGTGCTCCCATGCTGATACGGGGTCAGGCAGCCTTTCCCAAGCTCCCTCCCTCCCCAAGAGCAGATCCCACATTCAAGGCCTCTGCAGCCTGATGTCCTCCAGACCTCCCAAGCGATGCATGGGGCTCCCCCAGCATTGCCAAATGACGGCACAAGCCGAGTGCTGTCTGCTCAGGTGAACACAAGCAGCACGGCCCCTTGAACTGCGTTTCACAACCCTCACGTGCCAGGAGGATGCACCATGTGTTGGCACAGCCTTGCTGAGTCCTTGTTGAAGGCACTCCTCTGCTTCTGGGCATACGGGTGGGTCACTTGTCACCATGGAGCTCTGCAGCCACCTGTCGGCCCATCCGCGAGCTCCTCACACGTTAGGACTGTTCTAAACAGCGTCCAGCTCCGTTCCTGCCGATATTTGCGGTGCTGCGTCGCGTGAGCCCTACTAGCTAGCGGCCACCGGAGGGAGCTACAGGAAAGCAAATGCAGGCTCGAGGCTGCTTCTGCAGCTCCAGCATTTAGAGCAGTGCCTTCCGGCACGGTCATCTGCAGGGCCTTTTGGAGCCAGGGAGTAATTTCCAACGGGTCGATGAAAAATTGTACGGAACAGTATGGACACTGTCAAACGTCCATCCTTGCCTGTCAGCCTGCATCTTCACCAGATCTCAGGGTCTGGTGAACCAAAAGAGCTGCAGAGCACCCACCCAGTGCTCATCTGGCAAAGGGAAGCAGAAAGAGGTGCCTTGACCTCCTCGCAGGCTGTTACATCTGGGCTCTGCTCCTATACAAAATGTATCTTCTGCAGATGTATTTCAGGATAAATTCGGCATGCTGCCTGCTTTGTGAACATGGAGCGGTGAGCAGAGTTCAGCTGCAGACAGCCACCAGAACATGGAGGTTGTTTTACACCCTAGAGCTTGCTCTGACATTCCTCCTCTACTTCACTTGCAGAAATACCTGCTATTTTTAGGCCTAGTATTTGCTGATAAAAAAGCTCTGCTGTGAGGGCACAGTCCCATGACAGGGTTGAGGTGAACAACTTCGCTGCCACAGAAAGGGAGCAGCCTTACACTCCACCCTCCCCTTCTGCCCTATTACCACTGCTTGCCCTGCTCCCATCTGTGCAGAGCAGCTGCACTCCCTCTTGCAAATTCTGATTGCAAATTAGAATGATTAGGCTTATTAACCCAGCCATCTCAGCGAGTTCAAGCTGCACAGTCAGGTGAGTATAGGAGACGGAACAAAATAAGCACTGGGAGGAGGGAAACGTGCCCCTTGCACCATGTCTAGGCTGTTAGCAAAGCTCCAGCTGTATCAAATGAAGCCAGGCTGCAAGCAGACAAAAGGACACAATGGGTATAGGAGATCTGCAAGATCCTTTCCAGAGGATGGAATATGCAAAGACTTTACAGGGGCTCAAGGGGCACTGGACCCTTGCTTGGTTCATGTGCTTAAGGGGCACTGGATGTGCTCGGAGGAGGGACCTATCAAGGGGTACTACTGAGGAACTAAAAGGCTCAGAAGATCCCCTGAGCTGAAAAGAAATGGGGTGCTGGGAGAGTACCTAGGGAGATAAGGTGGCCCACACAGGCACACCCTGCTTTTCCTCTCCCATGGGGACCTGGTTTTACTTTCCTTCCACTCACTGCCTCCCACCAAAGGCAGCGCATCCTCCTCCAGATAGAAAGGAGGACTCCCAGCATTTCCTACACGGACTGATCGATCCCTCACAAGAAACACGCAGCCATGGAAGAGCCTGTGCTGACCTCTGCTCTTCCACCTTGCTGCACGGAGGACGTGTGGAGGCTTCTGCTCCTGCTGGCCAGGTCAGAACAACACAGAGATGGGATCCCCACCATACAGCACACCCATGCGATGAATGGGGCTCCCTCCACGTTCGCCAAGATTTCCAACCAACTGCCCAGCTGTCATCTCTGCCCTCTACCTGGCACAGAGTGCCTGGGGACAGCAAGCAACGCTTCAAGTTTTCCGAGAGTACTGAGAGGGGTGGGTGCAAAGAGATCAGCTTCTCCTCCAGAACAACCCAAACTGTACTGGCCCCTGGGGCAAGGCACAGTCTGTGCAGAGGGACACAAGTGCCATGAGTCAGGAACAAGCCCTGGGGCAGCACTTTGCTGGGCTGGGAAAGGAAGGCTGAGGCAGGAGAGCCAGAATTACACCTGTGGGGGTAGGCACTGACAGTAGATGTAATAGTTCCTTTTTTGTTGTGGTGTTTTTTTCTTTTTTTTCTTTTTTTTTTTTTTTCCCCAAAGAATAACAGAGATGCCACCCTCTATCTCCAGTCACACCACAGTGATGTAGTCAACTTGCCCAAATCTCGGGAAAGCACAGGGGTCAGGATAGCCAGAGGGCAAGGGATGAGGCTAAATTCTCATCCTGATGCTGAATGTCTCCTGCCCATCTCATACCTCTTGCTTGCTCTCTTTGGGTTGCCTTTGGAAAAATCACCTGATTTCTATACCACCTCTGGAAAAGGAGGAGGATGCCATTTTTCTCTAGCCTGTAAGCTCCTCTGGGCAGGGAGAGCCACCTATACAAAGGAACCAGCACAATGAGGTGTCTCAATCCCAGACCTCACAGCAGTTTCCCATACCAAAGTGCTAAGCAACATCAAATAATGTGTTGAACTTCAAAGTCCTACAGCTTTATTACTTTTCCTGTTCTTCAGTTGTAAGGCCTGCTCTCACAGCCACAGTTAAATCAGCAGTGCTCCTAATCAGGGGTGATATCCCAAAAATGCCCCAAGGAAAAGTTTCCTCAACACACCCAAACCTCTCACCCATGCTCTGCAGCCTCTGGACTGGTGCAAGTCTAACACCATTCTTCTACTCAGCATCTCCTCTCCTCTTCCTTGCCATTCATGCTGCTCCGCAGACTGCTCCTCACGCCTGACTAGTTACATTTACCCTAACCCACAGCAACAAAGCAGGGCCTTGGCACCACTGATGGTGATTACTGCTGAACTGTGCAGGAGTCAGTGCATGGGGAGGACCCTCTCTCCACGCGGCACAACGATCCCTCATTGCTGTGTATGGTGCTCCTGATACACAACACAGAGCTGCAATCAGTTTGCACCAAACACCCACCTCCCCCACGCCCCTACAGAGAATACGGAGACAGAGATCCCACCCTTCTCTGTGCAGTGTAGCATTTACTTGGGCCGGTATAATCAAGGATCTTTGGTAAGATCTGCTTATATAACCATGGTGATTAGTGAAATATAGAAATGGAAGCAGATTAAATGAGATTACCATCTACAGCTCTATTATAGTGTACATAAGTTGCTTTATCTGATTAATTTTTGACGCTACATCTTAAATTGATTCTCTTTCCTCCTGGTTGTGCCTTGTTTCAAGAAGTGGCAAGCACAGAGCAGGTAAAATTGTTCAAAGGGCCTGCTGGCTGTAGGCTACTAATTATCCCTACACATACATTGTTAGCAGAATCCCTTTAACCTGAGAAGCCAAGTCCTGTGCACTGGCCTGGAGCTCCAGGTATCTCTTTAACACAGAGTTCTGGGCTTGGGTAGCAAGTGAATGCCATTTTCTACTGAATGAATGAGGTACTCCATGCATTGCCACCTTTTGTTTCACAATCATTTTTTTCTTCTCCTTTCCTCCTGGTTCTGCCTCTCATAAAAATGACTGTTTCTCTACTTCCTTTCTCTTTTTTTTTCTCACCTCTTTATCTCCCCAGTCCCCCACAAACCAGGAAACCAAATATGGGTGTCACCATTTTCTCCTCATTAGGTGCTAGCTGGTATCCAGTGATGACACTGGGCTTACGGCAGACCAGAGCAGAGGGTCTGGAGCAGCATTTAACCCTAAAGATCTAAACAAGTTGAGGTGGGGTTGTAACCCACGCTAAGTCACTGGCCTGAACAACCCCACTGCTGTGAAGATGTGTAAATACAGGGAACATATGCAAGCTGTCCTGAGCACTGCAGAAGTTCTCATTTAGGTTTGGCAAAATACAACGTGCAATACTGAACGTGCTGCCCTTCAGCTGGGCACATGTGCTGCAGCATATCTTTGGTCCAACAATAGCTCAGCTACACTGACATGAGGGAAAAATATTCCACCTTCAGGTCATCGGTTGCAATGCTGCTAACATCTCTAACATAGATGTAATTCTGGCTCTTGGACACTGCATTAGTTACAAGCATCTCAGTGAAGTCACGCACAAAAAGGCATCTCATTTCTCAATTCATGTGTAGATACCCGTGGAAGGAAGCAATGCTTAAAATGTCTGGCTGTTACTACTACGCAGAGCACAGAGATACCTCTCCCTGGCACACAGGGGGTACTACATAGGTGCAGACCCTCCACTCGAGTGTTTCAGTGCTGCTGCTGCTGCTGGCATGGGAATATCCAGGCTAAGCACAGGAGGGAGCAGGGTGCAGAAAGAGGCAGAGGCTCACAAAGCTCAGGTGTGGATAGGGTTTGCCGTCTCTAGTGCACCTCGGGTATGAAATAATTCTAAGTGAAGAGCAAAGGTAAACTCACTTTTCAAAGGTGTAGTCCTGGTCCTAGGATTAGTCTTACAAGCCCGAAAAAAGATATGATTAGTCAAGTACCAGCTACCCAGCCAACCATTACCAGCACAGTACCAGTTCCACGCACCACAGAACTGTGCAATTTTCTCTTTCAACTTTTAACAAGTAATTTTAGGCACTTAATTCAGCTGGAGGCATCGTAAGATCTCTGTTGGCCATGTTCAAAGGCATATTTCCAACATGGGAGCAGCTGTTTTGTTTTCTAACGGCACCTCCTGGTCTACTTGTCTGTGAAACATGGATCTCAGCAGCAGCAGGCTTCAGCACAAGGGACTTCCTGAGTGTCTAAGTTAAAGCCATGCTCTGGAGGATGGTTTCTGCTCTCGGTAGTACACTGCGCAACACAGGATACAAGAAGGGTACATCTGTGAACAAGGGTTTTGCAAGGCAAGGAGTCAGAACTCAGTGCACTTCAAACTGTAGCAACAGCAGTGAAAACCAAAATTTTAAGAACTTACAGTTCTTAAAGTTCAACACATTAGCTGAAGGCTTTAACAAACACATTGAAACAAAACCCCACACAAATTTGCTCTGCCTGTCATGTAAGCACACACTCTGTGGACATATGCCACAGACTGCTTTTAGCGAAGAATCCCATCACCAGCAACTTCCGCTTTGTTGGAGCTCTCTGTGGGCTGCTGTAGCTGCAGTTCCCCTACAACTTCGGCTAGGTCAGGCCTCACAGCGTGCTCCCACCAGGAGACTGAGCTGATCTAGAAGCATGCTGCTACTGGAAGCACTCGTCCCACTCCTTCAGCAGCCTTGCTGCAAGCCACAGCTGCGGCAGCCCCAATCCTGCCTCGTGCTAGCTGCTCTGGTGCTCATCTCACTCCTCAGTTCAGCTCACTGCGGGAGCAGGAAGTTTCTCTGCTACTTGCAGGGTTTTGTTTCTGCTGGTTTCCTGACTCTACACTGCAGTAGGAGGCAGATGGAGGCAAGCAAGCAACTGTTGCAAAAACGTGCATCCTCTAGTACAGAAACCATGGGGGCACACAGACTGCAATGCAAAGCTGAACAATGGTAGCTGTTGTCTGGCTGCTGTCTTCTAGCAGCTGAATCCTAATCATTCCTGGAACTGCTGTTCCTTTTTTAAGATAGGTGCGTTTTAAGCATCTTTTGGAGTCAGGCAGGAGCCAGGGCACAGTGCAGCAAGCACTGTGTTTGGGAATGGTCCTACTGACTACAACAGGGCTATGACTGTACGTGAAATACAGCATGCCTGTAAACATTTCACGAAAATAAAATGAGGTAAATTTTGCTTGTGGCAGACTGAGTGCTCAGCCTGTTTCTGCACCACTGTTCCTCCTCCCTGGTCTCGTTTACAAGGCCTAAGGGAAGCTACTTTTGTTATTGGCATGACCATCAGTGGAAACTACTGTCAAACCACGAACACCTCGCACTGCACATCCACCAAAACCAACTCCAGCATCACTTCACTACGGCAGAAAACAAAAAGTAACTGGAGGGAGTAAGATAAGAACGATTAAGTTCTGCTCCCCTGCAGAACCCAGCGAACAAGAGGGCGAGTACAAGCTGCGTGGCGGCCGACACGACCGTCCCGCCCCGAACTAAGCCGGCTCTGGAGGACACCGAGCAGCTCGCACAACGCCCACCAGCGCCCAACATTGCGGCTCCCCGCCTCATCCCAGCTCTCCCCACTGCCACCGCGCATGCGCGGCAACGGCACCGCGTGGCGCAAGCAGCACCCGCGCAGCAGGAGGAGGAGGGGCGGCGCGGAGCGCGCGGTTCCCTCCCCAATGAGGCGGCTGCATCTCCGCGCGCATGCGCCAAGGGCGCGACGCCCCCCGCCCCCTAGGGGCTGTGGAGAAGTGTTTCCGGCGCGGCGGCTGTGACGTACGCTATCGGCGCCGGGCTGTCCGGCGGGCGGGCGGTGGGAGATGGCGGAGTATCTGGCCTCCATCTTCGGAACAGAGAAGGACAAGTGAGTGCCCCATCGCTCTCCTCGCGCCGCTCCCGCGCCCCGCGGGTACTCCGAGGGAAGCTGCCGGGGGGGCCCGCGCGGCGCCCGGCGCTCCGCTCCGCCTCTCCCGCTGCCGCCCCTCGGGGGCTGCGGCGCCTCGGCCCCTCCCCCCGCTCCCCGGGCCGCGCGCTGGGACGTGGCGGAGGGGACGGGAAAGGGGAAGGNCTCCCCCTTTTGTTCCGCGCCGCCTCGGCCCGGCGCGGAGCGGCTCCCCGCCGCCTCCTGGGCCCGGGCGCTGCCCGCCGCTCTCCGTTCCGAACAATGGAGCGGGGCGTCGCTGCACCCCGCGGGGTTGGGGGAGCCCGAGCTGCTCCCGGGCTGCTGCAGCCCTGCTGACAGCCCCTCCGGAGCTGGGGTACCGTAAGGGCCTTCTAGTTAGTTTTTTATTATTATTTCAGAATACAGTTTAGATAGCGTTCCGATAGGCTTTACAGCTTCGTAGTTCTCCCTCCTGTGGGCTGGTGGTGTTCTCTCCACAGCGCCCTGTAACCCAGCGCTACCGATGGATGTGGGGGTAATAATCTTTCTTCCAGGAGAATTCCTACGTTTCCCTTTACACATGTACAGCCCATAAGAGCTTTTGTGCCTTCAGAGCTTCACTCTGTTTTCCCAGTCAAGGTAACACTCAGCTCTCTGTGGCTCTTCCTTCCATCGTTCTGCATCGATCTCACTCATGCACGTGAGAGTTGTGCTGGCATACCTAAGCCAGCACAGCTCTGAAGCCGCTGTTGGGCGATAGCTCAAGAACAGACGTGATCCCTGTGAGGTAAACATGCGTAAATAAAGCTTGCTTGCCAGAGGGTTAGTTCCTGAAGATGGCTTGGCTAGGGAGTATGCATGAGCAAAATAAATCCTTCATTTATATCATGTTTTTCTTGTAGCTGAATCATTTCAAATAGCACCTTGGCAGGGCTCCTAGTGACCCCTGCAGTATAACCTCAAGCAGGTGGGTTTTAAAAACATTAGGTGGGTGCAGCGGTGTCAGCTTTAAAGCATGTTATGCTGCCTAGCCCGGGGGCTGTGTGAAGGAGCACACAACTGTGCAGCTTGCGGTGTACGACAGCTTCAGGCTGTTTCCCACCCACTTCCTATCCCATCACACCGCAGCATAAAGACAAGAAGGGAGGATTGGAAGGGTAGAGCAGCAGCGATCACTGTGTTACTTTCCCACATCAGGATAAAGGCATTTAGGGCACACGTTTCTGTAGGGATTGTATATTCGTGTCTTTCTATTTCAAGATGTAACCACTTCATTGGTTTTTTTTTTCTTTTACTTGCAGAGTCAACTGTTCCTTTTATTTCAAAATCGGAGCTTGCCGTCATGGAGACAGATGTTCTCGGTTGCACAACAAACCAACATTTAGCCAGGTTTGTTTTCCTTTTTGCTTTTTACTTTTTTTCTTTGTGGAAGTATAGTATATTAAAACATAGATTCTCAGATACAAGTGAATAATTACAGAGCTCCCAATTAACTAGTTCACTTTTGGCCCCAGTTTATATGGGGTTTTGTCTTTTTTGGGGGTGTTCCATTTACTTCTCCCAGCATTTCTAATCATCTCCTGTCACCCTTAATGGCTGCAGGAAGCGATGCTGTTGTAAGCTTGCCTGTAGTAGAGACCAACCAGTGCTAACTTTCAGGTGAGTGTGCCTTCTCAGTGACGTTAGGCACTTAAACCATCCCAGAATTTTTTTATTATCACAAACGCATGTTCCACCTGTCTGAAGGGTGTGAACTTCAGTCTTTGAATATAAGAGAAAAAAACAGTAGTAAACGAGCGACTTCCCTGTCGTTACCTTTGCTCTCTGACCCAGGCTCTTAAGTTTCAAGTGTAACTTACACACTTCCTTACAGTGTGGAAAAAAATTATTTCTTGAAAGCAACTTGCCTGGCTGCTGAGAGCATATACATCAGTTGGCAGATGGCTTAGTCTTTGGCTATCTGACCATTGTTAGAGACGAGATGAGTGACTGCACATCCGCTTAAAAAAGCAGTGCAGTGGGTGGTAGGGTTGCTTTTGTTATTATGAGCTCTACAGTTTTCAGAAAACTACTTGTACCCAGAGAACTGTATGCTTTGTTTTTTTCTATCACTGCTGATTGTCAAGGTATGCAGGTAAAGAGATTTCTTTGGGAGTGCTACTTATGACGTGCTTGTGGAAGCTGTTAGGAGCAGTTTTACCTACAGAGGTGAAGTTTACGTAGCAGTGGAGTAACAGCTACGTGACTGCAGGTTAGAGAGGGTGCTGGTGAAGTTCAGCCTCATAAATGTGGTTTACAGGGTGGAGACTCTTGGTTATGATCTGTGAGCACCACTGCTGGTACCTCATTTAGAAACAGAATTTTTCCACTTGTGCGAACTTAAATAACATTTACATTAAGAATTGTTATCCAGAAGTGTTGTCCATTTTCGGAACATGTTACTGACACACGTGGACAGCATGCTGAAATGTGGCAGGTTATTTAGAGGCTGTTTTAGTTGGCTACTAGAAAATGGTTTGAAACCAGACAACCTCCACAGCGGATGACATAATGGTTTTAAAAAAAAAAAAAAAACCCTCCACCTCAGAGAGCTTTTACGTGGAGCTGTGTTGGTGCAGCCTTTAGTTGTGCTGTAGAAGCTGCAGCTAGGAGTGCTGGCTGAAGTGGGTCAGCAGGGCATGCTGGAATCACCCAGTGAGGTCTGGGAGCCCTGCAGCACTGCTCTTGGGCCATGTGCTGTGCTACTGGAACGCCTCCAGCACACCTGGCAGGTGTGTGGGATTCCTTACAGAAATCTTTATTTGTATGCAGATTGGTAATCAGCTGTGATAGAAAATAGAAGAACAAAGGCACTATAAATGGGAAGCTGCTGCCTCAATATTTTTATCTTCCCCTGCTATTGCTGGTGCAGCTCTTACTGAAGGGCTGTGTTGGGAAAGGTCATGCAATCCAGGGTGATCAAATTGCCACCAATCAGCAGAAACACCGTAACTACATGCATGTTTCTGGCTCTCTCCAATTGTATAGTAAAACCTACTTGTTTTCAACCTGGGCTGGGGAAGCACAAAGCTTTGGTTGGTATGACCGCACCTATTGTAAAACAAGTGTGTGATTTAAATGGGATACTACAAATTCCGTGCGTGTTAAGTGGGCGGCATGTGTAGGTGTGACGTTGCTGGTCCTGTGATTTCTTTGAGCTCTGAGTTCTGAATGTGACTAATGATAATAATGTGTAAGCTAAGATTATTTGGGGACTGTGATTCGTACTAACTAACGTTGAGCTTGTATTTTAAGTAATCAAATTTCAATTTTTGAGCTGCTTACAGTGATATGGACGTTTGGATTTTTTTTGTAATATTAGTTTACTAACTTAAACATGGTTTGTTTTTTCAGACAACTTGATTTTAAGAAGAACGGTACAAATGTAAGGTTTCAAGTCTGCCTGGGCTAATTCTTCAAGTAAAAAGCAGAAGGGCTAAAAGGATATTGTCCTTATTTGAAGGATCGGAAACATGCGAACCTATGATGCTATTATATTATTTAAACAGAAATTCCACCAAGAAATTCCCGATACACAAAACGAGATGTAGCTCATGCCTAAAAACCTTATGGTCTGGTGTCATGTTTTAGGCTCTGTGACATTATGTATTGTATGCTGTGCACATAACTGTTTTTTTTTCCTAGACTGACAGTAATGAATCTGATCTTCAAAATAAGCTAGGCATATCCATAATACCACGTAGCTGGATGTTTCAGGTTACTGTGCCTCACAACTCCCACTTTGAGGATAGCTGTCGAGACAAGTGCAGCTCTTTCTTGGTGGTTAATTAAAACTGTTTTCATAATATGATGGTCTGGATGCAATTTTGGAAGATAATCTGCAAATACAAAAAGAAGTCTTAAGAGTAAAATATTACTTTTAGATGTTTGCAAACAAGTTGTCTCTTTGCAATTGTCTATTATATGCACAGCAGCCAGTAGAATTCCCCTTTTTATTTTTTTTCCCCGCAGACCATCTTGATTCAAAACATCTATCGTAACCCCCAAAACAGTGCACAGACGGCTGACGGCTCACACTGTAAGTCCCACAGTTGGAGAAATTTTTTTAAAGAATGGTGTTAAAGAGCCCACTCCTAATTATGAGAAAATAATGTTGGCTTCTGAGCTGCTGACATAAAGCTGTTGCAAACAGGACAAGTGACGGAACTCTCCTTGCGCATACATCAAGAACTTGGCAAATGTGTGCAATTCAGAATGCAGAACGTGACTTCCTCAATTGGACTTGATGCAAATTCTCTTTTGCACTGCAAAGTAAAATCTGATGGCTTAGTCTCACTGCATTCTCTTGAAAGGGTTAAGCTGCAGGCATTTATCAAATTCTTGATCCAACCAAAAAAAAAAAAAAAGTAGGTATATTTTTGACGCACGGTAAGTTTCCCAAAACTGTGGTTTTTCCTTCATCTCAACTTTTTAGGAAAATGGAGATCTCATGTTATACTCCGATATTGTATTACTTCTGTTCCTGGGGCTTTGTCACTGAGAAACCATTGAAGAAGACCAAATTCAAGCAAATATAATTATGGTTATAGTTTGGATGTCATTTATTACATATCTGTGTTAAGTCATGCAAAACCCCTCCGTAGTAATATTGGTCAATAAAATAACTGAAAGAAAAAAAACATGTAAATACAATAGTGGAGTATCATGAGACCTCTATTACTTTACAGTGTTAGGTTGATTCAGAAAGGTCACCAGCTAAGTGAAAGTTCTCCCTCTTGGGAGAGAATAACCACCTCTCTTTCAGCACAGACTCGGCTAGAGCGACCCTAAAGGAAACCAGCTTCTTGTTAAAATTATTTTCTATAATATAAAGTTGTTGCGTTTTGTATTTCAGACCATTGCCCTCTTGAACATTTACCGTAACCCTCAAAACTCTTCCCAGTCTGCTGACGGTTTGCGCTGTAAGTTCATACAAGTTCCTTCACTGGTTCCCTGGGCTTGATTGTCAGAGCTCAGTGTCGACTTAAGCTGGTCTACCATATTAGTTTAACAGATCAAACTGACCACATTTAATGAAATGTGTCCCGAAAAAGCTCCTAAACTTTTTTGTCCCACTCACTTTCTTCCCTGCTCCGAAAACTATGAGGGGAATCTGAATAACATCTATTAAATCAAAAAAAAAAAAGTCGAAACTGTCCTTCCCCTACGAAGCAGTCTTGATGGCACTGCTTTCATCTGCCCCTCCTTTCTCCTTGCCAGTTGCTTGCGTCCTAGGACTGCTTTTCTGTATGTTTTATGCTATCTGTAAGGTTCCACTGCCTAAAAGAGCAGGATTATGACATGTTGACTTCATCCAGAATATATTTCCTGCTCTGTAAATATTAAGAGAACTTGAATTTGAAACTCTTCAGACTGCATGCAGAAATTTGTCCTAGGTTAATTACTGCAGCTTCCATTTGGAGTCTGCTTTGGAAGAATACACTGACTCACAAACGCTTCCCTTTTGGCAGCTGTCCTTTTGGATAGGTGCATGGTTAAAATTCCTTCCATGCTTTGAAAACTCAAATTCCAGAACCAAGCTGCATATTTATGCAGGAGTTTATATCTTTGAAAGTACTTTTGAGGAGGGGAAGCCATTTGGGTATGGTCATGAACTATTTTATTGACTCCTCATGAGGTAGGAATGGACAAAAGAGAAAACACCTACTCTAAGACTGGCAGAAATTAAATGTCCAAGACTGTTAATCTGCAATTACTTGACCTATCATTGTGACTGAAACATCATATTAGAATAAGTTTAAATTTAAAAAAAAACTAGAAACAAAAAGGATCGGTGTTATTTCCTAACTAATATTTCTTGTTGAAGTGAATATTGACTGCGTGGTAATAAAGCTTTGTTTGGCTATTCCTTTTTTGGACTGTTGGATTATAGACTAGTTCAGATTAGTTACCAGCATTTGATTAGATGTGCTTTGTGAAATCAGCCGCTACCTTAAAAGTCAACACTGGGTCTTCTGCTTCTAAAAGTAATAATGGCCCGATTCAGTAACTCGAGCTTGTTTGATGTGATGTGATCAAGCCAGATGCATAACGAGCCATATAAGTTTGTCTAGATGCTTGAACAGTTTTATTGGTTTGTAGGCCTTCTTGTTGCAGATGCTTAGTAGTTAATGCTGTTTCGGTGAAACAAAAATGTCCAGTTGGGTATTTCCACTGTCCCTACACTCTCAATGCGCTGGTAACTAATTTGCACAGTTACAGCAGTTTGGTCTGTGGAGCTGTTTAGATTGTACAGCTGCAAGAGTCTTGACTTGAACAGATTCTCTAGTCTTCTAAGTACTGGTATCCAACTTTAGCTTGCCTTGGTGAGTGGGTAGTTATTTAACAGAGCCTAACTGTACCTTGTGTGGTAGAGCTGGAGCTCTGTTACCAGTAGGTTTGCTGAAACTCCCAGCTCCCTGTTTTTTTCCATTTTTTGTCCCTACTTAAGTACTGCATGTATTCTAAATGGATAACGTGGGTAGCTATTGAATGCGTTGTTTGTTGTTGCTTAACTGTCTTCCTTTCTATTGCCGTCGTAGAGGATTAACCTTAGTTTTGAACAATAGCTTTTCTGACTATTTTAATTAGTAATTGGGCTTCTCAAGGTTCAGATACCAGTGGCCCTGGAATACGAATGTTTCTAAAGCCTGCGCATATGTATGCTTCCCACTTAGAAGGACCTTGATGTAGTCATTAACTGTTGCTTATGATCTCTTAATTTGACAATGGAATCTCCTTCAAGTTCCTTAATTATTCCGTGTGGCTTGTGGAAGCCCCTCTGATACCTTAAAAATAAATAAATCCTTAATAAACTGTTATAAGTGGTGTTGGCACCACCTTGGGAATATAGTTAATTATTACCTGTCTAGAAGTGCTCATTTAACCGTTTGGTATTTACTTGATTTTCTGTGTAACCATGGGGAAGTGGTGGGGAAGAAGAAAGCTCTTAAAAGCAAATTTGTTTCAAATCCAGAAAGGTTGTTAGCCTAAACCATGTGACGAGCCTCCCTTAGCCTTCTTCAGGAGGCAGCTGGGTGGAAGAAAAATAATGGCAGTTCCAGGGAATGTGGCTGGTTACTATTAGAGACTTTTGAAGAAAGATGTCATGTTCTTCCAAATTGTACTGTTAGCCAAAAATGGCTGAGCCCAAAGCATCTGTTTTTTCATAGCAGCCTGAACTGAATAAACTTAGCTTTGTTGGCTCGGTTTCTTTCACATCCTGTGAACTAAAACAACAGTGTTTGTAGTTTAAAGGCTAGAATATTTTTTCTAGCCTGAAATGCAGGGTTCGTTTTAAAACTGCTCTGCTCGATCTTAATAAACCACTTAACTGCTGAAGAGCTAATACATTAGTCTTCAATTTATACAGCGTAATGGACTTCAAAATGCTGTAGAGTAGCAGAAATAAATTAAACTCATTTTTATATTCTTAATGCTCTGAAAAATCAGCCAAACTTATGTTGCTTTTAATGGCAGCAGGCAAGCAGCACTCATTTGCAAAGTCCAGCTTGGAGAGCATGTAAAATAATCTAACCTAACTACATGGCTGGCTTATCTTGCACTAAACTATTTTTGCAGGAAGGACTATAGAAAAACTAAGTGATACTCAAAAGTAAAAAAAAAAAAAAAAAAAAAAAGTGCTTTCTGTTGCAAAGCATTGTAATATCCTTCTTTGAGAGCACTGAGGAAACGTTGTCATTTTAATAACTCCTCTGAGCAAATTCTTAAAAAAATAAATGCTGGGCTGCGTTACATTGTGAACTCAAATTCTGGAGTATATGTGCTGGAGATGGAGAGGTGGACTTACTGAAATGAAATTCTGCATTTAGGAAGACAAACACTAAATTGTAATCATAGAAATACACAGATATGACAAAGCACTTGCCTTCTGTTTAGGTAAAATTGCTGGTAGGTAAAGGGTGGGATTGTACATCAAACTTAAATGATACTTCAAAGCAATTCCTTTCCCTTTACTCCCTTTAAATTTGTGGCATACAAGTTTGGTTCTGATTTAAAACTCATTTGGATTTGATCATGTCAATAGAAAGTTTTGACCCATTTTGGGGACTCCAAACTGTTCACACGTACTTTTTAACGCTCCTATTAGTTAGCTCCATGCTATATGGTGTCCTTTACGCTCCAGACGGCATCTCTAGATTATGTTTTGTAGTATAATCAAAATCTTTGTCCTTAGTTATAGGCTCTAATCGGCACGACTCTTCATTTTTACAGGTGCTGTGAGCGATGTTGAGATGCAGGAACATTATGACGAATTCTTTGAGGTATGCAGAAAACCTAAAGTTTAAAGTGTGCCAAAGTATTCTGAAACTTACAAAGTGACTTAGGTGATCCTAGTGTACTTCACAAGTAAATGGATTCAGAGGAAAGACTTGTCTCCTCAGATGTTTGTTTAAACTTAAAGCTTTCAGTGCTACATATTTGCTGTTGTAACTTCAGTTAGTGTAGCTTTATTGTTTATAGGAGACTTGGTTTAAAAAAACAACAACCTAAGCTATGTGGCATTTGGATTCTGTAACCTCCACTTCTGTAAATTTAAAAAAAACAATTAAACCACCTTAATTCTTTGTGTATGTATCTAAAGAATACTGTAGCAGCAAGGCTTATATTTAGCATTTCCAGTGCTTCATATGTGTTCCCATACTTATTGTGTGTTTGATGTTTTCCGTAGCTGTTTATTTCATCCTGTTAATGCTGTGCTTAGAGGTGGACACAGTACAGGCCAAGCAAGTACTAATTTTAAGATTGGAAATGTGTAGTCATTTTAAGAACTTTTTTGTATTACTGATAGTCAAATGCATTACTTCTGCACTTTAACATGCCCCCGAATTTTAATTTTGTTTATTTTAATTGGTTTGTGTTTAGGAGGTCTTCACAGAAATGGAAGAAAAGTACGGTGAAGTTGAAGAGATGAACGTTTGTGATAACCTTGGAGATCATCTAGTTGGAAATGTATACGTAAAGGTAGGATAAAAGAGAGGTGTTTATTGTATAATGAATAGAAGTGGTTTAACAGATCCATAATTTCAAAAGCAGTGTTTTGCTGTAATTGTTGTGAAGGTAGCTCTTCAGGCTCTTTGCTCCAACTTAAAAATACAAAGAAAGAGTGAAAGTAGCAATAGAATTTGAAACAAATTTCAAGAATCAACAAGAAACATTCTTGATACTCAAAATGTGCCAGTGTATAAAGATGAATACGACCTTTTTTACATGATTACAAACAGTCTCCACTGATGGACTCTTCAGTTTACCAATATGAATTTTGGCTCTATCTTCCCATCATGCTGCCTTTCAAGCACTTGACTATGAGCAAAGGTTTATTTGCAACAGGTGTGTTCATGTTCAACAGGTGCGCTTATTTTCTAACTTCCCAGTTACAGAAAACACCTTGTAACCAATTTAAATTTAGCAGTAGTTGGTTTAAGGTCCAAGCTGAAGCCCTTAGGTTCAGCTCTTAAAAGTCACTGGTACCAGTTTTGAATAATCAACACAGAGTTACCACTTGCAGAAATTTCAGTGTGTACACACAGCGTCAGGGGAGTGACAAGCAAGATTGGTTGAAGTATTTTTTTATGGAATTTCTCTCAACTGGGAAATATTTTGATGTCTAAAATTGAGTGTAGACAATAATCAGAAATAAAAGTTGTTTTCTAAAATTTGCAGATGGTGGACTGTGAAAAATATATATTTTTTAAAGTTTTATTTTCATTGTAAAACAGAATCAAGTTTTTGTAAAAGAAAAGAACTGCAGTTCTCCTTTTGGTTTCTCTTAAATGCTTGAAAAAGTCCCGTGGCATTTGGGACATAAGTATAATCAACGAGTAATACTTAGAGTACTTTCAGTAAAGTTGTGCTAAGAAGACACAGTATTTCCATGTCTTCTAATACAAGCTGCAAAACTAAAAAGCCCAAGTAGGCTGTAACTAAGAGAAAGTATCAGTGCTGAGAGTAGCTCTGAATTCTGATCAATGAGAAGCTAGCTTTTTTTACCCCTGATGGAGATGGTCAGGAACTCTGAAGTAGATTCTGGTTTCATTAGTAGCCCTAGGCCACAGGTACCATAGAACTGATTTGTCAGGGATCTTTCATCTTCTGCTTTTCTATGAGATACTGTTAATTTTGCTTCTAGTTTCGCCGTGAAGAAGATGCAGAAAAGGCTGTGATTGACCTGAACAATCGCTGGTTTAATGGACAGCCCATTCATGCTGAGCTTTCACCTGTGACCGACTTCAGAGAGGCCTGTTGCCGTCAATATGAAATGGGGTAAAAAGTGACATCCTGTTCGCCTGTGGAAGCGTCTTTGAAACGTTTGCACAGACAAGATGGTTGCTTGGGTGTGGATTTTATATGTGACTCAGGGTAGGAGGGGGAAAAAAACACTTCAGGTAGCGTTAATATGGAGATTCTGCAGTCAGCATTTTGACTTATACCATCTTTTGGAGTTTGGTCTAGGAGTGAGTCGGTTTCAGTAATTGATCCTTGCAGTGTACTGTTTTCAATATTAGAGGTGATTAACTTCTAAATGGCTGGAGGTCTGCTGGGGCTTAGGGCAAACAGATCCAGTGTAGAGCTGAGAATTTTAACTATCTCAAATTCCGTTTCAGCGAGTGTACACGAGGAGGTTTCTGCAACTTCATGCATTTGAAGCCCATTTCTCGAGAGTTGAGACGTGAGTTGTATGGGCGTCGTCGTAAAAAGTGAGTTTGCTTTTAAACACAATTAAAACAGATCGACTGCTTATCAGTCATGTAACGTTCCGGAGGCAAACCTTTAAACTTATGTCCCCTCTTACTTTTTCTGATGTGCCACTAAGAGGCATCAAGTAAAGCTAGTAAGTGGCCAGCTTAGAACAAAAGTGTTTTTTTGTAAAACAACTGGAATTTCGATTCTATCAGGCATATCTGTGGATATGTTCAGGACCTGGTGTGTTTTTACTATTTCTCTTTAGTTTGATTTAACAGTTAATGGCTAGCTTTTCTAGCCAGTATTTGTTCCTTAGTAACAGGAGGCTACTACTGGAGTATATGTTTATAAAGATACCCTGTGGAAAACCTTACACCACTGCTTTTGCTGTGACATGTTTTTTGTGGATGGTTTACTCTGAGCTGAATTGAATCTCTTTGATTTTAGGAACTTCTTATTTAGGTTAAGCATATTAAGTTGTTGGATTTGCTTTTGTGTAGAGCGGTTCTGTACACGTCTTTCAATCACAGAGGGAGCCTGGGATTATGAACATGTTTTTCCTATAAATGTCTCTGATTGACAGCATCATGGAATCTGTGAGGATAAATTTAACTTTGGAAATGCAGATGAAATTGCTTAGGCGCATGTATTTGTGCTTAAATATTTTCTTAAAATACCCCCAATTGAATATTAACTATAATCACTTAATGTGCTCAAATGATTTGTGAAGAAAGACAAATTATGCTTGTCTTAACCTTTTGGTCATTCCCATGAATTTCAATCTGGACTTCTCTGACCTAGTAAGGCACTTACATATCACCTTTTACTGCAATAAAGATCAGATTTGCATATTTAGCTTTGGAATGTGATTGTTTTACCCATAGCCCAATTTCAGTCTAGGGTAAAACAAATAAAATAGTTGAGTCCTCCATGTAGTTTAGTCTTTATTGGCCCTGTTTAGGTTCTTTCTAAAGCTAAAACAGTCACGTACTAGCAGTAAGGTTTGATATTTAAAAAATCAGTTCTTGCATCAGTGAGGTTTTGCAGGTAGGTTGTGTAGGCTGGGATGGCCTGAAAATAGTTCTACATAAAATGAGATAACATTTAAATTTCAAGTAGAAAAAGGAAGAGTATACCAGAACTTCTGAAAAACAGATTAATTTAGTAATTCTAAAGCTTGATGGTATGCAAGAGTTGTGTTTCCACATCGAAGTAAAATTTGTCCCCACTTATACTCTCATCCCAGAACACCTGGCATGGAACAATATCTTGTAAACCTAGACTTGAAGCATTTGTTTCCGTGATCTTTTTAATTCTGCTTTAATTTCTACAGTTAATGTACAATTGTAATATTTACATCGTTTTTTTTCCTGTTAGGGAAATAATTTTTCTAAAATGCTTGTAACCACTGAGAACACTCTTATATGGCACTTGTCAAGAAAAATATATAAATTCATTGTAGCTGTGCTAGCAGTACATTCCTTGTGGTTTTAGCTTTCCTCCTGAATTCAAGTCATCAACGCTAGAGGCAGGGAAGATTATTTGCAAACGTTGATGGCTTCTGGAAATGGAGGGAGGAAAAGAAACAAAAAACAAAAAACGTGGAGAACTCAGATTTTGAGCTGCCAGCTAATGCTGTTGATTGAATAGGACTGGACTTGTAAACAGCTGTAGGCTTGTCCTGTGTGTGGTTAAGAGCTATTCATAACTGCAGAAGCAGGTGTCCTCTTCTTCTTGCCGCTTCAGTTAGCAGCTGCATCGAAGTGCATTTGGTCCCTCTACATGCCTTTCCTTAAGTTTTGTATGGCCATTACAATGGATGACTGGCAGGGAACAGTTGAGTCTTTTAAC
The DNA here is from genome assembly GCA_013396635.1 of Penelope pileata. NCBI lineage: Eukaryota > Metazoa > Chordata > Aves > Galliformes > Cracidae > Penelope > Penelope pileata. The sequence goes on from WBMW01000614.1 coordinate 1,240,249, forward strand.
AATATGCTGACTCCTCAATGTTGTATTTGTTCAGTACGTAACTATATGGTTTCACAGCCTGAGTACCAACTTACCAATACCTTTAATATTCCACATTGTCTTCTTTCTGTCCCACTATGTTCATCCCTAAATGTTTCACTCAGTGGTACTGCAAGTATCTGGAAGTGATGAAACAATAAAATGTTCATACTTTCTTTGAAGGCATAGATCCAGGTCGAGGTCCCGTGAACGTCGGTCTAGATCCAGAGATCGTGGTCGTGGAGGTGGTGGTGGAGGAGGAGGAGGACGTGAACGTGATAGGAGGCGGTCAAGAGATCGTGAAAGATCTGGTCGATTCTGAGCCATGCCATTTTTACTGTATGTCTGCTAGAAAGTGTTGTAGTTTGACCAAACAAGTTCATAATGAGATTTTTTTTAAAAGATGGGCTTCTGAATAAAAATTTGTAGTGATACAGTATTCTTTGTGTAACTTGTTTCTTGTGGGGGGAGTCTTTTTAACTGTCATTCCTCTATCTTGACAAATACCTGGATTAATACTATGCCTGAGGGGAAGGTGGTAAATGTACTGGAGGAGCGCCAGTTTTTTGGGTTTTTTTATTTTTATTTTTTATTTGGGTATGATTTGAACTGTTGATGAAAATGTGTGTGTATATAATATAAAATATTATATACATAGTAAAAATAATATACTGCTTAAGAAACAGTTACTCATATAAGTTTCCCTTTTCTGCTATGCTGTCTGCTTATTTAGGTTAGTTTAGGCACATTTAAAAGGAAGGCTGTGCGAAGTGCATTTATTTACCAAGTAGAAACGCTTAGTTACAAAAATGTATGTTTGTTTGTTACCAGAAGTCTGTGCTCTGTCTATCAATGTGACTGTGGCATTTACAATAAATCCAGTTTCTTGGTGTAAAATTGAAAGCCTATTTTCTAAGCACTCTGGAGTAGTTGAGTTGCTACTCCTGGCAGTGCCAGAGTTCGTAGTTGAGGGTTTTTCTTATGATTCTTGACTAAATTCCTCATCTTGGCTGGAAATAAAGTTACCTATTGCAGTGGGGGGGAGGAAGAAACACTATTTTTCTCAGTGATTCATGATAGGCAAGTAAGTTTCTTTCTTAGAAACTCATGCTCCATGCAACAGAGCATACATAGGATCTATTGAAAGACATAAGAAGTCCTAAATATGAGGACAAAATTTCTCAACGGACTGAATTTTTTTCACTCTATGTTCTCCCAGCTGTCATTTAATGAAGAGCATTTCACTAGTGTTCGAGATGACAGTGAGCCAGTTGGATGCTAGTGGAAAATAATTTTTTTTTCCAGCTTTACTTACTTTTCAAGAGGTCTGAAGTGTGATGAAAACCAATGGACAGATGGCAGTTTCTTCACCAGACTTCTTTTTTCTTAGTTCAGTTGCATCGCACAATTATATATCATAGGTTGTGCACCCCTTAAGGAGTCTTGAGAGACCATTTGTACAATGGCTGACTTGCAGTTTAAATTTATTCATGTCTGCTTTTATTCAGCTTGTGACAAAGCATGAAGTTTTGGATAGTGGTCATATTTCTGCAAGATAAAACTTTATGTACATGAAACTACCTAATACCATACAGCTTACCAATGTAAGAGAATTTACTAGTGCTTCTTTAATTCTCAGTCTGATAACTTGCTAAGTGATAGATCTGTTCCTTGATTATTTAAAAAAAGTAAAAATTTAAAAAAAAAAAAAAAGATAATAAAGGGTATGGAAGTGTTGCATAGCGAGCTTAACAAAAAAGCTTCTCTTTCTCCAAAATAAGTACAAAACTCTTTTGTTCACTGGAACTTGGAGATGGCAACATGATTTTGAAAAGTGTGCATTTCTAAACAAATATATTCTGTCTCTTAGAAGTACATTCTTGTACCAATTCAATTTGAATGTATTATGTTTGCTCTGGATGGTTTGACCAACCAGATTGTAGAACATACTCTGCCAGTAACTTTTCAAAACAAATTTCTCTGCATGGAGACAGCTTCACTGTTTACATTTTGTTGCAAATACATAAATTATGAATTCTTTTTCACTGGAAGAACAGTGCCTAGAGTAGATGGCTGAACTGAAACCGATGGTATGTCTGCTAGGTTGAAGGTTGGTAACTTAGCTCATGTTTAAAGGGCATTAATCCAGTTCCCTTTCTTCCTTAGTGAGATTTGGGATTATCAGTAAGCTAATTTAAATCTCAAGCTCAAAAAGGTGAAAATAACCAATGGTTTTCAAAACAGTATCTGGTATAGCGTGGTTGCTATTTAAAAGTGCTTAAGATCTTTTTTTTACATGGATTATTGGCACAAACTACTTTGCTGTATAAAGAAATTAATTTAAACTAGTATAAATGCGTCCCTGCAGTGGCTTTCATCTGTTTATCTAAGCACTGCTAAATGGCAAGTACACTTTTGTGTGAACAGATAGCAGAAAGTTGATTTTCCCCTCCCCCCCTTACAGTTTTTTCGTAAGAAAGCAATCTTGAATTCCAGCAAGTACTTCATTTTATGGTCTGATTGCATAGCTATCCTAAAATTCACCATGTAACTGGAATATGTCATAAAGGGCACTGAAAGCAATGGATTTTACTGGATACTCGGAGGAAAAAACTTGTCTGTTGGTTGTTACCTGGCAGTCCGGCTAGTGGCAGCATTCAGCATATAAACCAAGCTCGTGATACAGCTTTGGTTATGTTCACCTTTAAGGATGTATACTACCAATAAAACTCACCAAATTTGAAATTTAGACTGCACAAAAAGTAGTTAAGCATGGTGGTCCCAAGTGGATTGGCTTACCAATGCCAAGGTAGGGAATCCTACCCACCCCTTTTATTCTTGTTCACGGTGTGTTTAGAGTATGATTTCACCTCCTCCCTAAAAGTTCCTATTTCATTGTTGGCTTTTCTGTTAAACAGTGGATCTTAATTTATGGAATTCCTTTACCTCAAATAAGTGACAGCATACAGTATTTTCTGAAGTCTGAGTCGATTAGGTTGAAACTGTTAATCCCAAGTGGCTTCCTCTTATTTGTATTTGGCTCTTATTCTGTGAAAATGCTGCTTGTCCATGAATATGATGTATGTTGAGACTGTAAAACCAAATGGAGAAAACTTGTTCAAAAATAAAGCCTTTTTTTATAAGAATCTAACAAAAAATATCCCTTTCCTTTAGATGGGATGCTGCTCTTTAAATGATAAATGATTAATGAAGGCACAGCCTACTCATCTCAAATTCTCAGTTCTTGGCTTGAGTGACTTTTTCAAGTCCTTGTTTGAATTGTTTTTTTAGGGCTGGTGGAATATGTTTGTTTTGAATTAAATACAAAGCAACCATATTTACTTGATAAAGTTGAAGTATCAAATGAGTACAACTTGGCTTTGGTGGGTTGGGATTTATTTTCCTAAATTGATAAGGCTCTGGTTGAGCAATCCTGTAAATTTCTGTTGTGGTGGTCTGTAGAGAACAAGAATGCTGATTTTTTTTGACAGAAAAAGCATGTTTAATGGAGGGGATAAGTAACTGAGAAGGGACAGTTTTCGTGAAGGTGATTTTTCCTGGTGTTGCATGGCTCATGCTGCAAAACTTTGGCAATGGACACAACCATTAATTGCCACTGTCTTACTTCTGCGATTGCAGCTTAGACTTGAATATGCCATCTTAACATAGTAGAACTGAAACTTCTTTCATAGCAGATGAGGGGAGTGTTAATCACTGGGTTTTCTGAGCACTGGTAACTACTGGTGCTGCCATCCTTAACGACTGTTCTGAAAATCAGTTCTGTTCAGGAAGGGTAAGAGCTGAAAAAAAGATACCAAGTTGGTGTGCACTTCAGCTGGTAAGGAAGTATTGCCTAATTGGTAAGACTGTCACAGGAGAGAATATTACAGCTGTGCTATTTTACTGCAAGGGTGAAGCTGAGCTGTATTACTGTAGAGCATAACTTTGCCTTGGAATGCATTAATTTCCATTTTAAAAATAAAAATTGCAGCCAAATGTCTGTAGAATAAATCAGTACATGTCTGCATTGAATTGATACATGATGCATTCTGAAACTGCACAAGTATTTTTGAATTCATTCTATTAGCCAATTTTATTTATCATACTATATTTACAGATGTCTCCAGATTTTTAATTTTTTTTGCAAATTTCAAATTGCTAAATACATGTATATGGAAAATGGAGCATGTCTCTTGAACTGTGTGGATGATCCATCCACATCAACAATGTGCTCATGTGTAAGTGTCTAATCTCTTAGTTATGCATGTCATGTTTATTTTCCTATAAAACTGTAACCTCCAGCAAGAAGAAAAATAGCAGGACGGTGCTATCCACAGTTGCGTATTGTTTCAGCAGCAGCACCAAAACCATTTTAGAAGGTTCCCATCTTCCTGCTGGAGGTTACTGCCAAAAAGGTGTCAATTCAATTGCCCTGAATTTCAGCTGTAAATTGGATTTGTGAAAATGAGTTGAATGGTGAAAGCTAACAAGCCAGATCTGCCAGCAAATTAGCTCTGGTAGCCAATGTCTTCATCTCAACGCGTGCAAAGTGGGAGAGGGAAAGGTGATGGTTATCTGATCTGTAAGTTCTTCGTAGTGCTGCAATGGTTCAGTACTCTTCTTGCAACTTGAGTTTTGGTGGCTGCCTTCTAACTAGACTGTTTTGACAGGACCAAAGACAAGTTGCACTCGTTCGTACACCAGCAGAGCAACAAGGTGGTAGCTTATGATGGATCAGTGGCATGTGAGTGAGGCCAGGGGCAGCAACTTCTCAGGTGAGCAGTGGTCCTGTGGCACAGTTTGCGTGAGTACAGTTTTCCCTTTGGTCCAAGCACTGTACAAATATTCAGAACTCTGACTGCTGTTCCCTCTAGGAAGACAGCTTATGATTCCCGTGTCCTTTGGGACAAACTCATTCATTTTTGAAGGCAGCACACAGAATGCTGTTTCCCTGAGCACCATACAATGAGTGTGCTGGAGGCCATTGACTTGAAGATTCCAGCTGTCACAGTTTCCAAAGCTGCTCTTTTAGTTAAGTCTGGAGGAAGTAAAAAAGTGTTTCTGCTCTGGTTTTACTGGGCTACACGACAAAGTGTGGATACAGGCAGCGCATAGCAAATGAGCCAGTCTCTCTGCCCTCAATTTTTCGCAGAAAACTCTTTAGTCTACCAAGTTTATGCCTGCTGTGCTTTTGCCAGCACCTGACTTGATTTCAAGTGTTCCCACCTATGCAACTGAATTTTGGCCATATTCCAGGCCATTACCACTTTCCTCCCGACGCTGCCTGGGATTCCAACGAGGAGAAAGGAGGGACAAAGGCTTCCAGGCTGCTTCCATTGCAGTAAAAAACACCAGCACGCCTCTTGGGCCTGAGGCCTGTGGGAAGAGCCAGAGGAGCGGCTGCTCTCCTTTTTTTGCCAACCCATTTCCCCTTGAGAGCTAATAATATTGGTGTGTAAGAGAAAGTTGAGAAGCCTGCACAGCTCAGAACAGTTCTGTCTTCCATGTCTGCCACTTCTTTCCTCCTTTCTCTTTAGTGATCATGGAGGAGGCTTCCTCTCTTCTTCCTCCTGTGTTGATAGAGGAAAAAATGTCCAGCAGCTGCAGGAGGAAGACTTGATAAAAGGACTCTGAGGCAGGACACAAAGAACGGATTTCTGGACAGAGCATAAGTAGGAAGTGAGCAGGCTGCTCTACTGGCTTTAAGATTGCATTAATTGTTGTGTTGCTGGGCTAGGAGTGAGTAAGGGAAATTCCAAAATCTAAGATGGGCCAAAATCTGACCAGGTAAAAGCCTCATTAAGGTCTGGACCAGTCTTTTCATTCTGGAGGGATTTGACTCATGATTTTTGACCCTTTCACGTGGCCATGTTGACCACAACAGAGAGACAGTTAATTGCCCTTCTGGCTTAGCTTCCAAGGAGGCAAGCCTTTGGTCTTTAGCCAGTTCTCTGAGTTTCAAACATAGGTGGCAACTTCAACACTTTACAGAAAGACCATCTTCAGCAGGGGGAAGAGGTCTGTAGGTGAGGGGAGAGCAATGGGTGATCTCTTTCCTGCAGGACTCAAGCAAGGTTTCTCACAGCCTCCTGCTCCATCCAAGCTGGGTTCTTACAGTCTGGATGGGTCACTCACCAGAGGAGTGAAAAACTGTCAGGATCATTGAGTTTAGGGGGCAGCGATTAATGGTTTGTGCCCTCCCTGGAGACTGTTTACAAGTGCAGTACCACAGGGGTCTCTCTGTCCTAGTAGCTGTCCTGTTGTAACATTTTGTTTATCACTGACATTCTTAGAGGAGAAAATGAATGTGTCCTCACCAGGTTTGAGAGAGACACCAAACTGGGGTTGTGTACTTGACAAGTAGAATGCAAAGCAGCCCTCCACGAGCACCTGGCTGGGGGCTGCAGTGGGCAGCGAGCAGGGCAGGAGGCCACAGCGTGTCCCGGCAGCAGCAGGGACCAACTGCATCCTGAGCAGTGTGCAGGAGACAGCCAGCAGCCTGAGGGAAGTGACTGTTCCCCTCTGCTCGGCATTTGCTAGGCCACAAATAGATACCACCCACTGTTTTGGCTCCCAATGTGGAAAAGTCATCATAAAAAAAGCCCATATTTGGGCTGGGGGGGCTCCAAGACAGCCACGGGCTGGACCTGCAGCCCTGTGAGGAAAAGCTGTGGGCTTGCTCAGCCTAAGGAAAGGGTGACTGGGGGGGAACCTAGCAGCCATCCCGTATGCCTGCAGGGAGGTCTGCAAGAAAAGAAGTCATTAACTTTATTGAGGTCGCCAACTGAAAGGGGAGGTTCTAGCTGGCTGCGGGGAAAACATTCTCCGTATGAGGACAGTTAGGCACTGGACTGGCTGTACAAGTTCTGTCCTTGGAGACTCTCAAGGCCCAACTCTACAAAGCTTGAGCAACCTGGGCTGACCCTGCTTTGAGCAACAGGCTGGGCTCCAGGCCTCCTCAGGTCCCTCCAACCTGAGCAGTTCTGTGCTTCTGATGGTCTGCATAAATCCTCATTGCTGCAACTTTGACCTATTCCACTTTCTCCTGTTTTGAAGGAACTCGAAAAATGGTTTATCCTCTTCCTTATTGCCCTTTAGCTACCTGGAGATGGTTCTGCCTATCTTCTTATTTCTGTCCTTCAGTGTTTCCTCTTGGGTCGTGTTTCTCTCTACACCTTCTTGTGCATCTTGTGCCATGTCCCACGTTGGCCATATCTCTTTTGAAATGCAGGACACCAGGTTGGACATGGTACCTCAACTAAGCGCACCAGTGCCAAGTGCCGTGTGTCCTGCAGTCTATATTCCTATTTGCGCAACCCTGTATGATGTTTGCTTTTTTCACAACTGTGGGGCATTGCTGACTTGCAATGAGTTTGCATGAGGCTATGATTATACATTCCATTCTACACAATTACTGTCCTGATAGTGGTTACTCGAGCAGCTAATTGCCTGGCTGTAAAATTTTGCATTTGTCCTTATTGGCCAACTTCCTATTTTACTTTGCCATCTCATCTCTCCAGTCTGTCAAAGATCATTTCAAACTATGATTCCGTCTTCGAAATTGTTCACAGCCTCTCCCACTCGGTTAAAATAAAATCTGTAGTGGCTCCTCTCAGGCTGCTTTTTCCTCCCTTTGTGTGAAAATATTTTCATGTCTTTATAGCTTATAGGATAGCCATGTGCACTTCCTTCCCAAACAAGCTTTGGGTACCACCAACGCACCATTCGTTCTTTGGATGACTTCATCAGTCGCTCACAAAAGTCTTCCTCTACCTGATCTTCCTTCCTCAGAGTTCCACATCAACAGTGTTTGCCCTTTGGTCACTGACTGCAGATGTCCAAGGGGTCTCTCCTCTACCTTTTGGGTTTCAGTGAGTCTGTTCACCACTGATAGGAGAAACAACAATCTTTGCTTGCCATTCCTAAGCAAGCTGTTTATTTCTATGTTAATATTTCGGTGAGTGTCACATCACTGTTACGCAGATCAAACAATAGTTTTGGTTTCGATCTGCAGTCCTTCCTGCAACTCCTCTTGTTCCTTAGGGGAAAACTAACCCAAAGGATTGGCAGATATTCCTGAATCTCAGGAAATGGCATAAGTGGCTCCACTTACGACACTGGTAGTGAATTGCTGATTTATGGGAGTTACTTAAAATGCTGGGTTAAGGATTAATCTAAGTGTCCCACTGACTGGGCTCAGTTATATTGGTCTAATTAGAGTGCAGTAGTGTCAAGAAAAGCTTTGTATATTCATTTCCAGCCACCGCAACTGATTTTATTGCTGCTAACGTCAATGGCAGAGTGCAGGTCTATGTTGCTACAGATGTTTTAAGTCAGTTTTTTAAAGACAAAACTATAATTCCTTTTAAGTCTACCCAGTTTACCTGGCTGCTGGCACTGTGAAGGAGATGAAATGCTGAGCACAGAGCTGCGGTGCAATTACAAATACCTCTCATTAGCCTCACACATTATGTTCAGATAGTTTGCAACATGCCTAGTGCTGTCACTTGGTCTTACAAGTCTTCTCGGAGGTATCTGCTTCACAGTTTGAAGGATCTGGCAGGTCCATCTGTGCTGCCAGCTTCATATCTCAGCGCCCATCTGCCTGAGCTTGCAGTGGCTGCTGCGGGGCTGACACTTAAGCAGAACAGCTGACTCCGTGCCTCTTCCCTCAGTCCTTCCAAAAAGCATCAAAAAAAAAAAGGTTTGGCTTAACCTTCCTTGGGCTTGTAGATATGCTGTCAGTTTTCAAACATCTGCACCCACTTCCTTGAAGTTGTGATGATGTTTCAAGCCCAAATATTCATGAATGTTTGTTTTGCTGTGCTTTGCGATGCTCAGCTGTGCCATTCTGTAATCTAGCAGCATCAAATGTAAGCCAGGATCTGTTTTCAAATGCTTTTCCAATTGGTGTTTTTCTAGTGGTGCTTAGTTGTTTCCAGGGGTTCTCAGTTGTTCAGTGCCATACCTTGAGTGCTGTGTTCAGTTTTGGGCCCTTCACAACAAAGAAAGACATTGAGGCCCTGGGACGTGTCCAGAGGAGGGCAATGAAGCTGTGAGGGGTCTGGAGCACAGGTCTTACGGCGAGCAGCTGAGGGAGCTGGGATTCTTTAGTCTGGAGAAGAGGAGGCTCAGGGGAGACCTTATCAATCTCTACAACCACCTGAAAGGAGGCGGTGAGGTGGGTGAAAGGTGGTGAGGTGGGGGTCCTCCTCTCAGGTAACAGTGATAGGACAAGAGGGAATGGCCTCAAGTTGCAGTAGGGGAGGGTCAGGTTGGATATTAGGAAATGTTTCTTAGCAAGAGTGGTCAGGCACTGGCACAGGCTGCCCAGGGAGGTGGTGGAGTCACTGTCCCTGGAGGTGTTCAAGAACCGTGGAGATGTGGCACTGAGGGACATGGTCAGTGGGCATGGTGGGGGTGGGCTGACAGTTGGACTGGGTGATCTCAGAAGTCCTTTCCAACCTTAATGATTCTATGATCCTAATGGTTACTTAGGCAAACCAAACTTTACATGCGTATTTCAGACATAATTAATAACTAGTTAGGCAAACTGTGATTTAAAGTAAATAATAGCTGTATTTTCTAGTAAGTCCTTCATTAGGAAAATGAAAATAATGCAGGATTCAAAGCAGGTTTACATCTCTTTTGGTCCAAAAAGAGGCAGGGAAAAAGTGTTTTTTTTCTTCAGTGTGAGTTTTTCTTTCAACTTGTGTGTGGATTTTTAGCGTATATGAAGGAGCAGCTGCCTTTGTGTTTCTGTTTATTGAAGGTGGATATAAAATACCTGGTCTTTCTCTCGATTAGTTCACGGAATCACAGAATGGGTTGGGTTGGAAGGGTCCTCAGAGCCCCCCCAGCCCCACCCCTGCCGTGGGCAGTGCCACCCACTGGGTCAGGCTGCCCAGGGCCCATCCAGCCTGGCCTTGACACCTCCAGGGATGGGGCACCGCATTCTTAGTTCAGTGTTTTTCCTGTTTTGTTCTTGTTTGTGTTTCATACGCCTCACCCCACGTTCTCATTGTGTTTGTTTCCTTCCCAGAGCCCTCTCTGTGCCCCATGTCAGGCCGTTCAGCCTCAGACCGGCCCCATCCAGTTGCATGCTCCCTTCTGCCATTTTTACCACCCTGCTCCTTACCCCTTATTTTTATACAGCACACAATACCATATCGTACAGCTGTTTGCAGAGGTGCAAGGCCTTCCCTGCTCCCTCCATCACCTGAAACACGAGAATGCTTTAGCTGTGTTCTAGAACAAAGCCACCTGGAATGGCGTTCCCTCTGTTGGCGTTCTGTATGGACACAGAGGGATGCTGCTGGGGCTCCCTGCAGCAGCGAGCCACCCTCTCGAGGTCTTTCCCTCTGCTAAGCCATGTTGGTATCTCAAGTTTTCGGTCTGTTTTTAACTTTCTGCATGACCTGGGGCACCTTGTGGTGTCCAAGCACTACCCAATCGATTTTCTCAGCCCCCGCGAGGAGCGTCGAAGCACCAGCGCTACCCGCGCCACCTCAACACGGACCCCTGAGCCCCGCGCCCACCTCAGGGGGCGGACATTTTCCTCCTCCTCTCCCGCACCCCGCGCCGCCTTGCGATTGGCTACCTCCATCCCGCCGACGCCCCCGCGGCGACCAATCAGCGAGCGCCTCACCGCCTCCACCCGCAGTGGGGACGGGGCTAAGGGGAGGGGCGGGGCCAAGGCGTGCCGGGCTCTTCTTAACGCCGCCGTGCGCGCTGCGCTCCTCGCCTGCCGCGGCGTCCCTGGAGCGCCCGCCCCGCCGGTGAGGTGGCGGCCCTCGGGGGGAGGGGTCGGCGCCTGCCGTTGCGTCAGCCTCGGGAGGGCCGTGGGGAGGATGGAGGGTGGCCGGGTGGGTGCACGGGGTGGGCTTTTTCTTCGGGCGTTATCCGTTGAGATGGATGGGAAACGGGGAGGCTGGGGGAGTGGGGATGCTGCGGTGCGGGGCTTCGGGGAGGAGGAGGAGGAAGGCTGTGTGCGCTCAGGCTGGGCTCCTAGCATGGCCTGCTGCTCCTCGCTCGCTCCCAGTGCCCCTCAGCTGCCATTGGGGTCTCCCGGGGGTCTGCTGTGCTGGGGAGCTCCTTCTGTGGCTGCTGATTTAACGCCTTCCCCTCCCGTGCTGAGGAAGCTCTGAGCGGGGCTGCGGGCAGCTCGCAGGGCAGCACGGTGCCGGTGGCGTGGGGCAGAGCCAGCCACTGCAGGGCAGGTGGGCCCTGCCTCGCCCCCGTGACCCCGCAGCCGTTGACCGCAGCGGTTCGGCAGTATGCTGGCCCCGTCCCGGCAGAGCTGCTCAGCAGGCGTGTATTTACCCTTCAGACAGGCGTGTTTGCCAAGCCCAGTGCTCCAACGAGCTCATCCCACTGGTGGAAGTGCAGCCCTGAGGCAGGAGGGGCTCCTGTGGGCCTCCCAGGGCCCCGTGTTCCCTGGCTGGGGATGGCGGTGGGACCACTGATCATAAAGCAAGGCAGAGTGTGCTGGGTTGGGCACAGTGTTTGGCCATGCCCTCCTTTCTGAGGCTGGCAGCTCCTTGGTAGCCTGCTGCATCCTCTGGGCACAGCGGGGCCGGCCTGCTTTCCACAAGCCAGAGCCATCCTAAAACCCATGGTGGCAGCTGGGGTCGCAGGGCCCGTGCCCTGCTGCAGGCCTGCCAGCCCAGATACGTCATTAACCAGCTGCTGGCAGCTGCCTGCCCAGAGAGCCTGTGGAGTCCCCTTCTCTGGAGACAGCAAAGCCCACCTGGGTGCTTTCCTACTGCAGGGAACCGCTTTAGCGGGAGGTTGGGCTCAGTGATCTCCGGAGGTCCCTCCCGACCCCAGTGGGTGAAAATGCAGGTGAGGCATTCCCCAGCCTTTCCTCTCATGTTGTTTTGTTCCTTAGGGCTTCTGAATGAAGATTCACACTTTAGAGGTGAGTCCAGGCAGGTTGGAGCGAGCTCAGGAAATGCAGGTGGTGTCAGACCGTGCTCTGCAGGGCTGCACACAGGGCTCCTCTGTGCAGGGAACGACGGCTGAGCGCTCGGTGTTTGTGCTGGCTGATATTCAGCACAACAGTTGCCAGAGCAGTGAGAGTTGCTTTGCCGTGTCCCAGTGAGGCAGGGGTGTGGAAGGAGCACAGCTTTCACGTCAGTGGGTTGTGAGCACGCCAGCCCAGCCGTGAAGGGAAGAGCCCTCACTGAGGGGATGTGCCAAGGGATGAGGCTTTTGATTCTTGCAGCATCTCTTCCTAGAAGCGTGGTAGTGTTAGTTCATACCCAGTTACTCCAGGTCCCTTGGTGCCTCCTGATGCAGGAGAGGTGGCTGGCTGCTGCTGGAGGGACAGCAAAGTCAGGGGAGGAAAATAAAAAAAAATCAACACAACAAAACCCCAGCTGGCTGGTTGTCCCCTGAATCACACAGAGCTGTGGTGTTTTCAAACAGCTTCCAAAGGCTGTGTGCCTGCTGCTGCCCCTGGTAGCCTGTGGAGATCCTCCTGCTCCCCCTAGGACCCCGTGATGCCACAGAGCAAGCAGAACAACTGGTTTTCAGTGGTTTGCTCATTCACAGACCTGCTTAGCATCAAAATCTGCTGTTCTCAGGCTGCGGCATGGTGGAATCCTGTATCTCATCTCTGGCTGAGCAGTCAGCCCTTAGGGCATCTCCCTCTGATCCACCTTGTACACCTGCCTTTCAGACAGCTTCATTTCGGCTCAGGCATGACCTGAGTTAATTAGGTTCTCGCACACATGATACTCTGTGCACGTCTGCACTGCTGCTAACACGGTGTACTGTAGGAACTGTCTTAGAAACTGTAGCTCCTAACATCTGCGGGGCGAGTTCAGCCCGGGCTGTCTGGGATTGATTTCACCCTCTGGCCTTCAGTCCTGTTCTGTAAATTCCTCCTGTGGGAATGGAGGAGCACTTTAGGTCTTGGTTTCCCTGTGGGGGGTTGATGCTGAGGTGTGGCCTTGTCTGTGAGGCTTTCTGGTTCTCTTGCATCTGTCTGTGTCCCCGCCATGGCTTAGGTTAAGTAATTTGGCTGAGTTTTCTGCCATGTGTGCTCTGCAGATACAGGGGTGGAGGTTAGTCAGGCTTTTCTAGCCAGGCTCTGCCCATGCCCCCAGCTAGTTCTGGGAGTGCTTGCTTTTATGGCAACCCTACCTTCAGACTGACAGAACATCCCTCCTGACGGTGGGCAGCCCTTCCTGCAGCTCACCTCCCTCCGGGTTGGCCGAGCAGCATTCACTCACTGTTCTCCCCTCTCCCAGGCTGAGAACAGGGTCAGGCTAGTGAAGAAGTTGCTGTCACTCTTTGTTTTGGTGACTTTTGCTCCTCACCCCTTTTCCTTTCTCCCCCAAAGATGTCTGCACTAGGAAGGTGCATGAGCAACCTACGTCCTGGTTTGTAGATCTCTGGGTGAGTTTTGATGTCTGAGGCGGGCATCTGCCCCATGTTTTGCTGGGATTGTGTTAGGACTGGAAGTGCTGGCTGGGTGGTGTGTAAGGAAGCTCACTGGTAGCACAGCAGGAGCTTGGAGATCTGAGGTCATCCTGTTGGTTCTGAGCGCAGCCGGTCACTGGGCCCCTGTCCTGTTCCATGTGCGTGGCAACGAGCCATTGCTGCTGCTCAGAAGCCTTCACTGAGCACCGTGGTAAGAACACGCCCTAGAATTCCCAAGTCTGTCCTGGGATTTTGTCCTTCTTCAGGATCAAAGATGGTATGTTGACCGTAGCTGGGACTGATTCTCTACTAGCATGGTTGGAATTTGACTTTATAAATGTGTTTGCACATATTTTGGAGGTGGGTGAGTGTGGGGTTATTTAAAACCATGCCCAAGAAAGCATTTTGAAGGGATTTGTTGAGCAGGAGCTCGCGTTGACTCCAGTGAATGATGTTGCTTCAGATTGGTACTTGGTGACAGGGTTTCTGTTGGCAGCGCTCATGATGGTTTTTTTTTCTCTCTGGTCTCATTTTTGTTGAGAGTGCTGGCCCCGTGACTGAAGCTTTGATGAAACATCAAAGCGTCTCCGTTCCTCTAAACACAAGAGAGAATCCCACGTCTTCGTTGAAGGCAATAAATGCAGCTTTCCCTCCGTTCCTGCTGTTCCTAGCTCAAGAGGAGGTGGATGTTGCTGGCAGTGGATTGTTTGTGGGTTTAATTTCTTTTGCCTTATAACAGAGGAACTGAGATGGAGTTGTCTTGCCCAGTTTTGAGGAAACCCTCCAAAAGGCAGCTTTCGAAGGCAGCCACGTTCACTGATTTCCTGCAGGCAAAGCAAACAAGTACTTATCAGATCTTTGAAATTCTTACTGCCACAAATTTCTCTCCTTCTCCGGAGTTTTTGGATCAGATCGCAGGAGCCTGAGGTTTGGTGACTTAAAGTCTGATTTTCACCCCTCTATTTTTTTTAAGAGCACAGAAGAACAAAATCTGCTTCCTCTCCATAAGCCCTTGCTGCTTTCTTCCTGCATGCTGAAGTAGCTTGATCCTTTCACAGCCGGGTGTCTTTATTAGATGGGCTCTGTAGCTATTGCTGGCGTTGCCAGCTGAGGCAGCCAGTGGCTGTGCCCAGTACTGCATCCACCGTCTTGAGCTTGTAGATGTGGCTTGGAGGAAAGCTTGAAACTTCTTCGATACTTTGGCTTTACAAAAAAAAAAAGTGCTGATGTCCTGAATTGTGAACCAGGCACCTCCTAGAAATAGAAATGAAGGCTGAGTCTTGCTGTGGAGCTAGAATTAAACCCTTCTAGTAACGAAGATTGATGGTGTTAACTTCCATATGTTTATGGTATGTTAGCTCTCTTGGACTGGCGTCCCTCAGGGTAGTCCCCTCACCAGCAGTCCATAGAGGGTGCAGCCAGTCTTGGCTCTTGGGCATTTATCCACCCAAATAAAGTAGAATGGTATCATTTTGGTGGCACGTAAGTTTTTTATATCCAGAAGTTGAATTATGCCAAGCCTTTGTGTTGGAAGCTGTCACTGTAGGAGGCTTCTTCCCTAAAGGGGGGCAGTTGAAGTGCCATAAGCATTTTCTTCACAGCAGCATGCGAGAAAGGAATAGGTAGGAATAGGTACGTACAAAGCAGGGGTGGTCAGTGGTGCATGCTAACTTACGGGATCAAATGCTAAAGTTCACTGATCCTGTGATTGGATGTTTTCCAGTCTGCTAGCAGAGCATCAACACTGCCTATCTCAGCTCTATCTGTTTTGCAAGCCTTTGGCACAAGTATGGGGATGAGAACCTTTCCAGGTCTAGCGCAATTCAGTAATACAAAGAGCCATGACTCCCGCTGGAAGACAATGATGAGAAAAACCACATTTTGCAAGACTTGAGCCAGATTTTTGCCTTCAGTGGTAAGGGAGCTGGCTGGGATGGGGTAAATGAACTTCCTGCTTCTGTTTGTTGTTCACTGATTTCTGAGATACAAGCATCCTCCTGCACTGCCTTGTGGCTGAAGTGTTTGTGTGCTGCATCCAGCATCACTGAAGTTGTGCATCCAACAATAATGCAATGTTGGGAGGAACTTGTGAGTTTGGTCTCTTCCTTAAAGGCAAAGATACCTCTGCAAATGTTCCTGTTGAGAGCCTCTTCCTAAATTGTATACAGAGTCTGTTGGTGTTAGCCTTGTAGAGCCCTTTCACCACTGATGTTCCTATGCAAGTCTTCTTTGCTTTGTTTTGCAGCTTTCCACTCCCACCACCATAAAAGTGGGATGAGTGTCTTCTCCCTAGGAGAGACTGTTGGGGGAGTTCTTTACTGGGAGAGTGGTGAGGCGCTGGCACAGGCTGCCCTGAGAGGTTGTGGATGCCCCATCCCTGGAGGTGCTCAAGGCCAGGTTGGATGGGCCCTGGGCAGCCTGACCCAGTACCAGATCTGGAGGTTGGCGGCCCTGCCTGTGGCAGGGAGGCTGGAACTTGATGATCCTTGGGGTCCCTTCCAACCCAGGCCATTCTATGATTCTATGACTGTTTCCTGATGCTCTTATGTTTTTTAACTCGCAGGATCTGCAGCTTTGAAGAAGATTCCAGTTGTGTGACCAGCTGTGCGATTTCTCCCAAAGGAAGTCCATTCTGCCGTGCCTTTGCCCAAGAAAATGGAGAAGCTGATATCAGAGAATTCTGTTCCAGTATTTAAGGTACAATTGATCTTTCTCACTGGAATTTGGGAAAGCTCTGTCTGCTTTCAGAGGGATTTCTAGATTTTTGGGGGTGTTGGAATTCTCTTGAGGCAGATGCTGTCGAAACCAGTGGCCTTAGTTGAAAGAGTTTTTAAGACCACAGGTAGCTGTGGAATCTTTTGGCACCACTTTCTAATTATCCACTGAGTAGTCGTACCTGTTTCTCTGTGCTTGGAAAGGAGAGGCTTTATTTCCAAGGGCTGGCTTCTTGTATAGAAAGGGTGTCTCCTGCAGGATCAGTCCTGTGTTCTTGGTATTTGTGGAGGCTCACTGCTGTAAGCGTGTGCTCCAATGAGTTTAAGTTACCCCTTCATTAAGGGTGCTGGCTTGAGCTTTGCACTCAGCATCGCAGTGCAAGATTCTCAGTTTGGTGATAAGGACTTGGCAATTCAAAAGTATGTTAAAATCCCTTCCACCTTCACAGTAATGTGGAAGCATCAGCTGACCGTTAAAATACCCATTTGTTGTTTTTCAAAGACGGGAAAAAGAAGACTGGGACACTTGAGGGTGTTTGTCTAACTGCTCTCTCTCCACTAAAACCTGGGTCTTAGGTCGAGTGGCAGGGTCTCCTGTAGTCAGTGGCGGAACCTGTGCTTGGATGTTAAAAGCTGGTAGCTGCTGTTGCCTCTTCTGGCTTGCAGACCACGCTGCTCTCGTGAAAACCAGCACCAGGGTAGTTGCTGTTGGTTGCCCTCAGAAAAACTGTGTGAGAAACTCAGTGGAAAAGAAATAGATCAGTTGGTGAAGAGACAGAACCAAGAATAAGGACTCCTTGTGAGTAGAATGATTTTTAGCTATTGTTGGGATAGACAGCTGTAGGGTAATTGTGTGACTGAGGGGTTTCTCATGGTGCAGAACTTGTGCAAGTTTGATGGTCTGCAGAGATACTCTGGCCTCATCGCAGCGGGATATGAGAGTCACAGCAGACTTTTTTCTCTCCAAGGATGAAATGCATTCCCTTCTTTCCCAGGTCAAGCCAGATACAAACTCATGCCCTTATGCCGCTGGCAAATACTTCCTCCCTGGTGGGGTGGACCATGAGGACTGTAAGGCTAATGAGAATGAAAGGAAGTGGATCCGTCCTGATACACCCAGCAAATGCACGTGGAAGCTTGGGAAACCCCTCTCTGCCTCTCCCCATCGTCATGTCCCTCTGTAAGTATTACTTTCCTTTGCTTGCTGGTTTTCAGCACTTACCCCAATCACCTCAGAGCTATGTGGATTTGGCAAAAGGTGACTGGTTTAAACTAATGGTGCTTTGCATGTAGATCTGCTGGTGCTTCTTGATTTTGATGCATAAACAAAACTAAGAACCCAGGCTAAGCATGCAGAGGGGCCGTGCACCAAAGAATTTACATGATGTGAGACTACATGGACTGGAACTAGATAATTTGAAGTCATCTGGCAAGCAGTTCTCTGACCAGATAAACAACTGCACTGTCACCGGTGCCAGCAGCTTGTAAAACAGCTGACTGTGAGCAGTGCTATGGTACTTGATGCCAGAAGGAAGTGCAAAGCTCTTTGTTCTTGCATCAGCACTTGGCTTGATGTATGATTAATCCTAGAGTTCTGGATCAGGCACTCGTTTTACAGATTTGTATCTAATAGATATTTTGGTTTAAGAGAATGTTCAAGTCTGCTAGAAAAGGGAGAAAGCTGGGTGAAAGAAAGCATCGGAAACGCTTTGTGCTGCTGCTCTGTGAACTGCCTGTGGTCTCTTCTGACTTTGTCTGTCTGTGTGCCAGGCCAGAGCCTCCAAACATTCTGCCCAACATCCTGAATAAGGTTGGCAACACACCCTTGGTGCGAATCAACAAGATCGGGAAGCACTTTGGGCTGAAGTGTGAACTCTGTGAGTATGACTGCAGGCAGGAGGCAGAAATGAGAAACACTGTTTTGGAAACACAGGCAGTTCTGCTGAGTAATACTTTGGAACCTGGGTGTAAGATGCAATGCAGAGACTCTTTAGAAAATGGAATTAAAATTCCTTTTTTTATTTTGGCAGATCTTCAGGCTTTTCAGTTTTGGTCATGTAAAATATCTTCCAATTTCTATTTCATACAAGGATTCTCCCTGCAATTTTTCTGCTTTGGTTGAGAACCAATTTGTAAATTGTATGAAACTTCTGTTTCTAGTATCCATAGTTTTCACTGGTGTGCAAAGCACAGATTCTGCAAGTTGCCAGTAAAGATCAAAGAAAATGATAAAAGGATTGAGACTGCCTCAATAAAACCTTTCTTTAAACCCCACCATACTGGAGCTATCTGGAAGCTCTGATCAGAGCCCTGAAAGGTGATGTTTAACACCACTGAAGGGATTAATGCTGGGAGTACTGCAGTGAAAGTGTTGGCTGAGCAAGGAGAAAAAATTGTAGTTTGATCAGCCTCTCTTTGGCTGGGGAATGTAGCAGGGAAGAGGCAAAGCACATTGATGAAGCACGAGAAGAGCTCTCTTCCCTTGCGCTCTTGCCTTGGAAGCACTCTGGGGCTTTTTGTCCTGTTGACTGGACTGTAGCAAAAAAAATGAAAGGAGGGGTTCTTTTATGAAGAAACGGTATGTGGATTCCTGGCTTCTGTGGCCAGCATCAAGTATTAAACTTGCTGTGCTGCGACCCCGAACAGTGGAAATGCCACATAGCAAATCCCCATCTTTGCTTCTGCGTGTAGGGTGGTGAACTGGGCCAGCTATGTTAACAGTTGCTCTTGGAAGCAGTGTTAGAATTAACAGCCTGTTGGCAAATGACTGCTATTTAACAACACTGCTTGATTTCTTTGTTTCCAGTGGCAAAATGTGAGTACTTCAATGCTGGGGGCAGTGTGAAAGACCGCATCAGCCTGAGGATGGTAGAGGATGCTGAGAAAGCTGGGATCTTGAAGCCTGGGGACACAATCATAGAGCCAACCTCTGGAAACACAGGTAGGGGGTGGGGAGGTCCTAGCAAAGCATGGGGAGAATGTTCTGGTGGCTTTTCTGGAGGAGGCAGACCTGAGACTGGAGCATGGAGGCTGCCTGTGCAAGGGAAAGCAGTGTCTCTTCCCTCTCACTCAAGGAACAATTCTACAGTGTGCTGTGCTGACCAGAACAGCAAGGAAGGAGGACTGCTAAATTTGCAGAGGCTCTTTGCATTTAAAAGTATTAGGCCAGATTCACTAGGGTCTCTTAAGTCCTATTCAGGAGTTAACTGAAGTTGTTGGAAATTAAGCACCAAAAGACTGATGTGAATCTGGTCTTGTTTTTGGGAAGTCCCGTGGTCCGCAGCCCTGCAGTCTGTCGGGTGAGGTTGGCCTGGCCTGAGAGTCAGCCTTTCCCATAGTGGTGCAGTTGAGTTGAGAGATGGGCTGCATCCATACAGCACTGTTTGCTGACACGGCCCTTACACTCCTAGATCTTCAACAGGTTTCACTTGGGCCAGCATCAACTTTGAAGGCTGGAGGAAGGAACAGTCCCACCAGTCAGGGGCCAGGGAAGAGCATCTGATGACCTGAGCAGACTGGAATTAGCTGGGCTCCTGTATCAAAGCTGCTGGTCTTGTGTCAAGATGCTCTTCTGGTAGAGAGTGAACATAGGAATGCTCCACTCTGATCTAGTTAAATACAAATGTACTGCACCTTCTGAGGGCACACCTGAGGTGTCCTACAAAATACTCCCTTGTGCTCTGGAGAGGTGTTGCTGGATGTCTTGTCCTTTTCTTAAACTCTTCTGGGCATCTACTGTTGCTTTCTGATGCATACAGGTTAACTAGGCCAGAGACACCTTTCTTCTGGTCTTTTTGTCCAGTCCTTTTTAATGAAGTCACTGAGATGACTGAGCTGATGTATGAACAGAGCTGTATATATTCTACAACTGGAAACTGGAAAGTCATATTTGTTGCCATTTGCTGAGCAGGTGCTCTTTGGGGGCTACAGTACAACTGAAGCCCTTTGAAATGAGGCTATACCTGTTACCTGAGCAATGGCATGAAATGGAAAATATCCATACATTGCGTTATTACAGTATCTGAGGTCATACATCTTACTTTATTTAAGGCTGTACCTTATAAGTAGTTCTCCTTTGTATGGAACCTGAAAATAAAGAGAAGGCAGACGCAAAGAAGGTGCAGGGCAGTTACTTCAGAAAGCTGACTTGATTCGTTTAGAACCAAAGACTGGGGCAGACAGCGAAGTGAGGAAATTGGCTTTAGCCTGAGGCCACTGCTCAGAGCTACTAATGTGCTAGATTTTTTTTCTTTGCATCCCACTTTTCCCTCAGCCAGCATCCTGTTTTGATGTTTGTTGTACTTCCGGTCTATACTTAAATACCAGAAGGTACAAGTCACTAGTTTGGGTCTCAGAATGCTTTCTTCATCACAGACCACAGGGAAGGATGCTGCATGGTTTCCCTGCAATCTTTGGCACTAGTAAGGCCACTGCTGTCTTGTTTTACTTGGTTCTGGTACCTGTATTTATCTGTAACACACTGGAAAAAGATTTGCTTCCACCCCTTTAACAAATAGAATTTAAACCTACTTGAGTTACTTGAGATGTGAGTTATGCTTCTGTCAGGGGAACAGTTAAGGATTTTTCACCCCTATACAATCCTGAACCAAGTAGAAACAGGCAGCTTTGGATAAGCAAGTGTCTCAATAGAGTACGTTACCTGTGAGGCATTGTCGTGGGCATGTGTTGATGCTGTGTCTGGTACTCAAAACAGCAGGGGAGGTGCCATGCAGCCCTGCCTCAGATGCTTATCGGCTAATTTGGTCCATTTCTTTATCCAGGAGAGAGGTGATTTGATAACAAGTGTAAGCATCATGCTTGGGAAGATGTTTCTGAGCTTAGCACCCCAGGTAGGCGGTCAAAGATGTGCTGAAAAGGCAGGAATCAGGCTGGAAGGGCAGATGTTTAAACTAGAGATGAGGCGTCTCTAACAATTGAGGTGTTTCACTGTTGTAACGAGTTGATGTAATGCGTTAGAGCCACAATCACACAAAGCATCTAAGTACTGTTGTTTTAGAGAGGGCTTAGTTGAAGCACTTTGCAAACTAGGGATTTAATGCAGAGTGAGTAATGCAGAAGAATAACGGCGGATCTAATACTCTTCTCTCAACATCAAAAAGATTGCTCTAGGTCCTCTCCGGCTTAAAACTGATTCTTTTCCCAAACTACTTCTGTAAAAAGAAAGGTGGTGAGATGGGGAAGAGACAGGAGGAAGGTGATGTGTACATAGTTAAGCCAGTGGTCTGCACATGTTGAGATATATATATCTCATACATGTATTTCCCCAACCCTTGGCCAAACTTTCTGTTGGCTGTGATCCTCAAAGAACCGGTGTCTGTAAATCCAGCTCTCTTCAGAGCCAGAAACTTTCCCTTTGCCACCCCCTCTAGAGACATTGTACTCAAGCCTCTTCTGAGAACCTGATTAAAGCAAGGGCATGCTAAAACTGGCATTGTGGGTTTTAGTTTTTGTTGCTTCTCACTCTATGCTCTGCTTGTCTCTGCTTGCTTCCAGGAATTGGGCTGGCTTTGGCTGCAGCCGTGAAGGGCTACCGCTGTATCATTGTGATGCCAGAGAAAATGAGTATGGAGAAGGTCAGATCTGCTTTTATTTTTGAGAGTTTGAAAAATAAGTGTGCTTGCACTTGCAGAGTTCCTGATGTAAATGAGTGCTGTGGCTTTAGCAATGAAGGTGTAGGCTCTTGGTCTCCAAATTGTCAGCCAGATAGAATTCTGCTGAAGGCCTTTATGCCAGTGCCAAGAGAAATGCTGGCTGGCCAGCCATGGGCAGAAATGTGCTTAGGGCTTGTCCCTGCAGCATCGTCAGTTGGAGAAGTGGCATCACAGATGTCATGAGAACTTAAATCTACACAGCAAACCGAAGTGACTCCTTGTCCCTGGGTTAGCTGCCTCTCACTGAGCAAAGGAGGACAAGGGAAGGCAATGGCTGAAGCTCTGAGCGTTCTTCTGTTCTGCAGTGGGCTGAATGAGGCCAGGAGGGAGTCTCTGGGCTCCTCAAGTTATACACTGAGGCAAGAATCTGAATTGTCACTACAACTCAGGATGAAAAATGCCCACTAACCTTGACAGTGGAAAGCACAGAACCAGCTCTATAGTGAGCCCTGTCCAGGCTTCCACTTAGGGTGATGCTGTACCTGGAAACGAGAGATCTGGTGACCCACAGTTGAAGCAGCAAATCGATGTCAGCAAAACCACTTATCTGAATGGCACAAATGAGAGCAGCCACAAGCAGCATCCACTGGGGACCTATGCCCGTTACTAGCTCTCAGCTGCCCTGGAGGGAGAGGTACCACATGGCCATTGCTGTGCTCCACAGAGCACCAAGGGCCTCCCCTCTAAGGACAGGCCTTGCCCTGGCTGAGTGTCATAAAACTTCCTGCCCTAGTAGCAGTTGAGCCACACGTAGGGCCTGGTAGGATCTCCTTAGCTGCCTGTGTCTAAAGAAGGAGGTAAATACACACAGTTTGCATTTAGACTTTAAAAGGAACATGCTATAGCACAGTTAAAGAGCAGAGCATATGTAACCAGCATGAGAGGAGACAGTTTTGCCTGAATGAGGCCTCTCAGTATGTTGTAATAGTCCCTACCGACCCAAAGGCCCAGAATGGCAACAGGAATTGACATCAAGCTCCCAAGTAAAGCCAAGTTCAGACCAAGTGCCATCAAGGATTAGGACACGTCTTAGTGACGCTGTGAGGCTGGGGTGCAGGAGAGCTGCTGGGGGGCCATTTCAGACCCCCTGAAGGGGCACCTTCCCAGCATCCCAGTGAGGTCTCTGTGCTGGGAGAGCGCTTGTGGGTTTTCTGACTGCCTTTGTTTGCTACAGGTGGATGTCCTGAGAGCTCTGGGTGCTGAGATTGTGAGGACCCCAACTACTGCCAGATTTGATTCTCCTGAATCTCACGTGGGTGTAGCGTGGAGACTGAAGAATGAAATCCCCAATGCGCACATCTTAGACCAGGTAAGAACGAGGTGTCAGAGATGTAAGTGCAGCACAGTAAGAGGTATTGCAGCTTTGGTCCTTAATGTCCATGAGCTGCATGTTCAACAGTGTAGGGGTGTCTGTGGAAGAGAAATGTCCCACCCAGGTCTGGAGCTGTTGAGCAGTCGCTGTGCTGCTTGGGTAGCAAGCTTTTATATTCACTAGAGGGCAGCAATAAGCAAATATTTGCAGAAGCTGGGAGGAGAAAAAGTGGATTTCTCCACTGAATTGACGGCACTGTGTGGAAGAATGGGTACAAGGGTCATCTTTTTAAAAGAAACTGTGCCACCACCACAGCCCAGGACTGATCTTGGTGTTGGAGATTTGCTGATACCTTAGAAATAACCTTAAAATAGGCCACAGTTAGAGAGGCTGTACCTCCCTCAGGCATTCCACCTAGGTCCAGATAACAGCTAAGGAAACAGTCTGGAAAGCGTATGTAGCAGCTGCGGGGCTAGCAGAATATTTGTCATGTTCTTGAAGTGCCCAACAGTATGAATGTTGTTGTTTTTCTGGTCTGCTTAATGGCTGTTCCGCCTTTCAATGCAGTACCGTAATGCCAGCAATCCCCTGACACACTACGACACCACAGCTGAAGAGATCCTGCAACAGTGCGAAGGTAAGACTGCTCTGCCTCTTCTTCAGCCAGTCCTTTGTACTCTCTGTTGTTAAGTGTTTGGAGAATGGGACCCGGGGTGATTGAGAATTGTGTGGATTATGACCCAGCAGATCCTGTACGTATGCTGGGTGTCGCTAGAGAACTGCCTTGCTTCAGCACTCTTACTAATAAACCGTTTCCCATTAAAGAGGGATGCTTTGTTTTTTAAGGTTCCTCTGCTTGTGACCAGGTGGAGAAAACAGTGATATCTAAATAATTTAGGGGGAAGAAGAAATCTGTACCTAGAGTAGCAGGAAAGAACAGGGTTGGTTTATTTTCTGATCACAAATACAGAAATAGGTATAGTTACATTTTCAGACAAATACTTCATTGCACTGCAATCTCCTTAATATAGAAGACCCTGGGAGTACAGACTGCTGTGTTGCAGTTGTCACCAGCGAGACCGGTTTTCTCTGCTGGGGTAATTTCCATTTAGCTCTAGGCAGCCTAGCTGGAGTACCAGAAATGACTGAGCTGTGGCAGCAGAGAGCTTCAGCTGGGCTAACTCACCCAGGTGAGGAACCTCAGAGCTATTGGAGGCATTCAGTGTGGTGCTGCAGCCCACACCGTGTAGGCATTTGCCATAGGTGGTAGAAGGAGACCATACAGGAGGCTGCTGACCTGCCCTGTAAAACAGCACAGTTAAACATTTTGATGGGACATTGACCATTGGAATGAGAAAATCAGTTATTGCATTTCTTCTAATGAAGGTGAGGACCATGTGAAGGGTTCTTTTCTACCCCTCCAGAAAAAAACAGCCCTCTAACTGTTCAGAGGACTTAGCGTGTCTTTCTGTGACAAATGTTAAGAAATTATGAGTTCAAGTAAGTGTACTTTAACAAACTGCCATTCCACAAGCTGAGAGTCTGGGTGAGTTCTGTCTGTAGGCTTCATTGTTCTCCTGTTTCTACTTAACTTTCCTCATGGGTCAAGCACTGTTCAGTTGTTATTACTGAGCTTATACCACTCTTGCTCTGAACTGAACCTGCCTGGTGCAGTGTTGTTCTGTTGACTTGGAAGCATTTGGTTTTGTATACAAACTGACCTTTTAAAATGTACTTTGTTCACGAAGCTGTCAGGTGCTTGCACCCAGGAAACTGTTGGGGCTGACAGAAGAACAAACTGTCATTCCTCTGATAGCTCTGCTGGGTGCTCATGGCCAAAGCAATATATGTTTTTTCCCATGAAATAAGAGTGGTTGTGCTAAGCTCTCTCAATGAACGCCTCTCTGATGCTTTTGGTGCTCATTCAGTAAATTAACTTACAAAATAGGCTGCTCATTCTTAGTTCAGGAATGAATTATTCTGTATCAGCACATACAGGAACAGGAAATCTACAGGTGTCATCAAATCAATGGACCACCTCTCAGCTCTTCCTAAAGCCCCACACATTGTTGCCTTGCCAGGCCACTGAAGGACCCATCAAAGCCATTTTTTGAAGTAAATGGGGACTGAACAAAGTGATCTCATGGTAGATCTCATATAATACAGCTCTTGGAAAGTAAAGAGCTGCCCCTTTTCTGCCACTTTTCTGTGGTTCTGTTAAAGCAAGCCCACGCTTAACTGTAAGTAGGTTTTTAATCCGTCATCCTCAGGGAGATGTCACAACTGCCTTTTCTCTCTCACCCTTGAACAGGGAAAATAGACATGCTGGTGGCTACAGCTGGCACAGGAGGGACCATCACTGGCATCTCCAGAAAGCTGAAGGAGAAGTGTCCAAGTTGCAAAGTAAGTGACAAGCCTAAAGCGTGTCTCTCTAGCCTCACACTGCTCTGCTTCTTGGTACGTCCCATTCCTTGCAAACCTGCCCTGGGTCTCTCAGAGAAGCTCTGGGAGTTCTTCAGCTGGAGGTAGTTCAGAGCAGCAACGAAAGGTTTTCAGACTCCGTCTGAAATCATTATGCTCTGGTTGTGCTGGTGACTAGGGTTCAGGTTTGGCTCAGCAGGTGAAAGCAAGCCCTCAGCTTCTTTCATGGGGCATTTGACAAATGTCTTTCTCTGGTGTGCCCATCAGCCTTGTGTTTCCTCCCAGACCATGCTTTGGCTACTGGTGCTTTCTGGAGTGGTGGCTTTTTTTTTTTTTTTTGCCAAGCGAGTCTTTCTCTGCACACACCAACATGTGTTTATGTGTACTAGTGTGTGGTTTTAGATTTCCTCACAGAAGCTGGTATCTCATTTCAGTCATGAATATTTTCCTATATATACAGAGAGGGAGGGGAAAAAAAAAGTACAATTTATGTGCCTATGCTTGGCACAAAGTATATTGACTGTAATGACGCCTGACGTGAATTAAAACAGTTTTGTCTTGGAAACTCTGTCTTCTGGTTAAACGAAACAAAACCCATGTAGAACAAGTAGTGCCCCTCAGTTAGTGTCCAGAGGCTGAGGAGACAAGATGGATTGCTGAGGGGCCAGAAGCAGCAAAGCATTCTGCTGGCAGGGGAGGTGAGTGTTGTTGGAAGAAATAAATAGCAGGCTCTCTGCTGTTAGCTGGCTGTGTGTGCAGCCAGAGTGACACCGACAGCTGTAACGCGGCCAGTAGCTGTGCTCTGGAAAGCAGCGTGTCATGGTAG
This sequence comes from Penelope pileata, assembly GCA_013396635.1. Taxonomy (NCBI): domain Eukaryota; kingdom Metazoa; phylum Chordata; class Aves; order Galliformes; family Cracidae; genus Penelope; species Penelope pileata. The sequence continues at coordinate 1,266,640 of WBMW01000614.1, forward strand.
CCAAAGTGGAAACTGTTTCTCCAGATCATAGGTGTTGATCCCGAAGGCTCCATCCTTGCTCAACCGGATGAATTGAACAAGACTGACAAGACAATGTATGAAGTGGAAGGAATTGGATATGATTTTGTCCCCACGGTGTTGGATAGATCTGTAAGTCGTGCTTCTTGGCTTCCTGACCTTTGCCATCTGTTGGACGTGAGGTGGAAGCTGGGGGGGAAACTTTGGAAAGCCTTTTTTTGAGCTGAAAGGGGAGGGCTAGCAGGCAGAATTATTCCTGTTCTTTCTCATCAGGAAGAGCTGTTCTCAGAGAGCTTTTGTACTGAGTGCATTTGTCTTGCAATGCTAGGAGAAATTCTCTGTGAAACAGAGAACGTTTTCCTAGAACACAGTAATTCCTTCAAAAAATAAGACGGAATAAAATCCAGCCGTCTCCCTCTGAAGTGGTGTGACTGTGTCTAGTCCTGAGCAGAAGCTGCATCCCTGGGAAGCCCTCCAAGAGGGCAGGAAACAGGTCGAAACTCTCTGGCTGTCTCACAACAGCCTGTTCTCACAGCACTTTCAATAAGGAGACTGTTGTGCTAATGTGGTCATCTTACCTTGGCAAAAAAATTCTACTTAGCATTTGCAGGATGGAAACCCAAGCATGTGGCTCAGTAGGACAGCTGTTAGCTCAGGGAGCATGGGGTTGAGTTTACAGCATCGTTCTGTAGCCCCCCTATCCCTCCTCATTTAAAGAGACCCTTGTTTCTGTCTTCCTGCCGCCTCCCAGACAGTGGACCAGTGGTACAAGAGCAACGATGAGGAGTCCTTTGCTTTAGCACGCATGCTGATCCGAGAGGAAGGACTGCTGTGTGGTAATCCTTTGGGTTTCTCTGAATAATACGTGGGAGGCTAAAGCCTGGTGCGGGTGATGGAGACCTCCTTACACTTCAGAAGCTGTCTTCCTCACTGTGGGTTCCTCTGCTGGCTCTCTCCAGCTCTCTCATTCTTTCCTTCTCATTGCATTTGCAGTCTGACAGTTTTGCCTCTGATCTGCGTTTGATTCTATGATTCCAGGTGGCAGCTCAGGCAGTGCAATGTCTGTAGCTGTGAAGGCAGCCAAAGAGCTGAAGGAAGGTCAGCGCTGTGTTGTTATCTTCCCTGACTCTATCAGGAACTACATGTAAGAACCTGCTTGTTTTCTCTATGGGAGAAGGATGAGGCAGCCCCTCAGACCTCCTTACAGCAGTGGCAAGCCGAATGCATATCTCTTGTAGCACCAAGTTTACAAAGCAAGGAATGTGCTTGGGGCACAACTCCTGTGGTAGCCAGGAAGGGTCTGACCTGGAGCCCTCTGACAGCAGAGCTCCTCCTGGTGTCTGATTTGAGTACATAATCCTAACTGGTTAGTTAAGGTCCTTATGGAAAAGGTTTGCTCTCAGTTTTATTTATTAGGGGCCGCTGGTGCTGTCCCCTTACCAGAAAGGTCTCTTTGAGGCTGTTGTCCACTCACTCTGCCTATGTCCACAGCAGAAGTACTGCGGCAGTAGCCAGTGCTGGGGAGAGTTTACAGGTGGCAGTGCGAGGGCTTTGAGCTTTGCTGAGAAGAAATTTCACACCCACGACATCGAAATGTATTCTAAAACATGTTCTCTTTAGCTCTGTTCCATGACTGCTATTGCATCCAAAACAATGCTGTTGTGCTGTGCAGTCTTCTGCTACGATAGCCTGGCTACAAACTGCAGAGAGACCTTGACTGAGTGCAGGTTGACATTTCTCTGTCCCAGGCTGTCCCTTTGTCATATTGCAAGGGACTGATGTAGCTGAAACTTCATTTCCAATGGGATTCCTTTTTCTTCCTGTGAATATTTCTTCAATATGTCGCTGGCTGGTAAGCTTGGATGGCAAATGCAGTGTATTTTCAATTATAATTTAACTGTTGGTGATAGCGAGCTGTAATCAGTCACCTCTGTGCTATTAGTATTGCTGTTAGATATTCAGCCTGCTAACGAGCCTTTTATTACCTGATGCTTTTCAGGTCCAAGTTCTTGAGCGACAAATGGATGATTCAGAAAGGGTTCATGAAAGAAGAAGACCTTGTCAAAAAGCCTTGGTAAGCATGTCAGATCCATTTGGATTCTCACAAATCTATTTTTTTTTTTTTTAGCAACTTTCTTTTTAGCAGTTGCTAATTTAAAGCTCTCTGCAGTTTGTGCTACTTCCTTTGTGTTTAGTTAATCCTTCATGCTTGCTGTGTTGGTGTATAACTGTGACTATTTATCAAATCTGCTTAAATTACTTAATTTCCTTCTGTAAGTTGCATGGTAACAGAAGAAAATTTGATGTTTAATGACTTTTGGATGAAAAGAGTTGTGTCTGAAATGGAATAAGTAGTACCTAGTGAATGCGACTAAGACCAGAGTTCTTGAGGGCAAAGTACTACAAGTTTACACAGCCGAGGGAGGATCTTCTGTAGTCTGCTGTACCTGTAAATGTGGTTGATTGAGTAATTTTTCACTAATCATCTGTAATCCAATAAAGCAGATGGAATTGGAAGTGTTTCAATCTTAAAGCCTTCTCGCATCACCATGAGAAATTCACTCAGGTGTGAGAACTGGAAAGCCTTGGAAGCCTTCGCTAGTTCTGGCAGAGTCTAGATTCTTCCTTGCAAATTTTTGTCGTTCTTGTAGTGGCGAATGCCACGGTAGGTGAGCAGCTGGTTCTGTTCTCTCCCCAAGACTTGCATTGGTTTGGTTTTTATTTTGTCCCAGGTGGTGGAACATCAACGTTCAGGAGTTAAGCCTCTCAGCTCCCCTGACTGTGCTTCCAACTGTTACCTGTGCAAAGACTGTCGAAATTCTGCGGGAGAAGGGATTCGACCAGGTACCAGTTGTTGATGAATCTGGGTATGTCCATATATATCACTATTCATCCCTACGTGTCGCTTCTCTCACCAGGTCCCGAGGCATGTCTTTAGATGCTGAATAGGGTACAATATATTCTTCAGCTGTAGTAACGTGGTTCAGAAGAGTTGCCACACCGGTGCTTGTGTGCTGTCACGCTGGGACTGTCCTGCCTTTCGTGTTTTAACCATAATGGTTACGATGGTATGGGACTCAGTGTGCTTCTGCAGGTTGGCTTCATTGTTTTTATAACAGCTGTTTAACTTCTCAAAGCAAAACTTCATATTTAAAGCAAACCATGCCAAAGCCACCCATCTCCACACAGCTTCTGCCAATTTCTTCAGAGCGTTGTGTGATAGCGTAATGAGGTAGTCACCCCTATAAACCAGGGTGTCCTGAGCAAACTGGTGTGCTGTAGGTACCCCAGGTGTCCTGCAGGACAGGCTGAATAATGAGCAGAGTTGCCCAGTTATGCTCCAGTCACAGTGCTAACACAAGGGATGAGTTTTTACATTCCTTGTAGTATGCTTGTAGGGAGAAGGGGAATGAGCAAACTTGAGGTGATGAGGCCAAAGTCATGCTTTCACCTTTCAAAAGGAAAATGAGGACATAAAGCAATGATGTCTGCTTTTCATTAGCTTTCTGATTGCAAGAGCTAGAGGCCCTCTTTTGAGCTAGATGCTCAGAAGGGCCAGCCACCTACAGCACCTTCTGACTTCTGTGTGAGTTCCAGCACTTCTGAGAACAGGACTCCAGGCATCTCCTGCAGAGACACAGAGTCTAAGAACATCCTAACAATAACATTGCTTTATACGGTGAAACAGTTGAAATGACTTCTGCAGGCTGGCTGCGAGTGGGTGCCTTTATCTGCAGGAGCACTGAAGGCTCTTGTATTGTTTAGCTTTATCTTCTTCTTCCCCAGGGTGATTTTGGGCATGGTTACCCTAGGTAACATGCTTTCTTCACTGCTTGCTGGAAAAGTTCAGCCTTCAGATGAAGTCAGCAAAGTAATCTACAAGCAATTCAAACAGGTAAGCAACAACTCCCCACTCTCTGGGTTGAAGCACTACTGCGGGTGTTTTAACACTGCAGTGGCATCAGGTTGGGTAAGGTTTACCCAGCTCTGTACAGAACAGCTTTTTGAGTGCAGACATGGGACCTGTGCTGAATTCTGTCCTAGTTGACTCAGTAGCTCCCAGACTTGGGTTATGGCCTTATACTGGCTGCTCAATTAATAAATTAATTATATTAATAAGCAGGCTTTCTTCTCCCATTGTTGTCCTTCACTCCTTCCCAAAGCCCAGCACATACCTGGGCAATTGACTGTCCAGCAGAAAAGACAGCAAGATGTTGAAACAACTCTTACAAAATAATTCCTGTGCCAGCTAAAAGGAGGCAACTGTTTGCCTTTTATATCAGATGCATCCCTAAAACGAGGGTGAAAGCTATTGTCAAAATGCGTGAATTTTGCTGTTACCTATTTTCACCTGTCCATACAATGTGGTGTGGCAAGAGATCACAACTTCCCAGCTTTATGGGTGCTCTTCTAGAATGTATAAGTATTGTTGCTGTTGCTTTGCTTCACTTACAGGAGAAATATTTTCTTAACATGGAATGCTTAACGTAGCTTTCACCAGGTTTTCAGTTTCAACCGTCTCACAGTGTTCAGGAAGTACGTATAATGCTGCTGCTGTTCAGCCTACAAACTATGAACTCCCCGAGGCTGAGAGGGAATGCTAGCTCTTTATAGACCAAATGTAAACATATTTTTTCCTTCCCAGGCAGATAATCAAGAATCAGGTGGAAATGTGGTGCGTAACAAAACTGTTTAGTCCATGTTCTCCCTCTCTTGGACACCTTCAGAGTTTCTGGGCTGGTGTTGTGCAATCGCTTCTGTAGCCACAGCGGTGTTAGCTGTAGCAGTTGACTCTCTGCACTTCTGAGGTTGTGGCTTTTTTCCACGGACAGCTTGAACTTTCTCATGCTTCTTCAGTATAGAACAACTTAACCATTTCCTTCCAGCTCTGACTTTTCCTGGTGGAGGATGGAAGGGGAGCAGCACTAGAGCGGTGGTACTGCTAACATGCTAACTAAAAGCATCATTCGCTGGTTATTTTTTGTTTGAGTTGATGGTTTAATGGAGAAATGTGGTTAAATGCACATAACCTCAGAAGTGTTGTGGATTTTGCTTTTCCCTACCACTTTGGTAAACTTATTTGGCTTGTTTACTGGTGAAACTGGGAGAACAGATCATCTGTGTCACTGCAATGACCTGGGATATCTCGCGGTCAGGAGCTGTGCCACAGCTTGCATCAGTCAGAGATCCACTCAGCCTGTGAACACCAAAGCAGAACTGTGTTTTAGCAGCACCAGAAACTCTTTGATAGCCACAATTGTTTTCTTTCTTTACTCTAAGAGAAAGGAAGATTAAGGATCCTAGCTTTTTTTTTTAGAGATACCATTAGGACAGTACTCTAGGGCTTTGCAGCACTAGTTACAGATAACTTGCAAATACCAACCAGTGTTGTGTTTTAGTGGAAAGCAGAACAGGTGCTGTAGAGTTGGATGTTAGTTCCAGTGGTTTGGGGTCTTTCTGCCCTTTCTTCCCCTAAAAAGCTTTGTGTCAGCTACTACCATCTGTTGGTGCGATGCAAACATAGCTTTATCAGATCTCTTGTCTGCTTTTACCAGAAATTAGGACTGTCATGGACTCTGGCACTTTCCTGTTGCTATGCCTAGTGTTTGTTAGCCTGTACCCTGGTGCGACTTTGGTCAGAGTCCTAAACCATTTGATCACCAGCATCCCCAGTGGATGAGAGCCTCCTCTTAATTTGGTGGTAGGGACATGGACAGTGCCTTGTTACTTGCCCTCAGGATCGGACAAGCGACCTTGTCATGTGTAGCTTGGTAGCATGTGTGTAGGCTAATTGCTGTAAGGACTTAAAGGATTTAAAGATAAAAGTTCACATGTGGGGAAACTCATTGGCAAGATTCTTAGGGAGATGGAATGAGCAATAGTGAGGTAGGTGAAAACAGAGTGGGAATTCTGTCAAATTTCCATTAAAACTTCAAAACGTGCTTAGGTCTTCATAGGGTCCCAGGGTTGTCCCAGGGCTGCTTGTCCTGGTCCTTCAGCTTACCCAGTCCCTGAAAACAGATCTATTGACAATGCACAGTGGGATGGCAGGACGCTCTGCTTCTCAGTGAGCTCTGAACCTAAATTCTAAAGTTAGGTGTTGAACCCAAGTTTGCACCAACCTGCGTGTCAGTGATGGTGACTGATAGCTGCCTTGGCTTGGCAGTAAATCCAGAGTCCCCACCTTACACCCCTCACCTTACACACGAGCTTAAGGGTGGGTGCTTTGGTATGCGCTGCTGCCTGCTGGTCCTTTAAACACGGGCTGCGGGGAATCTTCCCGTCGAGCTCGTCTCACTCACCGTATGGAAACCAGAGTTCTGTGCTCCACTTCAGCCCAACTGCTCACACTGGTGGTGTTAATTCCCTGGTCACAAGCTGAGCTCACTGCAGAATGAAAGCTTTTAGGAAAAAGACTTTTCTTTGCTACAAATTCTGTGTAATCCCTGGAAGTATGTCAGATAGTGGCTGTTGGGGAGAGTCGCCTGGATAACAGACTTGTTGCTGCTGCTGAATGCGTTAAAGCACATGGGAAGAATAGTTTGCATTCTTTCAAGGGTTTCCAGGGGGTGATCAGTTAAGTGTTCTTTCTGCAGAGCCAACTCCGGGTGCTTTCTTGTCTAGTTGTAACAAAGTTGAACTGCTTCACTAAAAATGAATTCTTGATTCTCAGTTCTTTGGTTTACACCCAAGCACGGTGTTAGCAGAGCAGTGTTCACCCCTGGTTTTGGTTTGTTTGGGTTTTCCCCTGTTCCCCTGCTATGCTCTCAGATTGTATTCACTTCCACAATGATTTGCAGTCTGATTCATTCACTCTTTCCCAGTCTCACTAGAGTAAAATCATGGAGTTTAATCTTGAGTTTTGTGATAACTTGGAACACTTCTTTACCCTCTCGTTAATAAACACTTTTCAGCTGTTCAGTACACTCAATATATTCATTAAGCTTTCAGAATCAGAATGAAAATTTCACATACCGCTTTGTTTTGTATCATTTTTGTGGAAGTTAGAGATAAAAGGAAACCTGATCTTTTAACTCAGCCTTGGTTTGTAAGCATTTTGCAATACTTGGGATGCGAGCCCTGCTGTGTTGTTTTTAACACTAGATGGAGCATATGGTGATTGCATAGCACTGAACGTATAGGGGACTGTTTTATCTAAGTTCTGTCACTCTCTCTTCAGATCAACCTGAAAGACAACTTGGGGAAGCTCTCTCATATCCTGGAAATCGACCACTTTGCTCTGGTGGTTCACGAACAAATTCAGTGTGAGTATGATGCACAGCACCTCGCAAGATGCAATCTTTGAGATTGGTAACAAGAAGTGAATACAATCAGTTCTATCCCAGTGGATGTCCCAGGCTGACTACCATTTTTTTCTTCTAAAGCAAAATCTCCAATTTAATGAAGTGTAGTAAGAGCTAGATGTCAATGCTGACATCACTTTCTTAAGATACCTCACTGTTTTTTTCCTGTATCTCATTTAAAATAACATATTCCTCTTCACCAGACATTTCTTTACTCCAAACTCTCCTCTTTTTCATCCTTGTCAAAACTCTCTACACTGCTTTCTTTACGGACTGGAAATGACCAAAAAAAGTCAAAATTTTAAAGTAGGTTATATCACTGTAACATATGAATGGCTTTTTTTTTTGTATTCTTCATAGCAGACAACTCACAACATTTCAAACTTTGAGAAACTAGACTGAAAAACAATAACACAACTCGATGTATTTGGCTGACGGCTACGTCAGGTGTAACTGTAAATGGAGAGCAGTTGTCAAATTTGGGCTTACTCCTGGTGATCTCCCTGAGGATGTGCTCTTGACTGTGTGCAGACTAACAGTTGATAAACCTAGAATCTCACTGGAAGCTTGCAGTGAAACAAAGAATGGGTAAATGAGAAGTCCAAACAATCCAGCTGGCTGAACAAAACAAGTGTGTCAAGGAACTCAGTGCAGCCAGACTGAAGGAGTGAGGAACTCGAGACCACAGATGAAGGGACAGAGGATCTCTCAGATCGTTTGGTTCCCAGATCAAAGGTTTATGGTGACAATGAAACATCCCCTGAACCTGTGCTCTCAGTGTAGCAATGCTCAGATGGTTACTCAGGTTTTTGGACATAAATGGGAGGATGCTGTGCTGTGAATCTGTGCTAACTCCGTATTTGATGGGAGTGTGGGAGGAAGGTAATGTTGCACATCCTGCTCTACTGCCCCTTGGGTCAAATGGGACACTCTCAGTTTGTAGCAGATCAAGCAGAGCGGCAGAAACTCTTGTGTGAGGATAAGGCTCTAAAGCAAAGGATTTGGTTTGAATTTTCATGTTGAAATTAAATAGGATGGACCCCTGTCCTTCTTTCCATAGTGCTTCAGTTTCTGTAGGCTTTGTGTCAAGGAGCCTTTCTGACAGACAAGGGACATCAGTGATATCCGGGCCCCGGCACCTGCCGCTGCGATGGCTTGGGCACCTGGCTTTACAGTCAGTGCCATTAATCCAGGTGGGATGGCGTGTCTTTGTGCCTCCTGATGACAGAACCCCCCTCTTGTTTCTGTGTAGATCACACTGATGGTTCCTCCAGCAAGCGGCAAATGGTGTTTGGCATTGTTACGGCCATCGACCTGCTCAACTTCGTGACTGCGCGAGAACGGGAAAGAAAGTCCATCTAAAGCCAAGGAGCAGCCAGCAGCCTCTTCAAAAACATTTTGCAATCTCCAACAAAGAATCAGGTTTATTTCTTAGGTCGAATGGTCTGTCCTTAAGGTGTTTGTTTTTAAATTCTGAAAATAAGCAGTTAGCTCTCCTGGTGTCAGCTATACGGCCAGTGCTTTGTACCTTACTGCACAGCTTCTGGGAGTTTGTTTCTTAATCAGGTCACACGGTATTTCTTAAGACAATTTATTTTTTTACCTATATATATGTATGTAAAAATATTGCCTAAATTAACTGGTGTGTTCCTTACCTTGTTGCGTGCAAAGTCTGGCTTTTCAAAAATGTTTTCGGAGACATTAAATGTGTTGAAATAGAGTTTCTGAAGCAGAGGTCCAAGAGAGCTCTGGAAAGCTTTTTTTTTTTTTTTTTTAATGTGCAGGGGTGTTAAGTTAGACAATGCAGCATAGAGACAAAAACAGGGAAATAGAGTGTGGAGAGTAGGAAGAAGATGTTTCCCATGTTTCCCTTTTGTTGACATCGGTGTGAGGCAGAAGGAAAGCATGAAGGCTGCAGTTGAGGTTTGGTTCAGCCAGCTCCTCTGAGACGACTGACTTGACTGGAGGCCTGATAGTGAACTGACAAACAAAAAAGAGTGACTCGGTTCTGTGCAGTGCATCAGTTTTCACTACAAAGATAGATATTTGTTTTTTCCAACTATCCCTCGATAAGTAATCATGGATAGGAAGGAAGAAAGATGGAGCTTTTTGCCTGCAGGTTTTTAAAAACCATGTCGTCTCATCTAGGACCTCCCCCTCACTTTCCAGGCCTTTTCTTTCTCTATGTTGATGCCTGTTTGAAAATCATGGTAATCCATGAAGAGCTGTAAACTCTCTTTCAAGTCCTGTTCAAGCGCTCCCAAGCTGTAGCTCCTTGTGCAATGTGCAGTAGGTGAGTCCAACTACCACTTCTTACCACTTCCATCATTCTCTGGATTTTTCAGTAGTGTTTGACTTAGGCAGCTGCAGCAGTTTGGCAGCAGCAGCTCATCCACATGCACTGGGAACGATGGGTGGAATCACCCTATGGTTAAAGGAGCAAAGTGGCCATTCTTCATCTTAATTAAGACTGCTCTAATCATCGTATTCTGACTGGCCTTCTGCCAAGAATAAAAGTTATGATCAGCAAGAGTGACATTTTTCTTAGTTTATCTCTTTCTACTGCAGTAGGAAAATACTAAAAATGAAAATAGTTGGGGTGCTATTGGTAAGATAGAAACCTTTTGAGGGGGAAAAAAAAGGCAATGAGTCAGCTAAGAGAAAACAAAGGTGTTTTTTAAAAAACAACAAATCATTCTTACTACCTTCCATCTCTGTATATTGATGTCTTTCTACCTCGCTGGCCTCCCTGTGGCAGTGGAATTTGCTTTATGGATTGGAACTGTGTGCTCAGAGGATAGCTGCCTCTGTGCCCTATCAGAGAGCCCTGTCCCATGTCAATGCCGGGCAAAAACGTAGAGCAGAGCCTTCGCAGCTGCGTTTTGGGTGACACTGGCAGGAAATACAAAGGGAGGCAAGAGCTCAAAGCCAAAGCAGTGACACCAGAGATGCTGTCTGCCCACCAGCAGTGCGACAGGCTGGTTTGTTTCCTAGCTGCTGCTTTTTTTTGTGCATGTTAAGAACTTTGATGTGCTAAAGCCTCAGATTGATCTCTCTTAGTTCTGTAACGCTGTGCCGATGGATGCGAAGTTAATTCCGCACTTGTTCAGTTTACCTCCCTTGTCATTGGTTGTCCCTTCAGATCAGGGTGAGTAATGAAGTAACATGAGCCACGGTCTCTCTTGAGAACTTTCTTTCTCAAGAATGTGAGCGATGGAGACTTGTAGACTAAACAAAAAAGTCAGGAGTCGGAGGTCATTGAGTTGCAGTCAGGTGAGGAGAGAAAGAAAGCAGAAGTCACCAAAGTGATCACCTGCAGGTTGATGCTTCATCCCTCACGGGTAAACACTACAGGCAGATAACAGTCTAGGTCCAACTTCTGAGGCTTTGTTAGTGTCAGGGTTCATCTCTTCAGATTCTCTTTGTAGAAGCTTGACTGCAAGAGTCATAATTTGACGCACTGGGGAGAGGAAGCACCCTCCAAGAACAATTCATCTTTAATACCAGCTGTAGAATAGGGCTGAACTACACCAGGAGATACCTACCTTAAGCTTAACCATTACGTTCATATGCTTCTGTGAGATTTAAGACAACTTTTGAGACTCTGGAATGAACTACCATACAGTCTGAAAGTGTGCCGCCTCAACAAGTAGGTAGTAGATGGGTTCTATCTGGTTGATTCTAGAGGATGGTAGATCTTTATTTTCTAATTTTTTGGTTGTTTTGCCTCATGCTTTGTAGTGATTCCTTTCTCACTGTTCTTCCTCACCGCAGGAGCAGCCCCAGCTTGGGTTCTCAGCCTAGGGAAAACTGAACTCACGTGAGGATCAGACACGTGTGTGCCAAAGATGCTGCTTTCCAATCCGGATCAGCTTTTCTAGGCTGAACAGCTCTGCCGTAGGCTCTGCCAGTGACAGATGTAAGAAGTCATCTTTCAGACAGTTTTTGAGTTAATTTCTCAAGGGGTCGTAAATAACGTAGCACAGTTAAGGACAAGGTTCTTACTCTTAGCAGCTCTAGCATCATTTGCTTCTTAGCATAGACAGAATCTGTAGGTGACCACTTGTATATAGGCATTGGTATTTCAGCTGAACTTCCACATTCCTTTCCCAATTATTTTAAACACCATTGTCAAATATATTTTCATACATATTATTAATTTGCTGGGAGCACTGAGAGGGCCTTGTGTCTTTGATTAGTTGTGTTTTCACTACATCCTTTGATTTTGTAAAAGAACCTGTGTACTTCACTAGGTGCTGCTAACTGGAATGTTTGCTACAGTCGTAGCTGTTATTGCTGCTAAATTTTGGCATGACCGTTGCTCCTTTTTTTCCTGGTTTTTCTCCCTATTTTCCACCTGATCCTGGCTATGGGGAGGAGGGCACTTCAGTATCTTTTTTTTCCTCTTTTTTTTTTTTTGTTTCTGTAAAAACGCCATGTCCCAGCCTAACAGAATTTAGCAAGAAACATAAGCAGGGCAGCTAGAAGGAGATTCCCAAACTTGTTTTTCAAAGAGCAGTACAAGAGAGCAGTGAGATCCTAGAATCATAGAATGGTTCGGGTTGGAAGGGACCTTAGAGATCATCTTACTCCAAACCCCCTGCCATGGGCAAGGACACCTCCCACCAGACCAGGTTGCCCAAAGCCCCATCCAGCCTGGCTGGATTGCTGTGTTCAGGTCGAGAAAGTGGGAGATTAATGGGTAGCTTTCCCTTTGACACAGTGGGAAGTGTGAAGGTTTTTTAGCTCGCTGTTTTAGTTTACTGTTCTTAAATTAATCTCTGCCACGTCATGAAAAACAGGGAGTATTGCTGACTGAGAAAGGAGGGCTGTCTAGAGCTGGCAGGGAGGAGGGGGCATGAGACTAAAGTAATCCAAGTAACCAACCCCACGTGCAGTTTGCTAGGCGCTGTTTCCTGCTCTGAACTGGCACAAGGAGGTGTTCAACATCTCTCCTATTCAGAGTAGCAACCCCATTTGATTGGCAGAGTTGGGGAAATAGCTGGAGACGCTGAATGACTGAAAAACTTTCCAGAGCTCTTTCCTGTAGTAGGAATGAAGGCAGCAAGGGGACAGGGAGTCCTGCAAAATGGAACTTCCTGTGATGCAAAAGTTCACGAGTGTGATGCTTTTCTGCATACCTGAAAGTGCTCTTACTACCCACCTTGATCCTAGTGAGGAGTTGTAGGGCTACATTCGTGCTTTACTCATCTATCTCTGTTTCAAATATTGTGAGGACCAAGACAGACGTGACAGTTTGAACAGAACTGTCTTTTTCTTTTTTTTCCCCTGAAGTGGGTGCCTGCATCTTCTGTTTACTTGTGCTGGTAAAGCAGATGCTGACCATAAGCCTGAAAACTATTTTGCACATGGTTATTTATATAAACAATTTATACTGTGTTCGTATGTCACTGTAGGAGAATATCGGTCCTTTTGCTTTAATGTTGGCCCTGTGAAAATACTTCTATTTTCTCGCCTGAAGACAATTATCCACTGAAAACTGTATATTTTGCAAGGAGTTATCAGGCTATGATGTAAGGATCATTCTGAAGTTGTAATGACCAATATTACTTCCCCCTTCTTCCACAAGCCATGGCTGACTCCAGAACTCTGTGTAGCTGTTTCCTGTAAGCAGCCAGACCAGTATCCTCTGCTCCCTGTGCTCTTGATAAATGGTTTCTGAAAGCTTCTGTTGTGAATTTCAGACATGGCACTCACCGTTAGCAGTTGCCTAGCACTGCCGCTGTCGTCCAACAGCCCTTCTTACTGTGTAGTATCAACGCACTAGAATGACAAAGGGAAGTCATCTTATGTTTTAAGGAGCTGAGAAAAATTCATTGCACAAACATTCACAGTACAATAGAAGGAATTCAATAAAAGCTATTTGATTGCAGAATGGCTCTGTCTGGGTTTGTTTTTAATGGCAGTTCAAGCTGAAAGTATGTTACAGTGTAGACTGGGAGAAATTTCTCAGGGCTGGCTCTACTACTGTTCTTTATTTTCTGAACAGGATAGGAAAGGAAATATGTTTCTACATAGGGCTGAAGTGTGGCTGATGAAGTTCTGACTGCGACAGCTGTTAGTGTGCTCAATTGGATAGCTGCTTGTGAACGAATGCAAAGGGTATGGGCCAGCCCGCTGCTCTGTGAGAAGGCAAGGAGAAGGTGATTAAGGTGAGTTTACAAAGTTAAGAGATGTATGAAGGCAACCCCTAAGCAGGGGAGTTGTTCTGTGGATAAGGAGCTGCTGGCAGGAAGCAGGGGGGCTGGCTGTGTTTCAGAGCAATGTGTACGTGCTGCTGCTCAGCTCTGTCCTCTCTTGGCCAATTGCTCAAGTTAAACCAGGGTGAAGGCAGTTTCTGTCTGTCAGGCAAGCAAGTAAACCTCTCACCCCTTGGCTTGCAGTTCCCACTGCTTGGTGGGGTCAGTCCTTGCTCAGATCCCTCCAAACAGCCTTGGACTCTGCCAGCCCATGTTGCTGGCACCTTATTCCATCACCTGCAGGGTGGAGAGGTGCAGGAAGGATCTCCCCGGCCTTCCTCAGGTGCTGGGGCCATGCAGGGTGAAGTTCTGGCTAGCTCATGGGTTTTACTGTCGGGGCACCATCGCTCTGCCTCCTCCCATGCAGAAAGTGCTTTATCATCTCCTGCTTTATTGTTCTACACCCCCTCTCCATGGATGGAATGACCCTGCAGGTGAATGATGCATGAGTCTTATACATCCCTTTCATATTGATTAGTCAAAATGCTGTCCTTGGCCTCAGTTCATGGCCTTACCTTCACCTTTTGGCAGTCTACTGCCTTACCTTTACCTTTTGGTAGTCTACTGAGAAGCAAAAGGAGTTGTGATACCGCAGCCTGATAGGCATAAGGCCAGCGTTGCTCCCAGGCTCGCACTTGCAAGGCACAACGCACCATTCCAGCAGAAAGGCCAAAGGCTAAGGGGGCACAGAGAGCAGCCAGCAGCTCCAGGGATCAAGTTCCACCTCGACAGTAGGCGAAAGGCATTCTTACCCTGCTCCGTGCTACTACTAGGGCTGCAGCCCCAAGTGGGGAGCTGAGCTCTGAAAATCACGAGATGTTCAGAAGGTTTAACCAGTGGAAAGACGCTGCATAAGCTGCAGTGTGATGCTTGAGCCCTTAGCACGTCCCTGGCATGCCCAGAGGTTGCTCCCTGGTTTCATTGTTGCATGCCGTGTACCACAGTTCTGAACACCTTTCCTGATGGCTGAGGCACTGCCATGGCTGCACCATTACCAGCCGTGGCTGAGGAGGGGCTGCCCCTCCTCATGGATCACAGACGCAGGGAAAATTACCGGGTGCAATCTGCTGTTGTGGCTTTGGAGATAACCGGAGGACTTCAGTCTAGAAAGCTGCCTTATGAAAGCAATAAATTCCCTTTTGGGGAAACCACACGTGATGCCAATGCCACTACCTTTTGCCAGTCAGTGCACAGTAAAACCAAATCCATCTGAGCTTTGCTCCTGGAATATTCCTTAAGGACGTTTACCAGGAGTGTGACCTGTTGGAGGGGGAGGTGGCTGTAAAAGGGCCTTGGGAGGATTTCCAGGCCTTTCCCAGAGAAACAAAGCGATAACGAGGGGAGCCAGGCTGCCTATCTCTGGGGCAATGTTTCTGCGGGAGCGGGAGGTGGGCTTCTTTGGGGTGACCGGGAGCTGCCATGGCCCTCTGGGGTTGGTTACAGGCCCAGCCAGCTGAAGCTGCAGGGCCGGAGAAGCTGCAGGCATGAGAAGGCTTCAGGATCTTGCCATGTCCCCTGCCACTGCCACCCCCAGCCATTTGCCCCAGGTTGTCCCCTCAGAAGATGAGAAGGGGGCAGGAGGATGAGGGGAGGTGACACTGAGGGGAACATGATGAGCATGATGACATGGCCTCGGTGTGGCCATGAGGAAGGAGCGGGATGGAGCCCGGGTGAAGAGACTTGTCACGGAGGATCTGGGTGTGCGGGCGCACCGGCTCACTGTGCTGCAGGTTGCCCACAGGCCGAGGCGAAGCCCTCGTTTTATTTCTTTGCTTGGAAATGAAGCACAGCAGCGACTGACACTGCTTGGTGGTGGTGAAAAGGTTGTAGGGCAGCAGTAGGACCTGGAGGCAGAGCTCTCCTGAGGGTGCAGGTGGCTGAGGCACGTTTCAGGGACAACCTGGGATTCATGACCAGGCCTGAGTGCCTCCCCAGAGGCTGCTGGGCTCGAGGCCTACACAGGGCTGGCCCATGCTTCCCTCAAGGCTGGCAGGAAGTGTGGGAGGACAGCCATGCGTCATGGCTAAGGCCAGCTGCTGCTCTGCTCCATGCCGAGCTCAGTGGGTCAATTGGTGGTAGAGCTGGAGGATGATGAGGGACCCGAGCAGTGGCGTGGCCACGAGGAGAAGAGCTTGTTCTCCTCTCTGTGAGGAGAACTCACCTGCTGCGGCCTGTGCACCCCTGTGCTAGTCTTCAGAAAAATCTGCACACAAATTCTTTCACGCCCAGGCCAACTCTCAGGCTTTGGAAAGCAGCCTCCTCTTTTAGTGGCAACCAGCTGGATCTGCGTCACCAAGCGAACAGGGAAAATGGCCTCCGTGCTTGTCTGTATAGACTAGCTCTGTTGTCCATGCATGGTATAGTATGTGACAGATACTTTGCAAGAACTTCTTCACGGTGCATGTGATGGAGCACTGGAACAGGCTGCCCGGGGAGGCTGTGGAGTCTCCTTCCCTGGAGATATTCAGGACCTGTCTGGATGCCCACCTGTGCGACCTGCTGTAGGGAGCTGCTTTGGCAGAGGGGTTGGACTTGAGGTCCCTTCTAACCCCTGCAATTCTGTGATTCTGTGGAAAAAATGAAGTGAAAGCCATGTGCCTGTGTGCAGTGCCTTTTGGATACATCAGTGCTCAGGAATGCACGGGTCAGCCCCATGGGCAGGGACCTGCAAAGGGTGGGAAGCCCGCCATGTTTGGAGTTGCTCATGCCTTGGATTGCCCTCAGTCTCCTCATAAGAAATGCCAAGAGGATGGATCCTTCCCTGTCTGCCTCTGGAGCATCCTCTCCGTATGGCCACCAGCAGAAGGACCAGCAGAAGAGACACACTAGATGCATTTGAAAGCCGTGTGGGTTGTACAAGAAAATACTGAACTCTCCTGAAGGAAAGGGATGTGAATGGCTTCTTCACCACAGGAACACACGTAGCTTTTCTAAGCCCTTTCTGGCCACCAGGCCTCAACAGGCTCCTGACAGTGCACCTCACCCCCAGTGCCTTGCTCCACAAGGAAGGAGCCTGCCAAGGTAAGGCTTGCTGCAAAGTGTGGTGCTGCTCAGAAGTCAGTGGGGTCTGGCCGTAGCCAAGAGCATTCTTTATCTGGTTTTGTTAAGATGTAAACTGTGGGGAAGAAGGCTTCACAAACTTTGTATGGTTGGTTTTGTGCTAAGGGTTTTTTTCAGACAAGTTCTGTGAAGCTGCCTCTGCCAGGAGCCTTGAGGATGGTCCTTTGGAAGCAGAGACCCCCTCCTCTGCCACCAGGCGTGAGCTCCTCTGTAACACCTTCTTGTACTATCAAGGAAATGTCCCAGCGCTCTTGGCTGACTCCCTTGCTCCCTGTTTATGGCTGGCTGGTTCTCACCGGTTGCTGCTTTCTGGCATGGGGACAACCTGGGTTCATCAGCAGGATCCTGCAAGGCCAGAGCTGCAATGTAACTGCTTAGATAAAACACCGGGTGGTGCGAGTCTAACGTGGCACAGCTTCAGATCTGTGATGCGCCCCTGTGTTTTTTCAGCTTAATAATGCTTAAACATAAACACCATGAAATGGAAAGATAAGATTAAATACCCAGGAGCTACTGTTTTGTTGTGTGCACACTCTGCCAAGTTTCCACCATGTGTATGGTGTGGTAACATGACGGGGATGTCAGTGCAGACTCCAGCCAGCTTCCCATGAGCTTCTTTCTCTGTTCTTAACTCAGGAACAGACGAAGCACGACAGCCCATGTCCAAGCGCCTGCTGTGCTCAGGTCCCTGGGGCAGAGCAGGCTCTGTGTGTGCTGCTCTGCCACCGCTGTGCTGGGAGCTTGCTGAACCCCAGTCACGGAGGCTGGAGGAGGATGGCTTTTAAAAATCTGACTTGATCCTGGGAATGGTGGTGGTGTGGAATTTTTTCAAAGCCCCCAAAACTTGGCACATAGACATTTTCTGAAGAAAATGTTTCATTAAAAAAAAAATCTACGGGCAAACTATTTTATTTCCGTATGAGCTTACCTCCCTCCAAACACCCATGCCAACATCTGTTTCGTTTTAGGCTGGAAAGATCTCCATTTCTTTCAGTTTGGTCACTGCGGAACCTTATTTTTTAGCACGGCTTCGAGCAGGCGCTGCTCCAGGAGGCGGCCAGGGAGAGGTGGCTGGGTTATTCTGTAACTGCAGGCCCAGAAAACACAGCTCTTACTGGGGTTAGGGTTATTTGCAGCTTCTTAATGAGAGATCTGCATGATCTGCGTCACATCAGATAGCCCACAAGATTTTTCTACAATGGATTACCTCTGGCAATGTTTTCCAGAGATTTCATTTATTGCAAAAAGACCAAAGGTAATATCGTTCCTGTGCTAATATCTAAAATAGTCACGTCTTTGTAAGGTTTGATTCCACAATAAGCTTTCCAATGAGCGTTATTCTTGCTCAGCTGTCTGAATAGCAGTGCAGCTTCCTTCACCGCTGTGTTGTGGGGAGCAGGGCACGGTGGTGAGAAGCAGAGGGGAAAGGGGGGATCTAAATTCCCATGGACTTCTCCTCTTCCAGGAAATCTGCACCCAGATAATTTTGTGATTGCCCCAACCAGCATTTGGGAATCGCTGCAGAGCAGAAGACGTTTGCTGCTCTCAGCTGACTTAATAGTAAAGCTGTTGGGTGAGGAGCTGGAGCTCCAGTGAGAAGCACAGAGGTTTAGGACTGGAGGCTGTGTGAGGACTAAGCCCAGGTCCCCAGGGGACACAGGGATCCATATCAGACAGCACTTAACGTGGCATGTCATTTCTATCACTGCTAATGCCTGATTCAGCAAGGTAAATGCTGACATAAACTCAGCTGAACTGAAGCAGCACTTTGAGACACGAAAAGAAATCAGGAACCACATTCTGAAACAATCACCGAATTGCTGGGAATTGGGCTGCAATCGCTTCTGAAGATAAGTATGAATTAAAATGCAATAAAATTTATATCTTTTTCATATCCCAGTCATTTATGATCAGAGAGTAATCAGGTGCTGGGCATAACGAGGCGTGGGGCAGGACCCAATCAGCATCATCTCCGCAGGGCGC
This sequence comes from Penelope pileata, assembly GCA_013396635.1. Classification (NCBI taxonomy): domain Eukaryota; kingdom Metazoa; phylum Chordata; class Aves; order Galliformes; family Cracidae; genus Penelope; species Penelope pileata. Next base: position 1,285,265 of record WBMW01000614.1, read on the forward strand.
TCTGCCGCCGCTTATTGGCGTTCACTATCACGGGGCACATATAAGCTTGCAGCTGGAGCACAGTGAGAGCACTCGGCCCACACGCTGGAGGTGGTGAGTATGGCTTACCTCTTATTGAACACATTTCTTTTATAACAGTGAGGTGCAGGGGAGCCGTGCCTGCTAGCCAGGTAGCCTTGTTACCCTTGGAAAGAGAATTCTGGTAGCCTCTGCTTCTGAGCCTGATCAGACAGTGCTTTGACTCTGATCCAGGAGGGCGTCTGTGCTTTCAGCAAGCTCTGAATAAGTCTGAAAATCAGGGAGGTTCTGCCTTTATGCTACACGGTCAGTTGGGCAATGGAGCAGGTTGCCTGCAGAGCTTGTGCCATCTCCATCCTTGGAGGTCTACAGGACCCCAAAGGACCCAGCGCTGAGCCACCCAGCCTGCACCCCTGGGCTGGGCACCTCTCGAGGTCTCTTCCAGCCTCGGTCCTTCTGTGATTCTATTGAACTGACGCTGTGTTTGTCTTGCTCAGTGTGAGAAATACCCTTTCTTTCAAATAGAGCAAGAAATTTGCAGTTTGCTTTGAACAGAGAAAATTTGCATGGGCTCTCTCTGCTGCTGAGTTCCTGCTTTTCCCTCAGATTGCTTTGAAGTGTCTCATTCTTCTTTCAATTGGAGTTATCAGCTCAGTCAGATAACCTAATAATCATAGTCTCTTATCTGCAAAGTACTCTATAAATATTAGGCTATGCTCTTTGTCATATTATTTCTGCAAGTGGCAGCAGCTGAGTGTTGCCATGCCCCGCCTCTTCGACTGTTTCCAGTTCCTGTGGATATTTCCATTGTCTCTTGTACGTTCTGTCCTGTCTCAGGCTTTTTCTAACTGGAAGAGACTGAAGAGACTAACGGGGCTGTTACAAGACGCCTCTGACAGGCCAGATACATTTGACAACTGGTTAAATAATAGCTGAATCTTCAGATAGGAGTTGGGAGTATCGGGATGTAGGTAAGAGTTCTGGTAAACAAGAGAGGACATTGCTTTGTGATGTAAGGTGACTTGAAACTGCATTGGAAGCAGTGTGGGGAGATGTTTGCGTTGGACATTGCTCTTCTCAGCATTCCTCAGTGGTCCCATCCCCCTTTCTGCCCAGTGCGTCTCACCAAGCAAGCGTGTTAGAAGGACGGCACTGCTGAAACTATCAGCAGGGGAGTGGTTAGCTGGTGTGTCAAGGCCTCAGAAAGATAGAGGGAAGGTCATCTACAATCTTGCATAGATGTTATTGGGGTTCCCTATGCCTCAGGCTTCCATTTTTAAGTTTCTAGTCAGAACGACAGTGGTTTCTGATACATCTTAACTTCAATATATTAACCCAGACCTTGGGCGCAGCTGGGCAGGGATTTTAGAATGATTCCAGGTTGGTGGGATATCTGTTGAGTTCTACAGCACTGCATAAGGAATTGGCCAGCCTTTGAGAAGATAGCTGGTAATTGGAGATGGGCCTCCACTGCTCCTGGCAGCCGCTGCCCAGCCTCCTGGGTGCTGGCACCCACCAAGGCAAGGAGATCGGCACCCACAAAGAGGGGAAGGATCCTTAAAAGCAGCTCTCATGATGTTTCGTAGCAGCTAAAAGTTTCAGCCTTTCCTATGTTTCTACCTCACCACAAAATGGTGGAGATGGGCATACCCAGGCCTTGGGGGAGGGGGGGGGTAAAAAAAAAAAAATTGCTAGTAAAATCTTACTTCCAGTGTTTCAGTTGGTAAACAGTCACCTCAGTTGTGAAAGCATGATAACTACCTCTGACACACTGCAGTTTATCTCTTCTTTACCCACAGATGACTTTTGCTCCTTCCCAGTTAATGCATTAGGTAAATAAAGATTTGCTTGGGGTAACATTTTCAAGGCTGACACAAATCCTAGCTTGCAAGGAAATGGAATTTTTTTCCTTTAATCTCTCCCAAGAAGCGACAGATTTGGTGGTGTTTGGGTACAGCACAGAGAGGCAAAGTTTGCAAGGAGAGTTTTTACCAGACCGTCTGCAGGGTCCGAGTCATTTTGGCCCGACTGCCCTGTGCGCTCATTGTCCCTCGCTGCCTTGTGGGGCTGGGGTAGGTGCCACCAGGCTGCATCTGGAAGAGAAATGGCTGCTCAGGGTGCTAAGTCCTTCCAGAGACCTTTATTTTTCTGAGGAAATAAAGGATAAACCTGCTCAGGAGGAGCTCTGTGTACCCAAATTTTCTTCATAGGTCTTCATGCAGCGCACTGCAGCTGGCTGATTACGTGGCACTTGGTAGCACAGTGCCTTCTGCCTGAACCAGCAGGAGGTGACAGGTCTGCGCCTCAGCTCTTGGGTCACATCTGGGCATCCCATATGGACCCTTCAAGTGTCCCAAAGAGCTCATTTTTGGAGGCCCAGGAGCACACCTTGGGTATGGAGTTGGGCCCTCGCTGCTGCCAGGCTCCACAGTTCATTTTTACCATCAGAGTCACCATGCCTGGTGCTCTTCATGCTGGGGTGGCAGGGCCAGGCGGCAACATGTGTTTGTTAACCTCCGTCTTCAGAGTATTCCAGCACCTCTGGTTGAAATGTGTTGTATTTCTGTGTTTCAGGGATACCTCAACACACAGAGTGAGCCCCAGCCCCGTCCTCCTGGCTGGTGAAGAAGCCACTGGGAAAGCACAGCGCTGACCTCAAATAGTCGCACCTGGCTGCTTCAAAGAAGTGACTGCAAGTGGGTGAAACAACTCAGCAGAAGGAGGATGGCAGAAATGGTAATCAAGGCTGCCCTTGGGCTCACGTGTTGGGCCACAAATTAATTAGATAATCAAGACCCAGCCATAACAGTGTGCTGACTGTTGTGAGTCAGCAGAGCTTTGTAGGCACTACACAGCCTGGGTGCAAGTTTCCAAACATGACCCTACTGAGTTTCAAAGTCCCTTTATTCAATGAGGGCTGAATCAAGGCCAATTCTTTCCATGAACAAGCCAGAAAAGAAATTTCCAGTTACCAAAACATTTACTTTCTCCATGTGGCTGATTTCCTTAGCTCAAAAAGGTGGCTGATGAAGTGCATAGATGGTCACTCCATAGACGGTCACACTATAAAGAGTCACACCAAAGCTCCATGTTGTCATTTATCCTGTTTCTGGTACTGGTCAGAATACTAGAAACTACAGCAGACACCAAGAATAAACTATAAAACCAAACTTGTCCTTTTCTCTGTTTATAGAGTGTTCCCTGAGCACATGTACTATTAACAGCGCAGTGAACTTCCCTAACTCTTTTCTGGTTCCCCTTTAACCTGTTTACTCCCACAGCTGTTCCTCACAATTTTGTTTTGCCTTATTATTCAATGCTGAGAAACAGAAAATTGTTTCTCAGTCACCTTCACCAGATCCACCACGATTTGCACATGTGACAAAAGAGCAATTTCCAGCATTTAATTCATCTGCAGAATGAGTTTTTTGAAAAGCCGGCAGGGATGCCCCAAGCAGGCTCCCGTCCTGCTTTCACACCCAACCATGGAAGTCATTTCTTGCCTTTGGCAGTTATTACCTGCCTACCATGCTCTACCTCCCAGGTGACTGTGTGCTCTGTTTCCACGACACAGGAGACAACCAAGGCGTGCCTGCTCATGAATGGCTGCTGCATGGGAAGTCAGGAAAGCAAAGCCGACAGCACGTGGATTCTTCCCAACTTGCCCAGTAAGTGCACATGGACAGCTGCAACGCCCGCCAACAAGTCTCCACACTCCTGTATACCCTTGTAAGTAATTCCTTCATGCTGGTTATTTCAGATTGCAGAAAGGTCGATGTCTTCTTCTGGAGATGAAGCACTATTGTTACACCGGGATAGTGGTGACCAGAAGTCTGTAGCTGGACAATATGCTACTTTGATGTGTTTTTTTTCCGTGAAGGCCAAACCCACCTAGTACAGAATTATAGAATCATGAAATAATTAAGGTTGGAAAAGACCTCTATGACCAACTAGTCCAACTGTCCACCCATCACCACCATGCTCACTAACCCACATCCCTCAGTGCCACTTATCTCAGCTCTAGAACTTTCTCCCTTTAATCTTGCAGAAAGATGTGGCGGCTCAAGATTCAGCTCCGTTATCCAACACCCATTTGAAAGTATCTGCTAGTTTGGGGCACATCACTTTAGAAGAATTAAGATGAACATATTCCAGAGGTAGACTTCAACCAGGGACTTGCACGCTTCTGCAAAACGGGCTGCACAAGGACTGGTGTTGCACAGCAGAAGTGAAGGCACTCCCAACTGCTAGGCGTGCGTAGAGATGCAGTAATGGCTCTCCCAGCTGTAACACGCATCCCTTTTTATATCACGGCCACTGACAGCCACGCATTCATCAGCTGAGGGATGCCAGTCAGCTACCCTTGTTCATTCAGACAGTCTGAGGAAGATTTCAAAATATCAGCTAAGTCTCTACTGGTGGCTAGAGACCTTCATAAGAACTGATTACTATGGCCTGGGCTTTTAAGTAAGGAGGAAATGACACACACGGAGATTGCTCACTCTGTGTAAGTGACCCAAGAGCTCAGTGCAAGGCGAGGTGACTGCTCTGAGTCCATTCTCGTCCTCTCAGCAGCAGACTTCTTCCCAGGGTGAGGCAAGCCTGCCAAGGTGTTCTGACTAGACGAGAAGTGCTTTAATGGCTCTACAAACCAAACGCAGACAGGCTATTAAAGATAAGGCTGTCCTATAAATGTCAGGGAAACTGCAGACACATCCCTGCTGTGCCAAAGCATTAATTCAGCATGTGAGGAGCCAGAGCCTCTGAGAGGTGTAGCACTGCCCTGCACGAAGGCTTGCCAGCCAGGAGTTCACCTGGGACCCACGTGGCATCACTGGGGCATGGACTGAAACGCAGCCCACTGTATGGCACTGATGAAAATATACACAAATCACACAGCACTGAGATGTATCACACTGTTATACTTTGCACAAGCATGTGGAAGGGGCTGGTTGTTTTCCCTGCTCTGGGTGAACTATAGATAGCAGCTGATATGGAAAAAAATCACTGGACTTTCTAAGATTCCCATATAAAACCTAACTGAGTTTTGGGCCAGAAAGGGATAGTATCAGGGAAAGAAGGCAAGGTGTTATTTTAATTAAGGATTTTAATTAAATTTTCCCAGAGATACAGAGGTAGACAGGTTCTGATAGTCCTTGATCCAGTTCTGGCCTGCTGCAACCTCAGCAAGCATCACTCATGTTTTTGCCAGGACTGCTTTTCCTCTGGACCTCTTACAGAGTAACATGCCATGAGTAAAAGCAGAAATCCTGGAGATAAAACATCCTTGTCCACTGCTATCCTGAACCTATAACAACTGCTGCAAGACAGGAGCATCCCCACTGCATCCTTTAGGAGTACCAAAGGCATTTCCACAGATCCTGGTATCCACAGACCCTCTGCCTTCTGGTATATACACAGAGCTCACATAGCTGACGAAGGAAGCTGACTGTGCTGCATCATTTTTATAGTAAAATATGGTAGCAATTAGGGAAGGAACTTGATAGGAACTACTGAAAATTTGGTGTCTTGCCCCAGAGTGAGAGAGAAGCTATTCTTTTTGGAGAGTGCTGAGGTTGGCAGCAACACAGAAGACCAGCCCTATTTCTGCCTCCCATGGCTGCCCTGTGGACAAGGCTCACCCCAGTGTGCAAGGCAGCACAGGTTGCCCTCTCCATTGCCAGGCCCCATCACTGCAGACCTCAGAGCCCCACAGCACCATGCTGTGATGCACCATGCCTTGCTGGGGTGCACACAGCATGGAAGCATCTCATTTACCACAATTATTGGCTGAAGGTAAATTATAGAATCATAGAATTGTTTGAGTTGGAAGGGACCTTTAAAGGTCATCTAGTCCAACCCCCTGCAATGAACAGGGACACCTACAGCTAGATCAGGGTGCTCAGAGCCCCGTCCAGCCTGACCTCAAATGTCTTCAGGGATGGGCATTCTATCACCTCTCTGGACAACCTGTTCCTGCACTTCACTAAATATAAATGGCCTTGCTTTCTTCTCTCGAGCTGACTTCCTGCAGTCTAGATGAGTATTGTAACTCTCGGGTCACTCCCTTGAAAGGCAGGCTCTAGCTAAAGGCCACCTGAAGGAGCTGGAGTCTCCTCATGGCATGGCTCAGCTCCACTGAAAGCAGTGAGCGTTTCAGTGGTTTTTAAAGCAAATGGAAAATGGCTCAGCTGTGGGGAAAACTCATTTGTTGAGTTATTGCCTCACATTTATCAGCACTCAGCAGAGGTTGTGATGTGCACGGTAACACTTTCCATGTAGTGAGAGGTAACAGCACACGTGTAATACACCTTCATTCCTGGGCTTGAGATGTAAGGAGAGTGGCTCTTTTTGGCAGTAAACGTCTGCAATGAAGCACTACCCTGTACTCTTGCAAGAAGTGTCTTTATCATGCTTGCAAAACCTGGAGGGAGGTGTGTGTGTGTGTTTAAGTGAACCAGCGTGTCATCTATGTACCATACGGACTTTCTGTCAGCAGATAGCCATCTGCAGGCACGGATAGCTTGGGTTCAAGGTTCAAAGGATGATAGTAGGTGAGCTGGACAGCAAGGGAGTAGGGGTTTGTCATCCCACTCAGAGAGAAACACTATCAATCAAGGGCAATACATTTGTGGCCCCAATAAACACAGCCCTCATTAATCTTTTTCCTCCTTCTTTTATAAAGTTCAAGGACACCAGCTCCCTGTCTGCATGGCAGGATGCATTCAGCTACATGTTGGGCAAACAAGTCTTCTTCGTTCTACTTGCAATCACTGTGACGTGTTTCTTGGCTTCTGCTAAGAGTCTGACAGAGCCCAGCAAAACCACAAGGCTGAATTGCCCTCACCCAAGAGCTCGGTTTAATTATTTGCCAAAAAGATCCAGAGTCCTGTGCTTCAGGGCAGAATAAGCTCAGGCCTCAGGAGTGGGACAAAGCTGAGTTGCTTGACAAGGCTGCTCTGGCAAAAAAGGTGCACTGCTAAATTGCCCCAGGTGAAGATGACTCTTGTAGTTCCTGGGGGAGCACAGCTGTATGAGAGCTCACTGATGCAGGGTTCTGTAGATCTGAGAAAGGAAGCAACCAGACTGGAATTTCATTTCTTTGCTGTGGGCACCTACTGGCAAACACAGACAGTAACTCTAGTCCTTGGCTGAAAATGTTGCTAGCTTAATACACAAAATTCAGACAGGACTCATCTTGAATATCACTTCAAGGGCACAAAACTCCAAAGCAGGTGATGGCCGTTCGTGCTCTGAAATCCAGCAATCAACTGACACTGGTGAGCATATCCTGCTGAGAGAAGCCCTCACTTGTCGGTCAGAGACTAAAGTGCCTTGGAGCACTGAAGAGGCTTGGACCTTTCTGAAGGCTTGGAGCCATCCTTGCAAGTACGGGAGGCAAGAAAAAGGTTGCTCAGAGATGGCTGAGAATGTAAAAAGCAGAGCTTGCATTGGAAAGGATGGAGGAAAGAGGAAGAGGCATGTATTGTGCATGGCATTACTGACTGTAAAATCCTGAGGCTTGTTTGCTCTTCTAACTTCACATATAGTTCTGTCCTAGGGCCTTGTAGAATAAGATATTTCAGAAAAATAAACATTATTTTTTATGTAAAGGAATAATTAACTCATGGTAAGAATGATGGAAGACCACAATTAACTCTTTCTGTGGTTACCTGATGATGGAGACCTCTTGGTGTTGGGGTGTTTCTTGGTGGTCTTGTCAAAGCCTTACTCAGGTTTTATCTTGGCTCATGTTGCCCTGATTTGAATTTTTGAATTTTATTTTTTTTTCCCATTAATACAGGCCAGAAGAAACAAAGATTTTACCGAACATCTTGAACAAAATTGGCTCTACCCCAATGATCCGAGTCAACAAGATTGGGAAGTCCTATGGGCTCAAGTGTGAGCTCTGTGAGTTTCCCCTTTCCACGGGGTTTTTCCGGGCCATGAGGTGAGGTTGAAGGGCAGCCTCAGCGGGGGCTTCAGAAGAGACTCTGGAGAGCAAGAACAGACAGGGAGGGCCACATGCGGCGTGTGTTGGGTACTCCTGGTTATTAGGTTACAGGGCAGTCATTGTCCCATCGCACCACCCCTACAGGCTGAGCTGGAGCTGGGCCAGGCTCTGCGCATGTGCTGGGTCTGGCTCTGCCCATGTGCTGGGTCTCTGCCCCTGGGGATTTCACTTTCTGCTTCCCCTGGGCACCTTCCTGAAGCACAGCTGGAGGCAGAACAGAGGGGGCTGCAGACAGCTGCTTGTATTGGCAACCAGCGGTGGGGGTGTCGGGTTTTCCAGCAGGACCCAAGTCCTCCCTCACTGTTCCCAAGGGGCATGTGATAGCTCATGTAAAGGTTGTTTTTCGCCTGGTCTCCTCCAGAAATAAGTATGATACAATTAAGCTATTTCTGTGTATAGGGACCTCTCAGTCACCTTTCCTATACCCTTTAACCCAAATTTTACCCAAACTGGGCAGAATGACAGATGTCTGCGAGGCATTAAAGTTCATGAGTTTTGCGTAGCTGGGTAGGAAGGAGAGGCTTGGCTAGTCCTCACACTCAGTAACATGGCGCAGCAGGGCCTTAGGTGTTATTTAACAGCAGGGGACCCACACAATAACCAGCCTCCATGGGGCACGTCCACATGAAGAGTGCTGTGCTCTGACCACATCCCAACTCTGCAACCTCAGAGACCACCCCACTGTCACCTCTCGCTTCCTGGAATGTGACCTCAGGGAACGGTGGAAGATGGAGGAGCAGAGGTAGTGGAGGCAGGGTAACAGATCTGTGATGCCTGCTTCATCCCCGAAACAGCCTTCCCTCCCCTTGGAGGATGTCTGGCTGGGCCTGGCCTCCTCCTTGTCTGGGAGGATTTGGTGCAGACAGCACTGGGGAAGCTGAGGAGTGAAGGCACAGGCCCCACTTGCTGGGATGCTGTCTCCCTCCCATGATGCAGCAAGGGAATCACAGAATCATTGAGGTTGGAGAAGACCTCTAAGATCACCCAGTCCAACAGGTGACCCATCCCCACCATGCCCGCTGACCATGTCCCTCAGTGCCACATCTCCACGGTTCTTGAGCACAAGAAGGGGAACAGGACACCCAGTAGCTGCATGTTCCTGAGCTGTGGGGTCAGCACAGAGCCTCTAACCCAGCCGACAGATGAAGGCTTGTGGCCCTGCAGCATTAAGGAAGCAGTTAAGGTCAGATGCAATTTCCTTCCAATCTCTGTGCCGTCAAGGATATCTGTGTAGCTGAAGTTTTGGCAATCTGAAGGATAAAATGTGAAGATAATCATAAAGGCTCTTCCCTATCACTCTGTCTGCTCAGGTAGCTGGGATGTCCCTGCCTCCACTAGGACAAAGTGAGTTGCGTCCTGGAAGTACCCATTTCTCCCTGTTGCCTATAAATCAGAGCCCAGTATGATCGGTTCAGACACAGACATCCAAACCCCAGTGAGAGCAGTCCCACCCCAAGTGTTAGCAGTGCAGAGGGATGGAGAAGAGCTGGGCCCCACAGCTTGAGTGCTCTTTGAGAGGTCTCTGATTGCAGCGAGGGCTCGGGATGCTGGGGGCTGCGGCGCAGCGTGGTGCCCCCCACTTGTCCCTGAGGGAACCTCACCTTTGATTTCCAGTGGCAAAATGCGAGTACTTCAACGCGGGGGGAAGTGTGAAGGACCGCATCAGCCTGAGGATGGTGGAAGACGCGGAGAGAGCGGGGATTATAAAACCAGGAGACACGCTGATCGAGCCCACTTCGGGGAACACAGGTAGCATGGTTAGCTTGGGGCACCACTCTGCCCTCACTGCAGCTCCTCTCCCTTCTTCCCTCCTTTTCTCCTGGCAGCCTGATTGCTGAAATTCCTGAGGGCCTCTGGATCTCTGCACAGGCGTGGAGGTGACACAGATAGCCCCAGGAGCTGTAGGAGCCGGGGCAACCCCGTGCTTGAATATTCAGAGGTTCCCAAAGAGGGTTTCCCTGATGTGCTGGAAGATGCATCCTTTTCTTTTTTTTCCCTTGTCACTGTAATGCCACTCACATACAGTGGGGGAAAGCAGAGGAATCTTGCTGCACTGTGCATCCTGCACAGGACCTTCTGTGAATGTTTCCATGCACCCCATGCACTGCTCCCAAGGCAGCTGCTGCTGCTGCTCCTGGGGCAGCACTATGTCCCTGCAGCTTCCGCTGTGCCCTCCCGCGGGGACACGCTGCTCCTGCTGCCCCATCTGGCCGGGGAGCAGCTGGCTCCATCCATCACCCCCGGTGACATTAGCACGCAGATCCCCTTTGCCTGCTGGCCACCGGGTGAGATGTTCAGCTTCACCCCCCCAGTGTGTGACTGAGAGCATTCGAGGCTGAGGCCCTCCTGAAGCCACATCACCTCTCTCCTGTGCTTTGGAAGGAGAAAGGAAGAGGCCTGAGCTTTGGGAAGGGGAGGAGAGCATCCCCCAGCCTTACCAAGCACTCTGTGCCACACCAGCGTTCTTGCAGGTCAGCTCCCACATTAGAGCATTCTCCCATGCTCCCTGGTGCTGAGTGCTTCCTGGAGGGCTCGCAGGGGATGCCCTCCCGTGCAGCTTGTTGGTGACAATGTCTGGGTTCTGTTCAGCAGTGGGAGAGAGGTGAGGAGGAAGCAGGAGACAGCGTGCGTCGGTCAGCCCTGCAAAATGCTGCTGTCAAACAATTCCCTTTCCTCCCCACCACCTAGGAATCGGGCTGGCACTGGTAGCTGCAGTGAAAGGTTACCGCTGCATCGTTGTCTTGCCGGAGAAAATGAGCATGGAAAAGGTCAGAGCTCTGTGCACTATTACCCCGCAGCCTGGGAACATCTCCCTCTCTGTCTCTCTCTGCCTCTCCCTGTCAAGAGACGGACTGTCCTCCCTCTAAAGGGTAACGAGCCTCGCTGCAGATACTCCCATATCTCTGTAGCTATTCAGAAGATTTCCTCTTGACACGCTGCGATGATCTGACTGATTATCTAGCGGCGGTGACGCAGCTGGGGTCCTGCGCTAGCCGAACACGGTGCGTGTCTGCAGAGACGTGGAGCAATCCACGCTCCGTGAGGGCGAGGGCTGGAGGAGCAGGGGAGAGGCACGGGGGGTGCTGGGGCTGCCGGCCCTGCTGTCTTCCTCTCTGGTGGGGCCAGTCGCTTGATCTCTGCTTCTCAGTAGGGTTTCCTTTTACCTGGAGACATTCTTTGAGCTGCTTTCTCAGTCTGGTGGAAAAAAAATCACTTGCACAAGTGTTGATAATGCCCTGGGGATGTCAGAAATCTCCACCGTGGGGAGCCGAAAGGCCAATGAACTGTTCAGCTGAACTCATGCCAGTGGAGCCAAGCCTGGACCCTGACTTGGCTCAAAACTCAGCCCTTCTCCAAAGCACCACCCTCATTTCGACATAAATCTCACTTAAGCTCAGTCTGGATCAGACGCCATGTCCAGCTGCCATGGGCTTCACCTCCAGGAGTGGTGGCACTCATCCACCCTTCTCCTTTGCCCTCTCCCCCTGGCAGCCGCACCTCTCAGTGGATGAATACCCTGGGATTGATGGTACTTACTCCTTCCCCCAAAGGGGACCTGGGACAAAGACAACTTTGGGACCTCCTCTTTGCATGCAGGGGCTCAGCCAAGAGCACATGCAAAAGCTGCCTCCCAGGTGCTGCTCCCTGCCCTGGTTCCCCCTGACCCTTCCCAGGTGCCAGAGAACAGCCCAGTGTCACCTACCTCCTCTGTGTCCCCAGCCTGTCCCCAAGTAGGATAAGGCACGAGGCCAGGCTTGAACCCATGTGTCAGCTCCAGGCAGGAGGCCCTGGGTGCCAGAAGGACTCCAAAGATAGATAGCATAACCAAGAACTGGACATTGTATCTCCAAATGCTAAACGACTCCTGCACGCACAGCTCCTCTGGCATCTGACACTGCCATGACTGCGTGGGTTCACATTACCAGCACCGCATGGGATCGGTTGCCTTACATCTCCTTTCTTCCCCCCAAAAGGTCGATATTCTGAAGGCTCTGGGTGTTGAAATTGTGAGGACCCCGTGCACTCGCTTCGATGCCCCGGAGTCTAACATTCGTGTCGCCTGGAAGCTGAAAAACGAAATCCCAAACTCTCACATTCTGGACCAGGTAAACGCAGTTCTTCCATGGACTCACTTCCCAAACACAGCTCGTAGAGCACGCTCCAGGTCTGCCTGTGCTTGGAGGCTTTGTTCAATCTGGCAGTGGAGGCAGATTTCGTCACGGTGGAATTACCATTTTATGGCGCATGAAACTTAATCGCTGCTCTGTAAAGCACAGAGTGGCAGAAACAAAATCAGGGGCACCTCCAAACCTGTCACACTTCTGCCAAAGCTGATAGGAGGGGGAGGCAAGGTTTTCTTGCCCACTCAAAAGGCTCCTTGTGTTGCTTCAGATTTAACTTTGACCTGAAAATCATTTTTTACACCAACCCAGCAGCCTCATTCCTGCCCCAAAAATAAGCACCGTGCTGCAAAGGGCAAACCCTGGTGATTCACACCAGCAGTTCCTGCAGCACTGGGCCTTGTGCAGGAGGGTACTTTTCCCTCTGGTCAGACCCCGCTGCAGGAAAGGAACCTGAGAAAAGAATTTAACAGGACATTTGAGGTGGGAGGTTCTTTAGTTTCTGAACATTTTAAGAGTATTGTAGGGCTGCATTTTTAGCTTTTGCTAGGCAACAGGAAAAGCTAATAACACCCAACTGAAATGCTGAGGGACTGTTCTGCCTCCTGCCACCAGGGCTTTAAGAAAACCACCAGGTCCCACAAAACCTGGCAGTGCAGAGTACGGGACAGACACACTGTCCTCACACCAGACAGGCACCACACACCAGAGAGAGAGTGTTCATGGGCTTCCAGGGTTCAGGCTTCCAGTCTGGTCAAATCCTCTGTGTCCTTAGAAGCTGTCCCAAGGTGACAAACAGGAGGAACACCTTTGACCTGGCAGCCCAGGGAGGGGAGAGGGGCAGCTGGATGCTTTGGGCAAAGCTCATCAGGAGCTATTGCTAGTTCGGTATTCGACCTATGCTTTACCCCATAACTCATGCTGTTCTCTGTTGAAATAAACAGTACCGAAATCCAAGCAACCCTCTGGCTCATTACGACACCACCGCTGAAGAGATCCTGGAGCAGTGTGAAGGTACCGTTTGTGCTGTTATTTCCACATGCTGAGGATGTGCAGAAGGCTACAGCCCTCTGTGAGAGGCTTATTTTACATACTTCACTGACATAAAGGTATAGAAATTGCCGAGAGGGCCTCTATAAGGGAAGATACCCTTGATAATGCTGACACGTAGAATGCAGCAACTTCGCATGACCCACTCCAGATCCACCTAAGCCTGCAGGTTTCCCCTGTTATGGCCTCCAATTCCAAAAGCCCCGAGGGAGAAGACATGACGGTGAACAAAGCCGGGCTCTCCTGGAGCAGGAGGAGCCCATCTCGTGGCTGATACAACACCTCCGCAGGCGGCCGGCTGAGAGCACAAGGTGGTGGCTCAGGAGGCCGCACCAGGCAGCGTGGGCCCATCAGGGCACGGGAGAATGCATCCAATTCTGCAATTGCATTTGACAAATCAAACTGTAACCTAACAGACTAATGACATTTGATGTGACAGCTGGGGGAGGATAAAGGACTATGCCAGTCCATGTCCATGCAGAGAGAAGTGAAATTTCTTGGCAGTACACTGGTACCACCAACCCCTGTGGCAAGTTGTGCCTGCTATCGACGTGTGCCATTATTCATATGAATGCTTTGCTTCAATGTGGTGTGGTCTGAAAGGGCTGGAGGTGCTGAGATCTTCCCTCCCCCTTAAGCCAGTAGATGCCAAGCATGAAAAAGCCATGGAATCCAGTGGGAGATCTGGAGGTCATCCTCAGCCTCGTGTGCTGAGGAAGGACCAGCTGTCCCCCTGTTGGAGGAGCTCATTTCCAGCTAGCTCCTCCAAGTTCTTCAGTGGGATCACACTTTGCTAGTGTGAGCTCTGCCTATCCTTCCCGCACATGGGGTTGTAGCAGCTGAGAGACGTGGTCTTTGAGCAAAAGGGAGACAGTGCTGGGGCCATGCTGAGTCTCTGCAAGCCTCTCTTCTCTGACTTGCAGGCAAGGTCCACATGGTGGTGATGGGATCCGGCACAGGAGGCACCATCACCGGCGTTGCAAGGAAGCTGAAGGAGAAGTGCCCAGAGTGCAAAGTAAGCTGAGATGCGGGGCTGCCCATTGGCAGAGATGGCTCCCCTGTCTTTTCCTGCCTGTGCTTTTGATCAAAATTAATGCTATGGTTCACGTGGGGCAGGGCTGAGCTAGCAGTTGTTCTCTGCCTGTTCATTTTTTCATGGTGAGCTTGGCTGTTGTTGGAAACAATTTGGTGTTAACGCTTAGCTCAAGTCAGATCCATTCAAACACCCCAGAAGCCAAAGGCTCCACAGTTGCAGTCCAGGAGCGCTGGAGGAGGCAACCTCAGCCTCCTTCATATATATAGTAAGGCTATAAGCACCTAGGGAGATGCCACTGTTGGCCAGCAGAACTGGATCCAGATAGGATGTCTGTCTGTAGCCACGGGTTTCCACCTCTTTGAGCTAACTGGCTTTGCACTGGAGCAGATTAAGGAGTTCTCACTCTCTCTCCTAAGGGCTGAGCTTTGGAAATAGCAACCTCTGCCAAAAGGGTGATGACAAACACCTGGACAGTGATAACACTTTAAGCCTCCTCGGTCACTTCCGCAGCAGCTGAACCCTCTCTATTTAAAAACTGAGTGGGAAGCTGTAGGTTTTTGTCCTGGAAGATCTCCTCAATGCCAGTGGATAGGAATATTAATAAAAATACTGGGAAGAAAAATGTTGCTGATAAGGGTGTGGGTATTTTTTCCTTTGAGTTGTTTGATCATTTTTGAACTCCTGTAATGGTTAACAAAACTTCCTTCCCTCAAAGATCATTGGTGTAGACCCCGACGGCTCCATCGTGGCTCTGCCCAGTGAGCTGAACAGGACGAACACCACAACCATAGAGGTGGAGGGCATTGGGCATGACTTCATCCCGACCGTCCTGGACAGATCAGTAAGTAGCCGGGTGATGAGAGGCCTCTGTCTGATCTTTGTCTTTGCATCCAACCTGCTCCTGCCGTTTCCTCTTCCTCACCCTGACTCTGGACCTGTCACACAGCCCTCCGCTCTCCAAGGAAATGGTGCTGGCTGGAAAGGCTGGAGTGGGGGCCTGTAAACCAGGGCAGTCCCTCCAGACTCAGGGTGCCCTGATAAATGCATTTGTTTTCATCGAGTGTGGAAGGCAAGTCACGGCTGCCAGGTTTTGTAGGCATCAGTGCCACGGCGGGTGTCAGCAGGTCGGGACAGCCTGAAATAGCACCTCCAGGGACCATCTGCCTTGCTTTCTCTCCAGGTGGTTGATCAGTGGTATAAGTCCAACGACAGAGACTCGTTCCTCATGTCTCGCAGGCTGATCAGAGAGGAGGGATTGTTGTGTGGTAAGCATCGATGACAACAGCTGCTTCTCCCCACAACCTTTTTCAGCCTCATCCTTTAATTGCTTTGGGAATGGCTGCCGTGTAGGTCTCTGTAGAGGTGTTGCAGTGAGTCATGACCTGAGATCTGGCTCATTGGCAGCAATAATTATAGAAGCAATAACTCTCCTCTTGCTGTAACATTTTTGCACATGGATCTTGGGGCCTAATTCTGCCTGGTGTAGGGTTACATGGACTGAAGAGAAGGATTACTGGGATTCAGGACAGGACAGGTGGACTAAAACTGTCCCTCTGCTAACAACTGCGTGAGGCTGTACTCTCTGTCTTTGAACTATTGCCACACTAGAGGCGCCAGGTTTGGACCAGGAAAGTCTGAAAATACAGCAAGTGTAAGATGTTCTTACCAGGTATTTCTCCTTGTGCCAATGAGCTGTAAGTGATCCCTAGGGCTTTCCAAAATGAACAAGTGCCCTCGGGCAAACCCTGCCTGTACCCTACAAGCCTCTACACAGCATCAGCATTTTTCAGCCTTGCCTGCCCCTGAGCAGTTATAGGTTTGTGCCCAGGACCAGGCAATACAGAGGCTTGCAGTTACAGCTGGGAAAAGTCCTGAGCGCTCACATCCCAGGAGTTCTGAGAGAGACCAGGCTATTTGTTATGTTGATTTAACCTAGCAGACACGGAGTCACTATGTTTCAACGGAAACCACTTGCTGAACTCATCTATAATTTGTGAATAGTTTCATGTTCCCAGAACTGCATTTGTCAGGGACTTTCATCATTTGTTTGAAAAATGTGACCCGGTGCTAATTAACCTGCTGTAAAATACGTGCTGCCTTGAGTGCAGCATGTAATGGGCACACAGATAGCGGAATGTCTTTGGCTTCCAGCACTCGAGCTACCAGTGGAGGAATTGCCTCCGTAAAGCTTCCCCTACGTGCAGCAAGCCACGTGCATGCACAAACACACACACAGGGTTCAGGTCTTCCCATCACGTTGGCCTGGTATTCCAAGCATGAGTGTAATGTTTACGTTTTTTCAGTCTCGACAATGCATTCAAAGCAGATCTTTGATTGCCAAATGTGTTCACCAGTAGCTCTAGATTTGGCGTAGTGTTCTCCTCACCCAAAGGAGGTGCAGTGTGGGCAGCAGAGGTAGGGGTGAACCCATACTGAACCTTTCAGCCCTTGGCCTGCCCTCAGAGTCTCCACAGGAGGTGATTCTTAAGGTTCATAGGATGACTCTTCTTGCTGCCTCATAATCCCATTGCCTTGAGGTATCCCATGAACATGTCCCATCAGTCCCTACTTGGTCTCTTCCTGCCCCTAAACCTACAAGGCTCTCCTCTCCCAGTGCCTGACTCTCTCTTCTCGGTACCCATCAGGCGGCAGCTCGGGCAGTGCCATGTCCGTCGCTGTGCAGGCTGCCAAGGACCTGAAGGAGGGTCAGCGCTGCGTCGTCATCCTGCCCGACTCTGTCAGGAACTACATGTGAGTTTCCCACTTCCCCTTGAACAGCTCATGGGGAAAAAAAAAAATGGCAGGGAGAAGCAGCACACTACATTGATAAGCAGCAAGGGCTGGCTGCTGGGCTGTTGGGTTTTATTTCCTCTTGTCACTGACTCGCTGCACGGAGCAGGAATCAGCAGAACTGCAGTTTTTGAACTTGAATGCCCCGAGTTAGGAACGCAAATAGCTGGCATGCTTTGAGGAGTCACTGAGCACCTGCAGCTCCCATTGACCTTAAAAGGGGCTGAGAGCAGCCAGCTGCAAAAATCATGGGAGCCCTGAGGCAGTGCTGCTGTCTAGTGCATGGAGCAAAGCATGGCTGCTCATGGAAGGCTCACAGACACGTTCTTTGTTGGTGATTCCTAGGTCCAAGTTCTTGAATGATAAGTGGATGATAAAAAACGGATTCCTATGTGATGTCCAGGAGCACAAGCCTTGGTAAGACAACTTCTGCCGGTATGAACTGTGCTGAGGGAATCAGCCTTCTGGGTCTGGAAATTATTACCTTCAAAGGAAAGTTTTATCTTCTAATATTTAAAAAATGCAGTTAAGTCCAGATCCCTCTCAGAAGGCTGTTAAGTTGTCTCCTCTCCTCTGAATAGTGGGATATCCCTTTTCTCCCATCAAAGTCCATGAAGGAGCCGTCCCACGTGGCAGTCATTGTCCAAGCCACCCAAACCCTGCTGAGCAGAATGACTGAGAAAGCCCCTAGTCTCACTTTAAAGGCTTCAGGTCTTCCTGATGCCATCTGCTCCTTTGGGTTACTGTAACCAAGGATTATTGCAAAATATTTCCTAAAAGCTTCAGATATTTAAAAGGTCTCTTGCACAGGGTTAGAATTTCTCGTGGCCTCTCCAGTCCCTCACGTTGCCCTGGCTTTTCTGCAAGAGTGAAGGGCTGAGATGAGTTGGGAGTTGCCAGTGGTCCCCAGCAAATGTCATCTCTCGTAAGTCACAGCAGCATCTCTGCCAGAATCTTTCCTGGCAGATGCTGCATTTGGAGGATCAAGGCAACAAGCCGAAGAAGTAGAACTGGTAGACCTCTGCTTACAGGCTTAAAGCATGAGCTCTGCAGGCAGGCAGACAGAATCTCTCTGCACAGTTGGTCTTATCTCTACTGGCCTTGCCTCTCTGAGCAAGGCCTGCAGCCACGCAGCAGCGAGTAGCAGCTTGGTGCTGCCATTTGTCTTTCAACAGGTGGTGGAACATCAAGGTGCAGAAACTGAATCTCTCCGCCCCTCTCATTCTTCTGCCAGAAGTCAGCTGTCAGAAAGCAATTGAAATCCTCCAGGAGAAGGGATACGACCAGGCTCCCGTTGTTGCTGAATCAGGGTAACTATTTTTACTTGTTACAGAGATGGCCATTCCAATGAGAGAAGCAGCCATGATGAAGCTAAGAGAAATTCCTGTCCGCTTATCCAGTGATGGGGCGCTTGTGCTCAATTCTGAGATGCACATTTTTAAAATATCATCTGCTTCCGTGTGAAGAGTAAGCATAGGGGTCTAAATCTGGAGGCATGCTATCCCATAAATTCTACAGCAATTGCATGAGCTCAGCGTTTCCTAGAACAGACTAACTAGAAAGTTTAGAGCCTTTATTTTTGCTAGCAATAACAGCAGACACAATTCATCAAGGAAACTCCCTGTGAGAGGTTTTTCTAGGGGCTTGCCACCAGAGAACCCCTAAGGCCCACTAAAGGTCCTGCTCAGGTGAGGAGAAGGCTGATGGCTCTCACTCACAGCAGCAGCAATCTAGTCACTGACTTCATAAAATGTGTGCCTGACCTCAGGCCTGGCTTTCTGGAGAACTCCCTGTTCCTTTGCAGGCTTATTTTGGGAATGGTGACCCTCAGCAACACCCTGACCTCGGTGCTGGCTGGAAACGCACAGTTCTCAGACCCCGTTACGAAGGTCATCTACGACCAGTTCTCAAAGGTACCGCTAAGGCCGTGGCCATTAACTTCCCCTGCATGGGGAGGGGGAGGAGGTGCTCCACCACCCCAAAGTGCGAGAACAGATGAGAGAGGAGGGCAGAGAGGGGTAGGTGGAAAGAAGTGGGGAAGGTGACCATCATGGAGATGAGAATAAGGACAGGCACGTGCAAAAATGCTGCCAGCCCTGTGGGGCTCAGATGCGGGAGCTCCCATGTTGGGAGCAAAGCACTTGAACGTCCTCACCCTTTCTTGCATTTGGCCAGCACCCACTGAAAGCAAAGCTCAGCCACTCACAGGGCTGGGGCAGTGGGCAGGGGCTCTGAAGGAACACTGGGCAGGTCCTGTGGGCGTCCTAGAGGGATGCCTGGGTTGCATGGCCATCAGCGGTCCAGTGTCGGAAAAAATGGAAAAAAAAAAATGGATGGTGCTGCAGGGCAGCTGGAACAGGTACCCCCATGCTGGCCCACAGGGGTTTTTAAGGAAATAGCACTGTATTTCAGCTATACCAAAGCCAGACTTGCTGGTTGCCCACAGACACTCCGAAAAACCAGTACTGGTGAATGAGGGACACCTGATCTGGGGCCACCCCGCCCACTCAGGGCTACAATCAGAGGCAGGAGGCAGGCTCCTCCCTGCTGTCCATTAAGTGTGAAGTGAAACGTAAAATGTCTCTTTCTGCCCTGTTTAGATTGGCCTGGAGGACACCCTTGGGAAGCTTTCCTGCATCCTGGAGAATGACCACTTTGCTATTGTTGTGCACGAGCAAATGCAGTGTAGGTATCTGTAAAGAGGGGGAGCACTGTACAGGCTTTGCACAAATGTCTGAGAGGGGAGAAGGAAATTCCCAAACCAAGCTTGAGAGGGATCATTGCAGCTGCTCCACATGTGCAGCCCCTGTGCCTTTGCAGAAAGGATTTGCACCTCACAGCTCTGCAAAGTGCTGGAACAGCCAACCATTCACCCATTTCCTTTCCTGACACTGCAGGGATGAGGGAAGTGAGGGGAAGCCTTGACCAGTGGAGCCTGAGACCAGCACATCACTGGCTGTGTCCTGCAAGAGCATATCCTAGATCCTGGCCATGGGAGCTATGTTGTCCCCACAGTGAAAAAATGACACCGAAGCACACATCAGCTCCATTGCCTCTCCTCATCTCATTATTTCCCATGGAAACCCCGTTTTGGGAGTGGGAAGGTGTTCATTTGGTCCCCTCCTGTGACAACCGAGGCAGACTGTAGGCAGCGGTTCGGGGTGCAGTGCTTTTGCTGTGCAGCTGTAGCCTCAGGCTTTTAGTACCCATTTAGTCTCTTGACCTTGAACTCAAAACACTGCCTTGCTGGCTGTGGGCAGCAGAGGAAACAAAGGGGAAGTTAGGAATATCTGCAGAATGAGTAGCCCAAGGGCAGGGGCAGAGGAGCGATTGGGCAGGTGAGATAAAGCTTAGGTGGAATTTAGGCATGTAAGTGCAAGGGAAAAAGCTACACAGTCTGCATCCCACTGCTTATAGACACTGTGTATGCCCAGAGGCTGTGCCATCTTCTCTGAACGCTTCTGTTCCCATTTCCACCCCGGGGGATGCAGCCAAGAGATGTCCTCCTACCCGTGTGCCCCGAGGGTGCAGGGGCTGGGTGCTGTCAGACACCTGCTCTGGGTCAGGGCCAGGGGAAGTGGAGAAAGCTGAAAAGAGAAAAGAGAAGCGTTGGACCGTGAGCGAGCTGTGGGTGCCCAAGCTGGGAGTTAGGGGCACAACACACACTGGTGTGTGCAGCCTGAGGCACCCATGTATGAGCCCTTCCTGGACCAGGGATGGGTACAGGGGGGCTCTGCCAATTCACAGGCACCACTGCATGAGTCCAACAGAGCAGCCATAGCAGCAGCTCTGATTTACTCTCACAGCAGCATACAGCCACCCTCTCCCAGGGGGAGCAAAGCAGATCCGTAGGGCTGTGTGCAGCAGGACCACGTCAGCGCCAGGGCTGCTCACACGCCGACGGCAGCAGGGATCACACCTTGTTTCCCCTGACCAAAACAGGTGTGGTGGCAGGCAGCGTTCTGCAAATCTGGCCTAACACACCTTTCCAGTGCAATTACACCGTAAAACCTCCAGAGGTACAAATTTGGCCTTATCTTGAGGGAGGTGCTTTGTTTAAAACGGTAACGACACGCAAAAGCAGTCAGAAGCCCTGTGTTTAGAGTGACGCTGGAGCTGAAGGCTGCAATTACACTGAGTGCCTGGGATTGCACACCGGGCACGCACGGCATTCCTGCGGTGAGCAGCACGCACTGTTCTGCTGTACGGACTGCCAGCGAAGGGCTGAGAGCTGAAGCAATTGCTGCAATGTTGTGTTACTAATGGTGGGGCAGGACGTCAGCAGAGCAGAGTAGGAAGTGTGTCGTTGCTGCTCTGAAGTCTCATTAGTTTGGCCTGAAAAGTTTTGAGGCAACAGAAGCAGAACCAGAGTGGAGGCTGGGTAAAAACAACTGTGAAATCAAGGTTCCTGTTCCAGTAAGGAGTGAGTTATTTGCAGCTAAACCCTCCCTGGCGTGATCCAGTAACCTGACCGAGGCTGCACCAGTCATTTCAGCTGAGGTATTGCACAGACAGCTGCTGTCCCAGTGATGGTTTCCTCTTGATAAATGAATAGCAGCCTCTGCATGGCTGTGGCTTTTTCAGTTCTTCCTTATTTCATCCTCTTTTTCTTCAGTTTTCCCCCACTAAACTGCCATTTTCTGTGCTTACAGTCAATGGGAACGGCAGTTCCTTCATGAAGCAGATGGTCTTTGGTGTGGTCACCGCCATGGACCTCCTCACCTTCGTCAGCAGAAACGACAAGAAGTAGGGAAGCAGCTGGGCCGCACTGAGCCCCGTGCCTCTGGCAGGGTCAGCTGCTCCTCCTGAGCCCAAAATACGTGGCTGAGGAGATTTTGTGGTCTAATCCAGCTGATGGTTTCTCAAAATGACTAAGTGAAAATTGTAATGTAATAACCGTGTGTCCGCTAAGTGCCACCCAGAGCATCACTAAAGAGAAGCTAAACAAAGAAATTGCGTTTGGTGGCCATGTGTGGTGACGTGGAGCTACCCAGGGCTATGGAGGTAACGAGGGGTTGGGGGTGGGAGGGGGATCACTGCTGTTGTTGCCCAGATGTTTCCTGATGTGGGTTTTGGCAGCAGTGCTGCCCTCAGGAGGAGGTCTCGCAGAGGCTGGAGCCCATCTCCAACAGGAGAAGCTCACCTCCTCCTGGCGGCTGGGGACAAGCGACACCACGCTGCGCCCTCCTGTCCCTTGTCACCCCTTGCAGAGGCTGCAGCCCCCTGGGAGACCCTACTGCTCACCCCTGGCTCCTTTTGGGGTTCAGGGAGAGAGCTTCTTCCTCCCTCCCCAGAGCGAGCAGAAAGGACAGAGTCAGGAGGAGCCATGAGGAGCACAAGGAGGGGAGCTGGGCAGGCACAAGCAGGACGGGTGGGAGGGGGCACCCAAGGGCTGTGATGGGCAGGGAAAAGGGGGTGGGAGGTGGGGAATGAGAGCTCCTGTGGGTCTGCAGGCCTGGGAGGGCTGGGGGCCTGCAGCCTGGCAGGGCTGGTGCTGGCCACAGGTCCCCCCGGGCAGCCAACCACACCCTTTGGAGAAGCTGAGAGTGGTTTTCAGGACATGATAACAGGGGCAGGAGATATGCTATGTCCCAATTTCCTGTATTATCCCGCTCATGAATAGTCTGCCTGAGAGCTCATTATCCAGGGAGCAAAGGCAAAGAAGGTGTTGATCTTCCTTCTGCTGTCAGAATAGTGTGTTCCAGAAACTGATAACGAAGGTCAAAAGAGCCATTTGTCATGGCTCCGAAAATGTAAATGAGATCAAATGTGAAACCAGTGCTGTGGGAACAAGCTGGATTGCTGCTGAAACCTGGCTTGGGAGAGCTGCTCTCAGAACGTGCTCAGAGCTCTGCAGCCTTTCCATGCACTTCGGGAACTGCTCCAAGGGGACAACAACTAGTTCTGATTTTGGCTTGCTGCTAAGTGGATAGTCCATATTTTTAATTCAATCTGCTCTGTATGAGATTTTTATTAAATTAAAGAAGGCTGAAGTATTTATATTTAGGAAAAGTCTCTGCCATCTTTTGCTCCCTTCGGTTACACAAACTTTATCACATCTTCTGCAAGCTTTTGCTTGAGTAATGACTGTATTTGTCCAGAAAAAGTAAAAACTGATTAGATCAACCTTATCGTACTGTGTTTATTTCGGCAGCTCTGTTGCAAACTGAAGGACATTTGGTGCCCCATGCCACAACCAGAGGCAATGGGACGCACTCGGGATGCCCCACCAGGCAGCAGCTCTGTGCTGTGCAGGTGACAGAGCACTGGCACAGGCTGCCCAGAGGCTGTGGGGTCTCCTCCTTGCAGATCTTCAAAACCCAACTGGATATGGCCCTGGGCACCCTGCTCTGGGCGTCCCTGCTGGAGCAGGGGGTGGGCCAGGTGACCTCCAGAGCTCCCAGCCAACCTCAGACAGTTTGTGGTTCCATGAGTCCATGCATGTATTCCAAACCCACATCAGTAAGTCTTTAAATGCCCCGTAACTCCAGAAAGTGCTGAACTGGATTCCTGATCCCTTTGAGGCATGGGACGTGCTAAGCCCTTCCTGATGGCTGTAAGTGTAATATTTCCTCCTGTGCAGCAGATCTGGCTGCAAGAGAAGGAGTGGAGTTTTGCCTTCACCTAACAGCCAGGGCCATGTCTCTCTCTGTGGGGAACTCTCTTTTTCGGGAGGACCCCAGATTTCCCACTTCCTAAGCAAGCAGGCACCCTACTGGGAGGGATCATACCCCAAAGGCAGCTCATGATGTTTAAGGTCAGAGTGAGTGAGACAATTCCTGGGGCTACTCCAGAGATGTGGGCAGCTTTGAGGGGCGACCTTCCCATGCGTGGAGACCACTGCCTGTTCCCCTGTACGTGACCGGCATGGAGGCAGCCCCCTGCATGCTGGGCAGCTCAGCTGCCTTCACTGGTGCTCAGGGAGGCTTTGGGGTGCCTGGAGAGCATTGTAGCAGAAAGGAGAGCTCCAGGCTGCTGCTGCTGTGTGTGTGTGTGTGTGTGTGTGTGTGCAACCAGGCTGTGAAGATGGCCCTCCTGTAGGTCTAGCAGTACCCACGGCTGTGGGGAGCTGGTCGTGCTAATGGCTTGTCCTCTAAGAAATTGTATATGATTATGCAAAAGATGTTGTATTATTGTGAATTTGAACCAAAAAAAAAAAAACAAGAATACAGTATGTGGTGCAGGGGGAGATCTGAACGCGCATTTTGCACTGCAAGCTGCTGCACCAGCCTGCAGCAAGAGTGCAGTTCGTGGGGTTGTGCTCTCACCTGGATGTGCAAAATGAGACTTTAAAAAAACAACCTGCAGAAAATCCACGTGGATAGCACACGGTGATGGCCCAGACTTCTGCCACTCCAAAACTTCTTGTGAAACACACAGTCCCCGCGGCTGAGCCCGAACAATGGCAGTGCCAGCAGCAGCCGTGCGGCCATGAGCTGGCTGACAGCTGTGCAGAGGCTACATGAGAGGCAGCTGCAGTTCAGCACAGGGTGATGCAACCGCTGAACGCTAACCTTGTTGTTACAATGGCTCCTGTGTGCTGACCAGTCAAGGTTAGCACAAGCTCCCGTCGCTTTGGGATTGCTCCACCTGGGCTGGAGCCAGACCCACTGAGGAGCTCCTACGGCTTCCCTTTCCACTCTGCAGAAATGAAACGCGCTGGAGGAGAGGGCAAGCTGCCAAGCGCCAGCACAGCTCTCTGGGTAGGGAGAGCAGAGCTGGGGCACTGCCCTGGCATCGCCTCTGCTGTGCTTTGCCCTTGGCTCCAGTGCTGGGGATGCGGACGTGCCCCGCAGCGGAGGTTGGGTGCACAGGGCTGACGGCTGAGCTCCTGCCTGCTGCCTCCAGGAGGTGAAAACAGCCTCAGCCCGCAGGGGAGGGTTTGTTTGCCGTGTCTGCAGGACTCTAAGCACGCACCCTGTGCAGTGTAGAGAGGAGAAGCGCTCAGCATCACACCCACTGCCTGCAGCCCCTTCTCCCTGCTTCCATAGGGCTGCCCCGCAGTGGCTGGGGAGGCAGATAACAGCCCTCAAAGCTAACTGGTATTTCAAGTTCATTTCCCTTCCCTTGTCACCATATTTTATGTATCCTGCCCAACACCTTCATCAGACTGCGCAGCTGCTTGCGACAGCAGCCTCAGCAGCTACTGGAGCAAACCCCAGCTGTCCTGGGCGGCCGGGCGACGTGTGCTTCTGCACCTGGCCTGCCATGAGGAGGGCCATGCCCCGCACCACCGACTTTAGCAGAGAATGAGTCACTGTGCACAGCTAGCAGGGGAATGGGGATTTTCAGGCTTAAGGAGCCTCAGGAGGGTGGTGGGAGGAGGCCGAGGGCAGAGCAGGGGAGGCAGATTCTGCAGCACCAGCACACTCTCTTGTCCCCATGCTGCCTGCTCCGGCGGTGCATCTACATCTGCTCTCTGCAGCCCAATCTGCTGTAAAACATAGAGTCACAGAATACCCTAAGCTGGAAGGGGCCCACAAGGATCATGGAGTTCCTCTCCTGGCTCCACACAGCACCACCCAGAATCAAACCCTGTGTCTGAGAGCGGTGTCCGAACGCTCCCTGAACTCCGGCAGCTGGGGCCGTGACCACTGCCCTGGGCAGCCTGTGCCAGGGCCTGACCACCTCTGGGGAAGAACCTTTTCCTAACCCCACCTGACCTCCCCTGACACAGCTCCATGCCGTTCCCTCGGGCCCTGTCGCTGTCACCAGAGAGCAGAGCTCAGCGCTGCCCCTCCGCTCCCCTCGTGAGGAAGCTGTAGGCCGCCATGAGGCCTCCCCTCAGCCTCCTCTGCTCTGGGCTGAGCAAACCAAGGAACCTCAGCCTCTCCTCATACATCATGCCCTCCAGATCCTTCACCATCTCCATAGCCCTCCTTAGGACTCCCTCTAACAGTTTTGTGTCCCTCTTACACTGTGGCACCCACACCTGCACCCAGTGCTCAAAGTGAGGTTGCACAGCACAGAGCAGAGCAGGACAACCCCTCTCCTCCCCCGCCTGGCAGTGCTGGGCCTGGGGCACCCCAGGGTACGGTTGGCCCTTTGGGCTGCCAGGGCACATGCTGGCTCATGTTCAACTTGCCATCAACCTGAACCCCCAGATCCCTTTCTGTGGGGCTGTTCTCCTGCCTCTGACCCCCAGTCTGTACATACAGCCAGGTTGTCCCATCCCAGGTGCAGAATTGGGCACTTGCTCCTGTTAAACTCCACACAACAAACTCCATACACCTCCTCTCTTCACCCCACGGCTCTGTAAGGGGGGGGCACCTCTCCAGCGAGCCCATTAGCTCATCACGCTAAGAAGCCAGCAAGATAAACATCTCCCCAGCCCTGCCCAGCACCTTTGGTGCTGCTGAGGCTTCCCCGCCTCCCTCACTGCGTCTCACCCCACAGACACATAAATAGAGGGCCGGGCTGTGCTGCCGACAGCACCGGGGCACTGTTCCCGCAACACCGGGCACCCAGCAGCCACCTTTCCTGGCCCGGCCACGCTGCAGGTACCAGGGTACGGGGCAGGGGGTGGGGGTCTCACCTTCCAGACCTGTGAGGGGCTGAGCGTTATCACCGGGAGAGTGGGACTGGGGTGAGTGGGAAATGGGAAATGCGATGTTCAGGGTGGGCTGGAATTGGGCTCTGTTGAGCAGACCGAGCCAAGAAGCAATCGCGCGTAGCCGCATGTCTGCAGGAGGAAGCTGCCCGATGCAGAGCACAAAAGCAAGGATGGAAGCGCAGTCAGGAGGCACTGGGGCAACCAGAGACTGGGATGTAAACCACCAGGGGCTTTGTGTGCCCATGCCCACACCAATCCCTGTTTTCTCCTCAGAGCATGGGAGCCATGCATGCCAGCACGCTCCACCTGTGCCTGTTCTGCCTGCTGCTTGGCAGCACGGCCCCAAAGCCCACCTGTGACCCCAGCGCCTGCCCAGCCTGCCCTGAGCCGGGCCCAGAGGGCTGCTGCCCGCCCTGCACACCCGCCTGCTCCTGCCCGCCCTACCTGCAGGGCGACTGCGAGATGCAAGGCTTCGCCGACCACCGCATCCCCACCGGCCGCTCCTTCTACATCGACTTCGCCCGCAAGCTGTGCACCTGCCAGCCCCGCGGGGACATCACCTGCACCTCGCTCTGCGACCCTGTGCCCGCCTCGTGCCAGGCCGTGGGCAGCCCGGTGGCTGACGGCTGTCCCCGCTGCGTCTGCTACGATGAGGAGGAGATGGCGGTGCCCGCCGGCTCTGTGGTGCCCCGGGGGGGCCAGCTGTGCACCTGCCCTCCCCAGGGCGGCCAGCTGCAGTGCAGCGACGGGGGCAAGGCGTGAGCTGCCCGCCCTGCACTGGCCGAGGGCAGCGGGGCCAGGAGGCTCCTCATGGCCTCCTCGCTGGAAGGCCTCAAACAGTCCCGCAGGGCTCAGCAGGGAGCGTGGGGAGATCTGTGCTGCATGTTGTGTATAGACATCCTCCTGGCGGCAAGGTTTGTTGCCTGGCAGTGGGCAGAGGGGTTGGGTTGATTGCTGCCAGCGTGCAAACAAACCAAACTGCGGTTATTTATTTATTTGTGAGATGATATTGTGCTTTTGTGTGTGTTTATGTTTATACTGCCTGTGGGTGTGTCTGAAGTAAACTGGCTGGAGACGAGCTCTTCCCACTGCTGGAGACAGCAAAGCGTGTGCTCTGAGTGCTCTGAAGTGTATGTTTGTATATATTTATACACATATCTGTATATCTGCAGGGAGACTGTAATCAAGCACGGCGTCATCAGGCTGAGGGCTGTGTTCCTTCATGGGGTTGAATAAAATCAATGTTACCAATAAACATGTGAAAGCGTTGCTGATAAGTGTGCATTTGCCTGCGTCACCGGGGCCGGGCAGGCCTCTCTCCAGCCACTTATGCCCCAGGGAGGCCTGGAACATGCAGCACCATCCTCTCTGCTGCTGAGCACCTACTGATGCTGTTTGACTGCAAATGGCAGTCAGAGGGGGAGACTCAGGGGAAGGGTGGGAGAGAAGTTGGAGGAAGTGGTCAAATTCACTTTTAAGAATAAATGTTTTCCCTGCTGCTTGGCTGCAGAGATGGAGGAAGCAAGGGAATCAAAGAATGGTTGGGTTGGAAGGGCGTCCAACGCCCCCCCAGCCCCACCCCCTGCCATGGGCAGTGCCACCCACTGGGTCAGGCTGCCCAGGGCCCATCCAGCCTGGCCTTGACACCTCCAGGGATGGGGCACCCACAGCTCTCTGGGCAGCTGGGCCAGGGCCCCACCGCCCTCTGAGTAAAGGATTTCCTCCTAACATCTAACCTAAATCTTCTACAGAGAGCAGGAGAGGAGGGGATGCCTTTACCCTGCGGGGTGCTGAGCTCTCTCTGCTTTCCATTCCCCGGTTGTTGGTTGGTGGCTGCAGCACCAGACAGGGACTGCAAGGCCACTGCTGTTCAATTTGCACAGGAACGCAGCAAAGCTGAGGTCTGGGGATGATGAGATGAGACAGTCGTCAGCAATTTTTGTGCTGCTTCCTTTGCAGTTCAAAGTTGAGAAATGTGTCACAATGATGAGCAAGGTTAGGAAACAGCAGCTCTTGCTTTCCAGTGGTTTTCTGAGGCAGGGGGTGTGAGACAAGGTAGAAGGTAATGCTCAGAAGTGCTAAAACTCCACATTTAATATGAATCATGCAGTGGTCAACACATGCCTCTTCCCCCAGATTTCATTGCAGCTGAGCCATGGGAAGGGCGACAGAAATTACTCTGTCCAAGGAGTAAGAGAAGACCCTGCCAGCAGTTATCCCTGAGGGATAAACCAGAAAGCTGGGCATGCCTGCTCCTTCACAGAGGCACCGCGTGGCTGAGGCTGGCAGGGCCCTCTGGGTCCCTCTGGCCCACCCCCTGCTCCAGCAGGAACACCCAGAGCAGGGTGCCCAGGGCCACGTCCAGTTGGGTTTTGAAGCTCCCCATGGAGGAGACCCCACAGCCCCTGGGCAGCCTGTGCCAGTGCTCTGTCACCTGCACAGCACAGAGTGCTGCCTGGTGCTCAGAGGGAGCCTCCTGTGCTACAGTTTGTGCCCATTGACTCCTGTCCTAGCACCAGGCACCACAGAAAAGAGCATTGTCCTCTCTGCACCCTCTCTTCAGGCATGTATAGGTATTGATGAGATCCCCCTCAACCTCCTCTTCCTCAAACTGAGCAGCCCCAGCTCTCTCAGCCTCTCCTCACAGGAAAGGGTGTTCCAGGCCCACCATCATCCTGGTGGCCCTTTGCTGGACTCTCTGGTATGTCCATGCCTCTCCTGTGCTGGCACAAGAGAGACATGGGCGTTGTGGGGAGTCCCCCTTGCTCCAAACCCTCCTCCAGAGGAGGGTAGCACAGCACACACGCCTGGAAGCGATTCCAGACAAATGTAGGAGCTCCATGGTCTGTGAATGCAGATTGTTCAGTCACGAGCTGTCCATGCACCTTGGGGAGGGTGCCGGCCTGCTGAGCTCTGCTTATCCTGTGCCTGACACCTTATCTCTGCCTCCTGCACCACCGATAACCTTTCCAGAGGAGAGGCTGAGGGCAGACTGAGTAACGCCGTTTTTGTGTGAATGCCGTCTGTGCAAACACTGGGGTCAGCAGGGGAACAAAGAGCAGCCGTCCTCAAACAGTGGTGGCAAAATGAGTCCCGGAGATTGCAACCCTTGAAAAGAATTGATTTTACATTTAACACAATCAAGTCTATGGGCTTCGTTTGTGTTATCAGCATCCTGTGACTTCATAAAAGCTCATTACGGCCGCTTACATATTCGTGGAACTAGCAGGGCTTTCCTTCACCACATGACAGTGATTTAGATAGCACTGTGTTTTGGGCCTAAGTCCTTTCAGCACACCCACACACTGCCTGTCTCGTGAGGCTGTAAAACATGACGGAAAATGTATACATGCCTGAAAGTCCACGAGAAGGTGTCCTTCCAGCAAAGCACCGCTCAGTGCCAAGAAGCTGAAGCCGGCCCAGGTCCTTCTTCCACCTCATCGGGAGACCTTTCACATGGGCCAATAGTGATAGGAGAAGGGGGAATGGTTTTAAACTAGGAGAGGAGAGATTTAGATTAGATGTTACGTAGAAATTCTTCACTCAGAGGGAGGTGAGGCACTGGCACAGCTGCCCAGAGAGCTGTAAAGTTGTTGGGCTTTCTCCAGCAAAGCTCGCTTTGTGTCACAGCTCAGGAGACACCGGAAAAGTTATAATAATTGTCAAGAAGTAATTGTCACCTGCTTTCAAAGAAGGGGATGGAGGAAGGACAGAAATACAGAAATTGTTTGGAAGCAGAACGAAGGATCTTAGAATAAAATTACTATTTCTGTTGTTGCATTTAAAAATGAGTCAGGAGCATTGTTCCTTGATCAGCTTATCCACACAAATCAGCAGCTTATGATCAGGGAACTGTGTACGGAGCTGAATATCAGCTTCAACGCATTGGAAACAATGGTGGCAATGTTAGAATATTGCAAAGTTTGCGCCAGGTGGGTCCCACGAATGCTCACACAGGAACAGAAAGAACACAGGGTGCAAGTTTGTGAGCAATGATTGAACCAAGACGAGGCTGAAGGTGACCGTTCCTTGGATTGCATCATTACCAGTGACAAGATGTGGTGCCACCACCACAAGATGGAGTCAAAACGGCACTCCATGGACTGGCAACAGGAGAATTCCCCACTGAAGTTCAAGACACAGCCCTCAGCGGGTAAAGTGATGTGCACTGTCTTTTGGGATAGGAACGGGGAAAGCTCGAACTTCCCGAGTCAGGCCAGAGAAGACAACCTGTCTCTCGCAACACGGTAACACCAGGCCCCATACCAGTTTGAAGGCTGAGGAACACACTGCCAATCTTGGTCAGACTGTGCCGCCACACCTACCATATAGTCTGGATGTGGTGCCTTCTGACTTTCATCTATTTGGGCCGATGAACGATGGCCTGCGTGGGCAACATTTTCCTAGCGATGATGCCGTCACAGCAGCTGTGAAGCAGTGGGTCACCTCCGCTGGTGCAGATTTTTATGAGCGAGGCACGCAGGCTCTTGTTCATTGCTGGCGAAAATGCACAGCTACTGGTGGTGGCTACGTTGAAAAAGGGTTTTGTAGCTGAGAATTTGCTCTATCCAATAGTGTTATTGTGCCATTTGCGGCTGTTGTAGTTTCCATGGAAATAAATAGGAGGCATCACTTTCAAGTGACCCGTGTATACGAAAAAACATGCTCTGTTCCTTTACAGACACCAATAACAGAAATACCCTCTCGCTTTTCTTTCTGGCCTTAATTTGGTTCTTACCCCTGGGAACACGTGCACTCCTCTGTCGCTGAGAAATCAGCACCTGCACACTACTTGATGCTGCTTGCGGAATCACACCTATAATTAAGTCCCCAGTGAAAAAGTGGTATACATCTTAATGATGAAACAAGCCTATAAACTCAAAAATGTATTTAAAAGGTAACTTGATGGATATTGCAACATGGCAGGGAGTCGCTGCAGCTGGTCGCTCACAGTGAAAGGTTGCAGGGGGAAGGGGGGAAAAATAGCATCTGAGTGAATCGCTTATTTCTATAGTATGATCTGTGTATTTTCCATTACTACTGAAAAATCTGATCTCAAAAAGGCTTGGATCTTAACAAAAATTGTCTCTGAATTCAATTTCATTACAACGTTTACATTGAGCGTATGCATCAGTCTGTATTTAGGGCTCAATGATAAATTTAGCAAAGAAGCACGCTAGGAACAGGGGCCAGGAGTGGGCCTACGGGCCCAATCTTCTGCCCTGTGCTGCTGGTGACATACAAGGTGGGAGACCAACAAAGAAGATAAATATCCAGGAGTTTTTCCCCAGTTACTTCCATAATCTTAGTTGCATCAGGAAGACAAACCAAGCCTGATGTATGAAGACCACGCTCAGACTGCAGTAGAGCATGGGAATGGTGGCTTTTTTTTTTTCCTTAATTACACCACAGGCTTAATGCTGCATACCTTGTGCACGCTGAAGTTGCATGAATTTAAATGTGCACTCGGAATAAATAATGCATGGTGTTCCAGCCTTGTCTGGTACTTTTTGCAGAGCCCCTGTTTTACAGTCTGTGCGTGGAGCTTATTTCCCTTCTATTTAGTGTTGAAGATCCTGCTCTGTTTCTCTGCAGATGGGTGTTTAGAAACAGCCCTAGGTTGGATGGCAAGGATCAGCATTTTGTACACAGGTGCTCCACAACAGCACGCAGGCTAATCACTTAATTACAATCACGCTTCCAATCCCTGCAACACCTTCTCGAAGAAGGGGATTCATCTTCCCGGGGCATTAGAGTCCAGCAGCCTAGGGATACGCTATTCTGGTCCTAATTTAGGTGAACAAATCAGCTTTGGAGTTGTATGGTTTTGTTTCATTCTCTACCAGGAAAAATTGCTCCCTGGGAGGAGTGGAGTTGAAACTGTTTCCAACTGCATCACCAGGAGCTGCTCACGCTATGTGCAGGCATCCTCTTACTGCCAAAGAACTGATCAAACTCGCCTGGGTCTGGAACGCATACTGCTCAGATAATTACAGATTAACACTCTAAAAACAAAACGTGGTCCAAAACACCTTGGGGGACATGTTCCAGAGTAAGTAGGTGGCTGTAAGAAGACCACTTTCTTCAAAAATAGTCAACTATGCTTAGAACCGCATATTTTGAGGAGGCCGACATCTGGTGTAGAGGTGATCAGGGAGCTGACGGAGGTCACCTGAGCCCTTTCCACGTGGCCCACGAGATGCCCAGGAACCTCTGAAGGTGCCCACATCCTGCAGTGCCCTCCGTCCAGCTGCCACACGAGGGGACTGCTGCTGAGTAGGACACAGACATGGAACGAATCTCAGAGAGAAGCAGCTATCTCGCCACGAGCAGGCTGCTCACTTCCCGCTGATTCCTGACCTAGTGGAACATCGATTTCAGAAACACACTACAGTTGACTGCTAAACAAGTCAGCACATGGGGCTCGCGCCAGAGCATCATTTCCAAATAAGTCGTTACCATATATGCTTGGAACCATTACCGAAAGTTTGATGTCCATGCCATTTTAATGAACAATTTTGAAACAACAACAAAAAGAAACCCCAAAGTCACACACATTATGGACTATTTACCTGCTAATTCTGTCTTTCATCAAAGCTGCTCCTGCATTACAAAAGCATAATAAAAATCCCCATACTGTTAAGGACTGGTAAACATTTCTCTTCATTTGCATAAACAAGAAAACCCAGACAAACAAAAAGGCCCATGACCGTCCATCCCTGCCCAAAAAATGGTTAACAAGTTGGAAACTTAGCCCAAGATTTCCCAAAAACGTGTCTTTCAGCCAAACAATACTGCTAAATATGAATGCTTTGCTTTAAAAATGTGCTTTTTCATTTCACACCGAGCAGCAGAGTAAAAATAAGTCACCCACGAAGCACGTTCTGATCTTTAATTCTCCTTTGATAGATGGGTTGCTTCAAAAATTGCTTAACAAGGGGGAAAAAAAAGTTGCAGGTTCACATTTTAAAGATTGTCAATTGTATAGACCAAATGTAACTAACCCACTGGCAGATTTATGGGCCACTTCTATCACGATCTGAAAGACAGGATTCGATTAATGCAAGGTATGCATCTTTATCGTCGTTGAGAAGGTTGGTTCTTTAAAGTAGTTGACAAGGTTGGTAAGGCATTTCACTGTTTCCTTGCACATTGCTTTTCTGTGGCAAAAACAGCTGTGATCACTCAGCAGGTCCTAAATAACCAAGTCACAGGAAAAAAAAAAGAATAAACGCAAACACCATTTTGTATTACCACGTGTCAAGAATGAGTAAGTAACGTGACTTGGGCAATCTTTGGCCAAATTCACTACATGTTAGACTGGATGATCAGGTTATTTTAGGACTTAAAATTAAACAACCCAGAACCTATCTGAAAGAGCTCCGGAAGCCAGGAAGGGTGCGTGTGGAATCCACACCGGGAGTGGGATTCCGCTGGCAAAATCCGCCCGCTCTCCTCCAGCTGTGCCAAGCAGCAGAGAGCTGCGGGTACCCAGCACAAGGCCGCTGAGTTGACCACCTGCACACTGCAGTTCCACTTGCAGTGCCACGGATATGCTGTCTCTTCAGGAGGCGGTGATGGTTTGAATTTATTCTTCGGAAACCAAAACATTTCACTTCATTGTTTAACATGCGAGATTTTCCATCAGAGAATGGAATTTAGTTACATTTCCAACAGGATCCCAGAACTACATTTTTTTTTGCCTATTCAGCCCAAGCTGAATATAAAGCTGAAAGGTTTAAAAGATGAACTGAAGTAACGGAAGCCAGAAAGACAACAACAACATAGCACCTAAAAATGGAAGTCACACAACATGTTTTTGACATTCACGTCTTGCATAGACAAATGCTTATTTTTTCCCCAAGACAACTCTGCTTCAGAAAATAAATCTTAAATCAACTTTAATTACAATTCAATGCATGTGTTTCAGTTTTTCAAAATACATTATTTTATTTTCTTTTTAACTGCTACAAGTCTAATAGTTTTAAGAAACTATCATCCCTTGGAAAGACTTCGTTTCACCCTTTTGGGCTGTCCAGTTCATCAAGTCAGGAAGCTGAACTGCCTTGTAATTCTTTTTCCACGTGATTAGAGAAACAAATGGATCTATTATGCATGCATTAAGTCTCTGTGGCCCTGCGCTGGAAGAAGGTCTAGAAACCTGGAACTACTTTGAAAGCACAGGAACTGGGAACTCTAGCTCTTCACGGTAGGTCTGTCTCCTGGCCATACTTTGACATGAGAACAGTACGTTGTGTACACCAGGCCCACTTGGAAGGTCTTCCCTTCCAATCCCTTCACCCATGCACTGGTTTCCATTGGGGGAAAACCTCGGCATGCAGCAGCAGAAGGTGGGAAGGCTCTCCCTAAGCTCCTAATGGTGACCAGGGACCGTCAGAGGGAAGCAATTCTTGCGCAGGTAAATGCAGCCCAACACACAGCCCTTACGGAGTTTCCCTGAGGTCAGCAGGACTCCTTTGACCCAACATCCAGATGTAGGGAAGTCTCTGCAGAGCCAGAGCCATGCCTATCGATTCTGAATGTCTCCCAACATGATGATGATGATGATTTTATTTTTGGAACAGTCATTTAAAAATATATACCGACCAATTTGAATTCACTTACCAAAAGCAGTGTTTCTAAAGTTAGAAAATAACAGGAAATCTGTTTTCTTGTCACAGAAGCTTTGGGACAAGTGGACTGAAAACCTTGTTTTGGGTTAATGATCTAGATTACACTGGAAAAAATAAAGGTTTTTTGATTTCAGAAGAATTGCAGTTATTTTAAAAAACAAATTAGCTCTTCCGTTGCCTACAAATATGAGTTTAATTGGAGGCAGGGGGCAAGTATACATGGGTTTACTGCTAGGTTCCCTATAAAGACTTCGTAAATAACTGTCTAATGTAAACATACACTTTTCCTGAATAGTGATGCTTTGTTTAAACCAGCAATCTTACACAGCAAAAAAGGAAGAACACCACATTTTTCCCCCTAAATTGTGAAAAAACATCACACTTCTATGCAGCTCGTACCTACTACAGAATTCTCACCAAATTTAAAGACAGAGCGTGAGTTCCCTATGTTAAGTAATACCTTTGATCATACTGGTAAACCTTTTTCCATTTTAAAAACCGAATTGACTATGTTTGTGTTTCTAATTTGACAATAAATCTATTCCGTATTCTCTTTTTCATGGGCGCTTCTGTCAGTTTCTCTTTGCAGGTATTTGTACACTAGCTAAAGACAAGGTCACAGAAATCTCAGGAAAATAAAATTGCTACGAGTTAAGATGTGTGGGGGGGGAGAGAGGAACGAAGAAGCTAAGCAGGTAACATTTTCTTTCTGAAAAAATAAGCTTTCAGAAGTTTGGAAGCCCTGATGCCTGTGTCCAACTGAGTTCAAAATGGGAGATAAACTGTACGTATTCCAACCAGCTGTACACATATTAACAGTCTTAAAAAAAAAAACAGAGGAAAAAAAGTTGTTCTGCTTGAAGTGGGGAGCAAATGCCCATGGTCACATGACCTAAAACCCCAAGTTTTAGTTCACCCTTCCTTCCACTGCTGGCTACTCACCACCCTCCCAGGTCTGCCACTGTGCTGTTTCCTCACCTGCCTTGAGAAGCCGGCGTGGAAAGCGCTGCTGGCAGACCTGAGGCAGCAACAACTTGCCAGGAAGGGGAAGAAGACGGTGAGAAACTGTTTGTTCTTCAGGCTGATTGGAAAAACAGACCTGACCATGGCCCTGTACACACTGAGAGGTCATTATTCATCTGCCTGCATGCTACAAGAACAAGGGTTAGTGCAAGTATTAAATGTGAACAAGGGCAGCTGAATAATCCCCCCAAAGAAACCAAAAGCAGTGCCAATTCCATAATGGGAAGTAGCTGTGGAGGTAAAGTGAAAACAACTAAGAAAAACAGAATCTGCCTCTCAGTACCAGTTATCTCTGGTACCCTTTGTAGGGCTGTAGGTTGAATGTTTCCAGAGCAAGATTTGTACATGATAGCTGTCTTTTAAAATATTCTGGGGCTAAACTGGATTTAACAATAGCTTTTGGGATAGTTATGCTATGTCACAGTCTTCCTAATTAAATCTTTCATTAGTCATTTGCTATGCTCTCTAACAAACATGGAACACGAGTGGCAAAGCAGAGAACTTCGAGGAACAAAAATTCTTTAGAAGTTATCACTCCAGCTGGAGCAGATCATTACTGGATTTGAACTTGGAAGGAAAATCCTCAGCCAGGAATAAATGAAAGCTATTGCAGGAACATCACCAGTGTTGAGTAAATCCCAACATCAATTTTTCAAAACAGTTACCAATCACTTAAAACTGGTATTATTATCCATGCACGTGTACCAGTGTTACTGGCGTTTCTTTCTGAAGTTTTTCTTCATACCAACTTAAACTTGCCCTGTAAGGCAGTCTTTAAACACCTGCTTCCAAGCATTTAAGCATATCAAAGACAACACAGTTCAATCCCACTGAAATCAACGGGACCTAAGCATGTGCCTGAGTATTTTGTGAAGCACAAATTAAGTACTCGATTCAATATTTGCAGAGTTCTGCTTAAACACATCTAAAGATTCTGTAAGCTAACATCCTTTTCCCTGCCATGTTAGAAATGCAACTAGATTTGGTCTAAATGAGAAGAGATTTCTGGCTGTGATCTAACCCAACACAGAGACAAAGAGACGGGGTTAAAAAGAGAACGTTGATCATACCGTGACACTCCTGGAGTCTGTTATTTGAAATACAAAGTTCCAAAGTAAGTGTTCATGGGTAAACAAACTCCAAACTTCGAGGGGAAAAAAAAGGAATTAACTGTTACCACAAAACATGTTTTCATCACTAGCTCTTAGTTTTTTAAATGACACACAAGGATTTTCTACTCTAATAAAGCCTGCTGTATATTCTGGTAGCGGCCTTCAGTTTTGAAGAACCATAAATTATTTCTTTTTGCACTGGGGGAAAATATTTTGAATGCAATGAAATAGAACGATAGCAGAATTCATGATGGTATAGTCCCGACTTTTCACTTTTCAGAATCAGGTGTACAAACTATAAACTTTTAAATTTCTCTAATAACTGGAAGTGTTGTGGGTATGTGAATTTACTTACCTGAAGACTCATTTAGGAAATACCTTCACATACAAGTCTAGATACAGAGTTAATGTAATTTGAATATTAGTTTACACATAATATAAATCAATGTCTGACAATATCAAAATCCCATCAAACAGTGGGCCCTCCTTACGCTATTATCAAATATACAATATCACCGTGGGGTAGCTGAGAATCAGAGAACGCTAGCATAGGCTTGTTAAATTTGGTCAGTTTTCAGAACTTCCAAATAGGAATACTAAACATTTATTTTTCCCCTCTGGAAATTTTTTTTTTTTTTTTCCTCACTCCTGCATAATACAGTCGACATCCCAATTCCTAATGAATTTATAAAAATATTTTTTATCCAATAATCCCGGTAAGGTAAAAATAGGAGTTTTTATAGCAAATGATAAACAGGCTCACGGACTATGAGAGAAACTAAACTTATTTAAGTTGCCATACATTCGCTACTGAATCACACATCACCATTTTCTTTTTGTGTGTGTTGCTGTCCACCTCAGACTAGCAGTTTTTAAGGTGCAGAAGCATCTTTCAAATATATGCATCAAACGTAATGATCAAGTTCCACACACTAGTGTCACATGCTTTAAATGTACATCACCTGCCCATCGAGAGCTGTGTTAAATAACAGCACTAACTGAAACTGCATAATTCTTTAGAAATTGCAGCACTTCCAATTCAGAGAATAAAGGGGTGCTTACGTGGTTCTTTATATTACTAGATATAATTTTCTGAAATAAGAAAATGAAATGAAAAAAAAAACACATTTGAAAGAAGTTGCTGCACCTGCAAAAACACTCTTTAAGCTTACTATGAAATACAAAAAAGTGCACCCTTCTATATCTACATATAAAACATATTAGAAATAAAACTTGTGTAAAATGTTTGCTGTGCAAACTATAAAAACAGTCAGTCAGTCCATTCTTTTTCCTAAACGTTTTGTCACGCTCTCTGGCTTCCTACTGCAGAGAATCGCTGTTATCCAAAACCAGCCCACTGATATTTGTCGTTGAGAGATCTCCTCCATCATCTTCACCGCTGTCTACAGACTCATCCTCACTTTGCCCCGCCATCATAACTTGCTGAACAGCCAAAGTAGCACCATCGGATGACAAGGACTGGAGACTGTCTACATTCATGTTGACTGGGGCTGTAATTGTTACAACAGCACCTGGAGAAGCACAACCACAGCATTTTAGCACCTTTCTTGGTTTCTCAGTTTAAGTAATACATATTTATACGTAACACAAGTTTGTTTCTAATCAACAAGAAGAAAGCCTAAGGAATTGAATTAAAATAAAAGCTAAATAAGTTGTCAAGTGCTTAAATGTTAGAAAATGCCAGAATTAAGTTGGCTAAGAATCTTAAACTCAGCTGCGTTCTGGGCACTCATTACCGGAATTCTCCAATCAATCAAGTCATCACAAGATCACTTCTGCAAAGCACGATCATTTTCAGCTTAATTCATTGCAGAAAAATGGGAGCATTCATAGAGATAAGGTGACTTAAATGGATAAAGCTGTTGTCAAATCCAGCAGTGACTAAGGAAAAGGTTGCTAAAAGATTGCGATCCATAAAGGAGCAGGAAAGAAAAGATGATCCTGAGATTAGAACAGTAAGACTCAGTTCAAGATAGAGAAGTGTTTGTTTGGTCTGAGGCTAAGGAAGTTACTTCAGTCAAATTTTTGGAGACTACTGTATTTCTCTGCTTCTCAGTGATCAACTTGAAACACAAGGCCTACGTAGAATTGCAGATGCCTAGCCCCTCTAGCAACAGTGAAAGGAATGTGAACAGGACGGGGAGTCGTGAAGCTGAAAGTGAAGCCCAGTACAGCTAATCAAACAGAAAAATATGCCTCCCCCCAAAAAAAAGGGAAATTGAAGATGGAAAAAACGACACATTTTTGTTGTTTTTCCAGATTAAAAAGTCATGCTGCAATATCAAGTTCTCCCACCAGATGTATCAAACCCTTC
The DNA here is from genome assembly GCA_013396635.1 of Penelope pileata. Lineage (NCBI taxonomy): Eukaryota > Metazoa > Chordata > Aves > Galliformes > Cracidae > Penelope > Penelope pileata. Next base: position 1,324,950 of record WBMW01000614.1, read on the forward strand.
ATTTCTCTGTTACAGAGGAATTAACTTTATTATCTGTGTTCTAGCCAGTTCTCCTTACCATCTGACATCGTGAGCTCGTTAGATTGCTGCTGAGCAACTCCTGAGGCAATGGAGTCAGGCCAGAACCTCTGAACCGGTCTGTTCTGGGCTGTTTTCTTCTTCGTTTTTGGAGTTTCAGAACAACTGGAATCCAGCATCGGCTGAAGAATTCGCCTTCTAGCATTGATAAACCTGAACACAATCAATGGTAAGAAGTACTTATGACCTGAAGATGGTTAATATTCTCTCTATTGGATTCACAAAATATGCAGTAGAAAAATTTAAAAAAAAAAAATCAGAAGTATGAAAACTGAAGTGTTGCTTTTCCCTTCCAGCTCAACATGACATTCTTTTTAGGACGTAACACTAGAACTCCTAGAACACTAGCAACCTTATATACTAGCAAACTGGCTAAGCAAGTACTTCTGTCATTATGCTGCTAACAGCATTTCCCCCCAAACCTCACAGACAGAAGCTCTCCAGATAGTGTGACAGATGTACATTTCAAGATCATATTAAAAACTAAGCACCAGAAAAGTTGTTGACAGTACATTTCAGCAAGCTGATACTGCTCTTATTAGGGCTCACCTGCAATCCATCCCTGTCTAACCTAGTTTGTTTGGTCTGGTTTCGTTTACTTTCCTAAGCTCCTGCCATAATCATATTACAGGCTCGCGGGCTCTCCCAGGCCTGGTTCCTGATCCAGGAGACAATGCTAAACACACTTCTCAGATATTACTACATTTCTTTTTGTTCCCTGATTTTCATTTCTTCACTCCAGCATTCTAGTTGCTGCTCTTTCCCTTCCTGAGAGCGAACAGGAAAACACTCAACCCACATCTCACTTTGCTACCAGCAGTTAAAGGAATCAGTTACACCATAGCTAGCTGTGGCAAGAAGGAACTGTGACTGAGGACAGCACTCCCTGCTAAGTCTGACAAAACATGTCCAGGACCCTCCTCTACCTGCATTTATCTCTACCTGTAGTATATTTCCCCACAGAATCCCTGTGCAGTCCTGCAGCCAACACTGTCTTTGAAACATGCGGAGGATCACTGCAATGATTTTAAGAACTAATACCACAAAAAGAACAGGATGCACGTTGGCACCCTCACTCTTCTCCAAGAACAGGCATCTTATCCTAAGCCTGTAGTGCACTTTTGACATACTGAAACATATTGAGCCATGAACTACAGCAGGTGAGGTACTGACATCTTCCATTTGGTCATCACTCTGTAGGAGATAGCATCATTTGACGGAAGAGCAGAATGGAGATCTATTGACAGTGACAAACTGTAAAATATGCAGCCATAATTACCAAGAAACACTTTTTAGAGCCTCAGGTCACTGAAGTCCCTTTCAATTTGAATTTCTTTACTTGCAGAAGAGATGTGAGTACTTCCATCTCTTGCAGCAACAGAACAGAATGTGATTCTCAAGCTTGCAATGTTTTCTGAAGACCTTAGATAATTTAAGTGGCACAAAGACACATGATTATAATAAATAACATAGTTGTGCATCAGTGCATAACTCTTGTCTTTAAACACGTAGAAGAGTAAGTTCAACTGCAGATATCCAAGTCATACTCTAAAGTACTTCTCTATCTTTCAAGCACGTGGAGACAACAACAGACATCGAGCAAGAGTTTTCAGTCTTACCAGTTGTTAACCTGGAGTAGTGTAAGATTTGTTTGTGCTGCAATCTGCTTCTTCTCATCCTCTGTTGGATATGGATGCTAAACAGGACCAAAAAAAAGCAAACAAAAAAGGCATAAGTTTCTGTTTCATCTCCTCATTAAAAATAAGGACTCCTTTATTCCAACTGATGAAAGCTGCTAGACTAAGGCCATCTAACTCAGTATGAACAAACCTAAGAAACCTCACAAACTTTCATAGATAAAAATGATTTAACAAAAAAGTGCCTTACTACGCAAAACTGGTTTTACCCTTCAAAGTATGCATCATATCATTAAACTGTCGATATCTATTTCAGAAAAAAAGATTCTCATGGCTGACAGTCTTTATTAAGCAGCGTGATCTCTGGGCAACGAGCATGTGATAAGGTATGATTAGTTATGCTGTGCAAAGGCAATGTCATATGAGAGTACTGACAAGCCTTTTCTAGTTAAAATAAGCTACTCTGAACTAAATGGATGGAAAGGTTGAAAAAGTGCTGAATAAGAAGTGCACACAAGCTTTCCCTGAATCATTTGCCTGTTTTGAAACCGTTGTTAAAGACTGAAAATATCAAGACATTAAATATCCTTTGAGTGTAATTATTGATGCAAAGGAAAGACTTGTACTGTAAGCACAAGTAGATAGCAACATAACTGGGTACACACTGGAAAGGTTGTTGAAAAGGACAAAAGCCAGAAAACTGGAAATTCTCCTCTAAAAAACAAATAGAAATCCCCTCAAAAGACTCACAACCACAGATGGAACTATTTTTCACTATGCAAAGGAGAAGAGCATAGAAAGCATTACGTTCCCAACACAGTGAAATGAAGAAAGATTCCTTTTAACAATGTTTATCGAGCTTGTGGGGTACAAATTTAACATGTTTATTAAAATAATAATGAAATCAACTGACATTAGGCTCTGTGGAACTGCTCCAAATGACTATGGGAAAAACTGAACTGAGATTACACAAACGACAACACTAAGTTCACCTTTTTATGAAAGAAAATCATAAAAGACCACATAAAAGAGTTACATAAAATCTTGCTGACTCCTGATCATGTTCAGCCCTTACCCCTATGTGCTGAAATAGCCAAGATCTCATCACATTTGTAGCGTGCTTGGGAAGGACTCCTCTTTTATTTTTTGATGAGCCATCATCTTGATGCAAGATGCCTAGATCTTGGTTTAATTGCAACTGAAGCTGCACATACAATTTTAAAGGAAATAAGAAAGTTAGCATGGTAATAGCAGTATTTTGTATCAATATATGAATAAGTCATTTACAGAAGAAAAGAAAAGAGATGAGGCTTTAGGAGCACTGGTTATAAAAAGCTACTTTATTTGCTAGGGAAGACTTACAATAGCAGCTCACCTACAATAGCATTCCAAAATGTCTTTATCCAGGGAGAATGATGTATCAGATTTCTAAAATTTTAGCATTTTCTGTAACTTTTCTGTTTTAAGAATTACAACTGTTGTCAGGGTGTGTATGTGATCTTGTTACAAGAACCAAATGATGATTTGCCGTAATTTAGAATAATATCCATCCATGCACTAGATGACAGATTAATTGTCCTCTGTGCTGATCTATGCTACATCAAGGTTTTGATCGACTTTTCACCCTACTGAGTCATTTGCACAAGTGAAGAGCAACTGAAAAATGTAATGCTGAATATACTACACGCAAGCATAAGCAACTATGGAAGCTGTAGAATAGTAAAGATTTAGGACTTAAGCAAAGGACTTAAAGTAAAATTAATTATAACGTTAGAGTTGCAAACAATGATGTCTTGCTAAATAAATTCATCTAAATTCTCAAGGAGTTACAAGCTATATGCACAAGACTAACAGGGGTAAAAGGCTCTGGCTACTGTAGAATTCTTGATTCGCTTCACAACAATCCTATTGCCTTAAAGTTTCAAATTTCTTTCACAGTTTGCTTTCTTTTTCTCTTTCTACGGATACATTACATTGTCTGCACACTGGTTATCTGAACATTAGGAAGGAGTATGTTTCTAAGTGCTTTGGCAGAGATAATAAGAAACAGAATATAATTTGTCTACGAGATTGTGTTTCAGACAATTATATCATTCTGAATCAGGTTTTTCAAACAACAGGGAGCAATTACTTCAGGCCTGTCATTATGTCTACATCTCATATGAAACAAGTTTTAAGCATCATTTCGGAACTAGGTTCAAGTTAGCAAATAACAACAAATACATACTTGGAGGACACTTTTATTTGTAAAACAGTGCTTTGCTTTCTAAGTAACCTGTCTGCATATGGAGGCTTTATGATGAACTTTCGATAGCTCTCCCCCAGTTTTTCTTGTCTACATCCACAGCACTGTGAAACACTGAGAATTTCAAGTGGTATTTCCTACAGGTGAGAAGGCCTACGGGCCCAAGCCTATAAATTGTGCAAATTTTATGGCAAAATGCCTCTCAACATACATCAATTCTGGAATACATACAGCTTCACAGTATCGGTGGTTGCCATCTTGTTAGGAAGTCAAATTTCTGACAACAGCGTGGCACCATAATGCAATATTCACATCTATCCTGCCATAAAGCTAGTTCAATAATTTGAAAAGCTATAGTCATCGGAAAATCATCTAGTATTTAATTCAGAGGGAGTTTTCTGGTTTTGTTTAATCCACGTACAAGTTGTTTTCTGCCATCAGTAAAAAAAGAAAAAAGTGGGAAAAAAGTAGATATATATTTAACAGCTAGGAACTATGAGGACCGTATGACACAGCAAGGCAGATCTGTCTGGGACCTCAAGCCATATCATAGAATCTGAAAATCCTACAACGTGTTAGATTTAAACCAAAACTCTTGAAAACAATGAAAGTTATTGGAACCCAGGAAACAATTCTGTGAAGCCCATGAAACACACCTGAGAATTCTGGATCCGAATAGTCCCAGGTGACAGCGCTTGTGTCACCACTTGACCTTGTGGAGTGACCACAGTAACAGGCTGATACACTGTCCCTCCTTAAAAAACAGAACAAAAAAAAAAGTTTAGGCAAGTAAAAGCCCTTCAAATATTCTCTTTAAACACATAATCACTATAGACAATACCACACTTCCGACAACATATCAACTGCTCTATTCTAGCAGTCGTGTAAGATGTGTTTTTTGCTACACTGATGTTTTTCCCATCACGATAAATCTGTACTAAATTTGTTTCCCTGTATTTTAAACATGCTGAACGAATTTTCAAATGAAAATGCCACGACCATCAGGCTACAAAGTAGTTCTTCACTTTCTTGCAGCTAGACTACTCCTCAATCAACAAGATACATGATGCAAAAGCCACACCGATGCGTGTGGGGTAGTTAGGGGCAGTCAGCTGGGTGGCACCTACATGTTCAGGTCAGCTAAGATGACAGAACCTGGGTGAATGCATAGGACATCCTGGGCACCAAAGCCACGAAGCACGTCTCTCAGGATAAACTCTCTGCAACTTTATGCTATAGGAGAAGCTTGCGTTGCTTTGTTGCAGTTGTAGTCAAGTTTTGTTGTTGGTTTGTTGTTTTTCTAGTTTTTTTTGCTTGTTAAACATTGCTTAGAAGCAAGATGAAACATTTCAGTTCAAATGTTTTCTCCAAACAAAGGCAGTACAACTACTTGGACCTGAAGGACATCACAGACTGCTAGGGGTGGTTCTAAACTCACAGAGCAGGAGATGGCTAGTAAGTGCACCATTCTAGGTATCAAGTGGTTTTGTGAAACACGTTTTTTCCTTTTTTTGTTTGAGGGGGGAGGGTGGGAGGGTACAGTGTCCCAGTCTCTGAAATGCCTTAACTGAAGCAGCACTGCACAGAAAGTCCTCTTAATGGTGTGCTTAAACTGTAACCTCCACTCACGTACACATACCTGGTATACACAGAAATTAAATCAATAGTCAGAAACCATAAAGGCACTCATTGTATTAAACCAACAACCTGTCAGGTCTTAACAACACAAATACTTCTTCATGGGTTTAAATTTTTCTTTTTTTTTTT